>JAXIVH010000011.1:658590-796090 GCA_036785325.1 Urophycis tenuis
GCGTGTGTGTGTGTGTGTATGAGCGTGTGTGTGTGTGTGTGTGTGTGTGTGTGCGTGTATGAGCGTGTGTATGAGCGTGTGTGTGTGTGTATGAGCGTGTGTGTGTGTGTGTGTGTGTATGAGCGTGTGTATGAGCGTGTGTGTGTGTGTGTGACAGAGTGAGAGATTGACAGTATGCGGGCATTGGCTGCATGTCACAGGGCTCCCATTGTACACCACTTTGGCGCGGGCGGAGGTCGCCGCCTGTTGAATTGGTGTGCATCGGGAGACGACACGGCTACTTTGTCGCGTTTTTTGTCTCAGCGTCGGCCGAGTCAAAGGCCTTGCTTGATGTCCACGCCTTGATGCATCTGTGTGCTTTGAACACGCCCCTTGTGGCTGAGGAAAGTGATCGATTATGCTGTGGATTTTTTTTCAGGTCGCACACATGCGTTTGGTTTGGATTTGCATGTTTCATTTTTATTGTTCCAGCTGCTTCTGCCTCCGAGAAATAATGGGCTGTTGGAAGCGGAGGTCATGAACATAAATGCAAACAACTCAAGAACTAATTAAAACATCCTGCGGATAGGTCAGAAATAACAGAGCACATGTGTTTTCATACACATCACTTGATTTAAATGGTATGCACAGATCTAATTAGAAATTATTCACATCGCCGTCTGTCACCGTGTCAATAATGTAATCCCACACATAATCCAAAATGTTCACATTGATGATTCTCTTGTTTTGTTCATACCTTGTCCTTCACTCCCTCTCCCTCCTCCTCCATCTCCTGTCTCTGTTCTCTTGACACACCCACTATCACCATACCAACCGCTGCCCCCTTCCCCGCACACCACACCATCTCTCCTCTCCTCTCTTACTCTTCCATCCCCAACCCTCTGAACCCCCCCCCCCCCCCACCAGGGAGCTGGAATGGCTAACAAGGGTCCCTCCTACGGCATGAGCCGGCAGGTTCAGGATAAGATTGCCAGTAAGTACGACGCCGAGCTGGAGCAGATCCTGGTGGAGTGGATCAGCCAGCAGTGCGGCTCCGGCGTGGGCAAGCCCGAGGCAGGCAAAGGGGGCTTCCAGGCCTGGCTGAAAGACGGATGTGTGAGTTTCAAGGCCTCTACAGCGTGTTTGAACCCCCTGGTAGCTATGCAGCAGTTCAGCCCAGCCAGGCCGTCTGCGTATAGAACGTGTATGAAAAATTATAAACATTATATTATAACTATATGGTATTTTTGTGTAAACGTGGAATAGCTGCGGATTGATAGTCCATATTGAGGACTACATGTAATCATGCCCCCCCCCCCCAACATCAGATCTATACAGACAGACAGACAGACAGACAGAAATACTTTAATGATCCCTGAGGGAACCTGAATAAAGCAGATTATAATCTAATATTTGATGTGTTTTTTGGTAATGCTTGCACTCTGCCTCCATCACGCTCAGGTGCTGAGCGAGCTGATCAACAGCCTGTTCTCCGGGGACAAGCCCATCAAGAAGGTCCAGAGTTCCCCCATGGCTTTCAAACAGATGGAGCAAATCTCCCAGTTCCTCACCGCCGCCGAGAAGTACGGCGTCATCAAGACCGACATGTTCCAGACGGTGGACCTCTGGGAAGGTACGGCACGTCCTCCGGGCCCCTCCCCCCCCCCGGTCTGACCAGTACTGCGCAGGGTAGCCCGGTGGCTGAGGAGCGTTGTCGCCACCGGGCTAACCGCTGCTGCTGCTGCTGCTGCTGGGGTTCATTCTTGGTTTGTGGTTCCCCCTGACAGGTAAGGACCTGGCGGCCGTGCAGAGAACCCTCTCGGCTCTGGGCAGCCTGGCCGTCACCAAGGACGAGGGGACCTACCGGGGAGACCCCAACTGGTTCTTCAAGTGAGCGCCCCCCCAAAAACACACCCGGAAGTCATGTGATCGATATTGTAACATGACATGTTGGATTATTATTTAGATTTTTTTTTAAAGGCATGAGATGTTAATTCCATTCGTGTGTCGACTGCTTTCCCCGTGACAGGAAAGCCCAGGAAAACAAGCGCGACTTCAGCGATGACCAGCTCAAAGCAGGCAAGAACGTGATTGGCCTCCAGATGGGATCCAACAAGGGCGCCTCTCAGGAGGGCATGAGCTACGGGAGATCCCGACAGATCCTCTGAATCCCCAGAGACATCCCAAAGAAACCCTTCTCCTCGAGATATCTGGCTTTGTAGTCCCTCCGTAACACCTGCAAAACACTCCTCAACAGCCCCCCCACCCACTGTTCCTATAGCAACACCTCCTCACCCCCATATTGCCCCCAGACTCTTCTCTCCTCCAGATCTCTTAACATAGCTCCTGCCAGCTCAAAACATCTTAAAAAAAAACAGGGTTAGGGTTAACACCTTCAGTATAGTTAACAAGTAACACACAACAGCCATCATCACATGTAGCTTTAAAACATAACTCCCAACTTCCACCTCATTCAATCTGAGGACTATGGGCAGGGCACAGAGAGCACTTCTACAACTTAAATGATTGACTCAACTCTGCATTGACTGATGTAAAAGGCATCTCTAAATCCTGCCCCCCCCCCAAAAAAAAAACCCAGATTGTAATAAATCATATTGAATGTAGTTAAACGCAGAATAAGAGGCCAGAGGCGTGGGTGGTGTACAAAACATGATCCTCTCGCTGATACAATTCTCAGTAATATCCAATATTTCCTTGAGATGGCAATACATGCTGTATCGGCACAAGTTTTTTGTACATTGTCTTATTAAAAGAATGACTTTGAAATACATCACTGTACTCACCTTCCAACTGGTTTTTTGTTTTTATACTAAAGATGGGAGATGGTCCTCATCACACTGGGATGTTTGGTTCAATAGCGTTCAATACTGTTTAGGGTACTGCTTAGGACAGGAATGGAGAGAACAGAACATGATGTAACGTAATATTATGAAGGCTTTATTTCCATTCATATCACCTGTGATTTGCACAGCAACACACAGCATCAAACTTCAATCCAGACACACCTTTCCATAGAAAAAAATGTACCTCTGTTTAATATACTTTGATGACCCAGGCACAAGTTGTGTATGTGTGTGTATATATACATGTATATATATATATATATATACATATATATACAGTACATACACACACACACTCACATTTCACATAAAAACACAGTTTTAAAATTCTGCACATTAAACGTCAAGTCTTCTAAAACTTTATCTGTCCAACAGGCAGGCAGGCAGGCACACACACACACACGCACGCACGCATGCACGCACTCACGCACACAAACGTACAGGCACACGCATACACAGCGGCTGAATACCTGTTTTACATTGGGGTACAGTAGTGCACATCAAATAAAGTCCAAAGTGACTGTTATAGTAGCATTAAGCCCTCGACATCGTCCATTTAACACCCCTGCATACCCACCACATCCACACAACACATTCAGCCTAATACACACACACACACACACACACACACACACACACACACACACACGGTTCCTTGAATATAATAAACCCATACGCACACACACACACACACACACACACACACGGTTCCTTGAATATAATAAACCCATACGCACTCACACACACACATCAAGCCCCTCCAGCCACACTTTTTTTTGATCCAGAAGGCCACATCATGGAGGAATGCAGGGGGGGGGGGGCTCCCAGTCTCTGCAGGGTCTGCAGCGTTTGCAGGGTCAGCCAGGCCGACTGGCTGCAGTCTGCTGTGGGGGGAGTCACTGGGATGCAGCTTTGGGAGGGCAGCGTGAGGGGGGGGGGGGGGGGGGGGGGGGGGGTCAGACCCTGAGAAGATGCCAGGAGGCGTGTACAGCAGGTTTTTAAAAAAAAACACACAAAAAAAACAACCTAAAAAAAAAAGCGCCCCTCCGGTCAGCAGCGCTACGTGGTGGCCCTCTCTCCTCCCACGAGGGGCACCCTGGCCTCAAAGTCCAACACAATGCCAGAGTCTCTGTCCTCCTGCTCCGCCGCCACCTCCTCCTCCTCCTCCTCCCCCACGCCCCCGTCCTCCAGCGACGCCCACGCCCGCTCCCGCCGGCGCCCCGGCCGCACCCGGCCGTGGGCCGCCACGCCGCCGTGGCTCCTCCCCCGGCAACACAGCAGCTCCTGGAAGGCCAGGTGGGCCAGCCCCACCTCCAGCGTGTAGTACAGCGACCAGAAGAAGGCAAAACAGCCCAGCAGCAGCAGGAACTGATGATGGGTGTGTGTGGCCGCGTGTGGGGGAATAATGAGGGCGGGGGGGGGGGGGGGGGGGGGGGGGGGGGACAGTAAGATTGCAATTCCATTCGCATCATGTCGGCAGGAATGGCACATATGGCACACAAGTAATAAGGTTGTCAACAACCGCTGGCTATTGAACTGAACTATTAACAGAGAGGACTTCATTGAGTTAGACAGAACCAGACAGAGTGAGGGAGAGTCAGTCAGTGTGTGCGTGTGCGTGTGCGTGTGTGTGTGTGTGTGTGTGTGCGTGCGTGCGTGCGTGAGAGACGTACCTTGAGGTTGTTGGAGGAGAAGGGGGTGACCGTCTCCGGGGGGACGTCCAGGCCCGGGGGGCAGGGCAGGGAGAAGTTGCTGTCCAGGTAGCGGCCGCTCATTGCCTCTTCCACCAGGCTGTCAAAAAGCCGCCCGGCCAATCATTCACATTTACATTTAGGGAATTTAGCAGACACTTTTGTTGAAAAGTACTGACAAAGAGTACATTTGTCATAAGAAGGTGAAACATTTCATTGCTGCTAATACAGTAAGAAAGTCACTAGAACAAGTTTCAAGCATTTCAATTGCTAGATTAACCATTGCTAGTATATAACATCTCCGGCTAAGTGCCAAGTTACGAAGAGCGATTAAAGTGCCAAGACGTATAACAGAATTCATAATTCAATCATAATTCAATCAGAATTCAGGACCGCCTTGAGGGAGATACCTCAACTCGAGATGACCTCCGTCGGTCCATTTGAACATGAACAGCAAATACTAAAGCTGAGATGGCTGAGGCTGTGTGTGAATGCCAGTTCAGTGTGAATGCGTGTGCGTGTGTGTGTGTGCGTGCCCTGACCTCTGTCTTTCCTTGACCTGTGGGTAGGTGAGAGAGGAGCCGTACAGGGTGAGCTTCCACTGGGTCAGCGTTCCCGCGGCAGCACACAGCGTGGACGGCGTCTCTGTGGAGCACCCAGGAGATGATGGGTGTCAACGCTCACCGCCACACGCACAACCACGACATGATCCGTTTCGCGTGTGTGAGTGTGTGTGTGTGTGTGCTTGTGTGTGTGTGTGTCTTACTGTGGTCCACTATCGACAGTTTGTATTCGCCCAGGGCTTCCTCTCCCCAGCAGCGCACCGTGGAGAAGGTCCAGTCCTGGTAGCCTGAGGGGTCCCTGTAGGCGCGCACACGCACACAAACACACTATTTTTGAATGATGATACGTTTTATAATATTATTCAAATACATGAAAGTGCAAGCACACACCATTGTTTTTTTTTTTTTTATGGGTAGTCTGTCTGTCTGTCTGTCTGTCTGTCTGTCTGTCTCTGTGTGTGTGTGTGTGTGTGTGTGTGTGTGTGTGTGTGTGTGTGTGTGTGTGTGTGTGTGTGTGTGTGTGTGTGTGTGTGTGTGTGTGTGTACCTGTCGAGAACACGACGGGCCCCAATCAGTGAGGTCATGCCGCTGGGGCACACGAGCGAGATCTCCACATTGCCACGGCACGGGTGGGTTATCGTCACGGTAACGGACACATGCTCCAGCGTCTGCATGCCCGACTGGCTCAGGTCCTCCGTCGTCACTAGAGGCAGCGAGAGACGCGCTCGGTTTTCAAATAGGACTCAAGCCTGTCGTATCACACCACCTCCGCCACCATATTCGTCTCTCCCGCTAGTCGTCATCAATCAGTACCCCTCCACATCATCATCATCATCCTCCTCGTCGTCATCAACTATATGGCCTGGGTCCCAATGGGAGAAGCAACGCCTTGGTATTTCCTGGTCTCTGCCTTCGTCTAGTGAGGCCTGGGGCTGCCTCACCATGTAGGGCTAGCCTGCAACACATGGTCAGTCTGAGCTGGGAGGGGGACAGGAGGTGGCTGCAGTGGGAACTGTGTGTGTGTGTGTGTGTGTGTGTGTGTGTGTGTGTGTGTGTGCAGGCCCTCCCAAGAGGTAGAGGGTAGCGACAGTGGCGGCTTACTCATTTAAAAAACATACCAAAACACATGGGCGGCTTTGTATCTGCCGTGTTGCCGACAGGGTTAAACGGACGCTTGCTGTTCCAGCTACAGGAACAGAACCACTGCGACCGAGTCGCCCACAAAATAGCATGACCAGCTGCTTCGTCTTTAAAAACAGCCACACCATTATTACCCCTCTTGCAAAGCGTTTTCACCATGTGTCATGGTTAATATAAAGAGTGTGGTGGTTAACGTATAATGTGCACATATGCACGCGCACGCACGCACACCAACACACACGCACACAGGCACGCACACACGCACACACAGGAAAAGCTGCCTTATACTGGGCTGAGGGAGGGGCATGAGTTAAAACGCTGCCAGCCCAGAACACATAGCAACCCGAGCAGCAAACACAACACACTCCGGCCAGTGCCACTGTAACCATGTCACTGTAGCTGTCCGAGCGGAGAAACCCGGGCAGTGGTACGAACCGCACATGACGTTTGGCTCTGTTTTGTCCCCCCCCACCCCCACCACAGGGAAAAACATGTTGGAGGGTGCGTGAGATTCTGAGTGGGGCGGCCAAGTGGAGAAGGGGCCCGGTTCTACTGGAGGTTCTGTTGTGTTACACAGAGTGTTCTGTGTGTCCTCCAAAGGTGATCTTCATCTGGGGGAGCCTCAACGCACGCTCATACGCGCGCGCACACAGACACAGACACAGACACACACACACACACACACACACCAATAGATACAAGACACACTACCTGACCAGGGAGCGAACCAAAACAGGGAGAACGTACAGGACAGTCAATCAGGTGAGGAAGAGGAAGATGCGGTTGCTTATTCTGCATGGGTGTGTGTGTGTGTACGTGAACCCACGGTTTCAGCTGGAATTCAAACACTGTGAGACTTTAAGAAATGTGAGTGGGAGGGAGGAGTGGGGGCTGTGTTATCCCCATGGTTACGACTCTGTGACACGTTTTGAGTCCCGTCGTTGTGTACGGGCGAGGACATTTGCGATGTTGTGTGGGAAACGCTTCACGCGGGCTGGGGCATTTTCAGATCCATCCATTACTACTATGTCCAGGAGCCCTAACTCTCATCGGACGCAAACATCCCAGACAACAGTACAACAACAGTACAACAACATTAACGTTAGTGTTCTAAATTCTGATCTTATTTCAGTAACAGTGATAAAATGGCATAGATTGCGATGTTAAAGATCACATAAGATAAATGAGCAAGTTTAGAACAAAACAAAGAGACCTTTTTTGGGGTTCACTTCCACTTTAACAATCACAATACCATTAACAACACTTTAAGAAGAATAAAAAAGAAAGCGAAAGCCTTAAACCAATCACAGACTGCCGGGGGAGAGTCTGAAATCTCAGCCACTAGATCTGTCAGAGGAGTGTACACAAGGACACAGCAAACTGGAGAACATGCCCATATATGGGCAGGCTGTTCGCTGGAGGAGAGTCCTGCCAATGTAACACTATGTGTAAACTCAGAGCAGAGAGCAGGAGGGAAATGAAGACAGACAGACAGAGAGAGAAAGAGAGAGAGAGAGAGAGAGAGAGCAAGTGACAGAGAGACAGACAGACAGACAGACAGACAGACAGAGAGAGCAAGTGACTGACAGACAGACAGACAGACAGAGAGGGAGAAAGAGAGAGAAAAAGAGAAAGATACAGACAGACAGACGGAGAGGGAGAAAGAGAGAGAAAAAGAGAAAGATACAGACAGACAGACAGACAGACATACAGACAGACAGACAGAGAGAGAGAGAGACAGAGACATACAAAGAGAGAGAGAGAGAGAAAGAGCTAGAGAAAGAGACAGAGACAAACCAAGTTACCATTCCAGGTACGGGTCAGCTTGTCTGGATAGGTCAGGATAGGCACCTCCCCCTTCAATACGGGGCTCTGATAGGACAATAGGAATGGCACGGACTCCCACACCTGGCACACACAACAGTGAAAGAGAAAGAGAGAGGGAGAAAGAGGGAGACAGAGTGATGCAGACAGACAGAAGCACATAGTTAATTGGATAAAAATGTATTACATCAGTCCGCTGGATGTAAAACAAATACTAAACTGTGGCTTTGCCAAAATGCTGCCAATCTGGCATGACTATGGGTATTAACATATTAGTATTATATTATATATAATTATAATATTAATTATATATAATTCTACACTGTATAGTACATATATATTATATAGACCTATTAGAGCGCAGTTTCATTAAATATAAATTGATGTGTGTAATATATTATATGACAGTACAGTACATTAGGTATATGGGATGGCATACATCCATCCCATGGACGTTTCACAGTGTAGTACATTATCCATAGTAAAGGGAGGGTACCTTGGCCGCGTTCACCATCCTCCATGCGTTGAGCAGGCCGAAGCCGTGCTTGTGGCTGTGGTGGAAACCGGCTCCGTTGGCCCTCCAGTCAGCGCTCTCATCGTACTGCGAAAAACACACAGCCAGCCCCATTGGGTCAGAGCCAGCCCGCCTGCGCTGCCCAGACATCTACCGTACTGGCAACAAAATGACTGGATACTAGACTGGCATGCGCACATTTTGCAGTGGATGGGTTTCAGCCCGAGAGGCTACTTAGAGGTTTTTCCATTCAATTCAACCGGGACATCATGCAAGTATGAAGGCATGCGTTTCAGAGGCGTGCGGGAGGAGTGCTTTAGTATAAACTTGGGAGTTGGTGTGCGTATCTGCAGCCCGACTGGAAACCACATCATGGTTTCCCTAAAGGTTGACGTTGATGTATTTTGTTACCCAGCGCTGGTCTGTCCTGCACAGAGCTCCACAGTGTGTTCTGCGTCGGACACTTGGTGTACTGGATGACGCTTTGGAGTCGTTTTTATTTTTATTTTATTTTTTTAGGTGCACGCACTGGATGGGATTGTTTCTACACGGGTCCATAGATAGCTACACGGCCTGTGGTCAGCGTGGCAGTGCGGGGCCTCACCTTGGTGGCGGTGAAGGTGATGATGTGCTGCACGTCGCGCCAGGTCAGGCAGGGCCGCACCTGCAGCATGAGGGCCACCATGCCCGCCGCCAGGGGGGCCGCCGCAGACGTGCCCGTGTGCCCGTCCGTGCAGCCCGTCCCCTGCAGCATCGACCAATCGGACGTCACCTGCGTCGAGAGGAGGGGGCAGGGGGGAGGAGGGAGGAGGGAGTGCACGGTGGAGGTCCAAAAAGAGAACGGGGGTGGGGGGACACATTTCAGATTTTGGATTGGAATGGAGACAAACACACTTCAGTCCAAGTACAGGTCCTAATGGGACGTCTCTGGTCATACGGGCAGCAGGTGCAGCTGCATGGGGAGAAGCCTCCCATTAGGAGTGTCCCGGACAAACAGTGACTCGGTGGTCAACGCCCGCTGGCGGAACGCCCAAGCCAAACTGTTAGTGGAAGAGTCGTGTGCATAAACACGCTTGCTCGCATGCTAGAGTGTACATAGAATACGTATACGTATAAGTCTGGAGTCTAGAGATTGGAAGGCACTGAGCGCAGGAGTTAAACATGGGCACCCCACTCCAGGCTGCACAGTGTTTGTGCACAGTTAATGGAGGCCATAAAGTCTTATAGCACTGGGGGAACGGGGCCGGGGGGCAGTGCAAAGAGCAGAGAAAGGAAGAAAGGAAAAGAAACATGTGTTGCTACAATTAAAAGCAACAGTAAAGCCAAACCAACCATAACAGTACAGTTGGACTACACTGGATTGATGTTCTCCAAGTTAAAGTTGCAGTGTGTAGAACTTGTGGAATCTAGCGGAATGGCTCGGGCACAAAAGGAATATAATTAAAAAAATACACATTGTTTTAATTAATGTATAAACCCATGAAAATAAGAATCCTACTCCTATTCAATATTCAATTGGTGGTAATCTACAAGCTCACCACTAGATGCCACTAAATCCAACACAATGCACCTTTAACTAAACGACTAACTTAAACTAAACTAAATGGCACCTACTCATCAGCCTAACGTCCTGCCATATCTTTTTGCGCAGAAGGCCAACGTGAAACATGCATGTAAACGTATGTATGCATGTGCAGGGCTCTTCAGTGTGTACACGTGATCGTGCATTGTGACTCGGGAGACCTACGATTCTCCTCAGTTCTTTCCTCCCACTGCTGAAGGTAACAGCCAGCATGGACGCGCACTCTTCTGCGTAGAAGGGCATCTGTCCTTCCTCGTCCACCGCCCCTGGAAACACAGACACCCATTCATCTGGGCATCAAACACACACACACCAAAAAAAAAAAAAAAAACATTAAAAATAAAGAAGACTTACCAATGGTGATGGTGTAGATGGAGTTTGCATAGCCGTCGTAGTTGCAGTTGTCGTCGAACTGCCCGCCGTTACCACTGGCAACCACAAAGATGCTGCCAAACCCTCTGCGGCCAGCGATGACACCGTGCTGCAGCGCCGCCTGCAGGCAGGATTAACACTTGATGCTCCATCAGTGTGTTTACCTTGTCTTCTGTCAAAAGGTATTGTACTGAACCTGGGGAAATTACAACCCTTATTTTGACACATGATTTTTAAGTAAAGAGTAAGAGACTATACCAGAGACCTGATGCTCTAACTAAGAGGAATATTTTAAATTTGACCACTATAACAGTAGAGCAACACTTCGAGCACAGATAAATATGGTCAAAAACACCATGCCCCAAGGATTTTAGACTCAATGAAAAGGTCATCTGTGGAACACTTCTGCATGCATCTGCTGGCATGTGCTGCCTTCTGTTGGCCAAAGGCGGCAGTGTGTGAGATGTGTGTCCCCCCCCGCCCCCTCACCTTCCCCAGCGGATGGGGGCCGTCCACAGTGTGTCCGTCATCGTCTGGACCCCAGCTACGGACAAACAGTGGAGTTCATCACACAGGTGTTCTCCAGGGGAACACCGTCCCTCACAATGCTGAAGGGCACCCATGGTGGTTATCTGTGAAGCCTGCTCTTCATGGCACATGGCGGTTAACGTGTAATTATGTAACAGGTAACATGTGATTATGCAGTGCCATTTAATTCATGGTTATGAAACTCCTTTCTTAACTTTCAATGTTTTTTTTTTTTTACAATTGCATTATCGACTAAAACACAATTCTTCTCCTTTGACTTCATCATGATCATAGCATTAATACCAGGAAAGCACAAACCAAAAGGCCACAAAAGACACTCAATACTATTGCACTCAAGGATCCCAATTCTGTTGGGCATTCTTTACAAACACATATTTCCAGTAATGATTCCGAGTGAATGAGTGATTTGATTCAGCGGACTATAATTCAGTATCAGTGCATTGCATCTGCTGTGCCAACTGCAATGTACTGTACACAAACCTTTTCCTGGTGACAGGACGTGGTGTGTGTGTGTGTGTGTGGTGATGGTAATGAATGGGGCTTGGTCACCTGCAGCTGTAGACGTCGTTGACCTGGTAGTGTTTGTTGAAGGCTACAGCCTCCATGCTGTCTGTCAGCGGGCCGTCCAGCACTCTGATGCCTGCATACACAAATACAACCAAAGGGAAACAGCAGGTGAGACCAAAGCCACACTGTAGGCCCAGTCCATACCACGTTCAGACACTGAGATCAAATAGAAGTGAATTATGCAACATCAAAACCGTGGAAGAATTACAAGAGTTACATATGACTTTTATATTGTGATTAAAAAGGAGGAGGAAATGCATTGGAAATCCCAGGTTGTATAGGAAATAGAAAACATCAAATATTAATTCCATGCAATATTAACTTATATATACATGTTACATACATGTTATATACATGTTAGATACAGTTTGCCTTGGGAATGCAACAGACTCAAGTGGGAGTATAAAGTGGGGCTACCACACCACAGAGCACTGGTGCGCACACCAACAAAAGAAATCCATCACTCATCGCACCAAACAAAAGGACCGTACCCGCCACCTTGCTGCCGTAGGCCACGCCCACGGCGCAGAAGCCGTTGTTGGGCACGGCGGCGATCTCCCCGGCACAGCGCGTGCCGTGGCGGTTGTCACTGTGAGCGTCTGGATGGGGCATGGGGTCGGGGTCGTTGGAGTTCAGGTCATAGCTGCCCTCCGGACTCTGGGGACGGGCAGAGGTGAGTGGTGAGGGGAGGGACAGAGGTGAGTGGTGAGGAGAGGGACAGAGGTGAGTGGTGAGGGGACGGGCAGAGGTGAGTGGTGAGGGGAGGGACAGAGGTGAGTGGTGAGGAGAGGGACAGAGGTGAGTGGTGAGGGGAGGGACAGAGGTGAGGGGAGGGACAGAGGTGAGTGGTGAGGGGAGGGACAGAGGTGAGCGGGGGACAGACGGTGAGTGGGAGGAGGGGACAGAGGTGAGTGGTGAGGGGATGGGACAGAGGTGAGCGGTTGAGGGGAGGGGACAGAGTGTGAGCGGTGAGGGGGAGGGGACAGAGGTGAGCGGTGAGGGGAGGGACAGAGATGATTGGTGAGGGGAGGGACAGAGATGAGTGGTGAGGGAGGGGACAGAGGTGAGTGGTGAGGGGAGGGGACAGAGGTGAGTGGTGGGGGGGAGGGACAGAGGGTGAGGCGGTGAGGGGAGGGACAGAGGTGAGTGGTGAGGAGAGGGACAGAGATGAGTGGTGAGGGGAGGGACAGAGATGAGTGGTGAGGAGAGGGACAGAGATGAGTGGTGAGGGGAGGGACAGAGGTGAGTGGTGAGGGGAGGGACAGAGGTGAGTGGTCGAGCGGATAGGACAGAGGGTGAGTGGTGAGGGGAGGGGACAGAGGTGAGTGGTGAGGGGAGGGGGGACAGCGTGAGTGGTGAGGGGGGGACAGAGTGGTGAGGGGAGGGACAGAGGTGAGTGGTGAGGGGAGGGACAGAGGTGAGTGGTGAGGGGAGGGACAGACGTGAGTGGTGAGGGGGGGACAGAGGTGAGTGGGGAGGGGAGGGACTTTCACTTGAGTATTGACAGCGAAGACGATAAATCAAATAGCAACGGCGGTGAACGCGAAAGAAAAACAGTAATCATGGACTTCAGTCCCATTTCATTGTGTAATTGAATGGTAAAAGGAGAACCGAGCAACGGCTGGTTCTAGCTGGTATGACGTAGCTCTTCAAGAAGAGAGCACTAAGTAAAGCGCTATGTTCTACCATGCAGACATATGGTAGGCGTGACGAAGCACTAATGTGTTGTGAGGTGTGCATTAGTCTCTTATTATTACGATTATGATCATTAGGATTATGATTATGGTTATGATAATGATGATGATGGCTATTGTTATAATTATTACTTTTATTATGATTTTGTTTGCATAATGCAATGCATGTGTATATAACCTCATTGTATGAGTATATGATTTGTTTTTTGTTAATGATGTAGTATTTCACAAGCATTCCAGGTGAAACTGGTTTCAGGTTTACACAGAACCTGGATTCTCTTGGACTGTGTAACCAGAGAAGGCAGAGGATCGGCTTTAAAAGCTGAATCAAAATGGCTGCTGTGGTGACGGGCAGGAAAAGACAGAAACTGAGAGGCACGGCTTGAAGTAGGACTCCTAAAGTCTAAATGGCTCTTTTTGTTATAATTAATTTTGATTTTTTTACTGGAGAAAGTACTTTCAATGGAGCGAATTTGTGATAGTAAATAAATGTCCAGAGTGGCTCTTGATAGCTGCTCTCTTGGTAATCTTTTGGCCTCCAACACTGTTCATCCTCGCAACAGAGCAGACAGATTATAAAAACAACCTATGAATGCAACCTATCAGTACTCAATACAAGTCCAAATATAAATAGAATTAGTCTTCATTAAAATACTACATAGCAGCTTATAGTTGAGTTATATGAAAATGTTCTCTCTCTCTCTCTCACTCATATATATATATATACAGTATATTATATATATATATATATATATATATATATATATATATATATATATATATTTATTTATATATATATATATATTTTTATTTATTTATTTTTTTTTTATTATGAATATTGCACTTGATTCTCAATGAATATGTTTCAGTCATTTAGTTAGTGATTAATGAAAACAAACAGTTCTTGGTAGAGGACGCGGGACTTTTGGACCCTGACCGTACCCCCCAGAGCAGCCAGCGTGTTACTGACCGAACCAATCAATTGCGCAGTAGAACAGAACAGAAAAAAAAGAGGGCAACTTTGCCTTACATAGTTAGGCTGGATGTCCTGCAGCGTGTGCTCCACGCCGTCGTCCACCACCACCACTGTGACCCCTGACCCAGTGATGTTGCGCTCCCACAGGCCCGTCACGTTGATGTCCATGCCCTTGCTCAGGTTGTTGTGCTGCACGCAGGAGGGAGTCAGACCACAGCAAAAACCATCGCAAAAACCATCGCAAAAACCATCGCAAATGTTCCCAAAGACACCATCACCGGTGAGTCAATGAATTCATCATCCCTCAGCTACTGATTAACTAATCATTAACAAAGAATTAATTTATAAGCCTTAATAATTTATTATAATAATAATAATTAATCATTTTTAAGGCTTATAAGCCTAATAAATGATGAACTCTTAAAAAAAGATGAACATACATTTGTAGATGTTTATCAAGTGACTATGTTAAACAACCCTATGACAATGTTAAAAGAACCCTATTTTACCACCGGGTGTGACATTGATTGTTCATCACAAGCCACGTCAAAATCTACCCCCTGGTGACATCACAGGTGGGAGGGTCCTCCCAGATGTTTGATGGACAGATCAGCCAACCGGTTGATACAGTCTACTGGATAGGCTGGTAGTGTGAGCACTAATTAATAATCTACAAATGCTTATCAATGGTTTGCTATTGATTAGTCAATCATTAACTAAAACTAAATTATGAATGAAAATGATCACAAAGTGTTACTCGATTATTATATCGTTCACGCCGTCTGATCCTCTACCAGAGCGGACAAACCGGTCTAGTAATTAAATGTGCTGTTATTAGTAACAGTTAAAAAGTGGTGTAGGCAGAAGCCCGGGGCCTCACCAAGTGCCACTGGTTGGGGTAGCGGGGGTCATTGAAGGCCATTGCCCTCTTGGATCTGCTCAGTACAATGTCCTGGGAGTGCCACAGGACGTGGGGGTGGGCTGCCAGCAGGTCTCCAGAATGAGCCCACTTGTCCTCCCAAGAGGAAGCCCCCAGACTGGGCTTGGCGGCACACAGGAGATAATGGCCTTCCAGCTGTCCTATCTGTCCCCGGTTCTCTAGTCCGACCTGTTCTGCCACCTGAGGGGCGGGAAAGAAGTTTCATGGGGACAGGTTGAGCTGGTGGGCCTGCGGTGCAGTAACAAAGATCTATTGGCCCAACCACGGCCGAGAAGCGTAGAAGGAAGCGCGCACAAACAGGGGACCCAACAAATGGCATCAGTCATGATGGGTATTTAAACAGGAATTTTAAACAGGAAGTGCAACGTGACGAGAAAGTACACCCATCTCTGAAACAAGAATACCATGTGGAAGCAGCTTAATACAAAATACATGCATATTTTGCTCAGGGGGGGGGAGTTTTGTTTTAGGCAATAACTGGAAGATATGATGCAAGCGACTGGGAGGTTGACTGATTGCAGGTGTCAGACATGGTGCTTGCACCATCTCAGAGACAACTTAAAACCCCTGGTCTGGCTTTTTAAATATGATTAAATACACTCAAAACTCCGCCGTGCGGAACTACTGCATACATGTGGAATCCCCGCGCTTAAACTTCAACATAAACACGTTTCACACATGAACATTTGAACCCTATGGTCAAAACCACTTGGTTCCTCACCTTGTCGGCAACTCCATCTAAATCCACAAGTCCATCTTCCCTGCCAGCATGAGAGGCCATGCTCAGCCGCACGGCCCACGACTGGCCCTGACCACAGGACGGGGACAGCAGGGTCCGGGAGGACGAAATGGAATCCGATAGGATGTTAAGGTACAGCAGACAGGAAAAAGACAGAAATAGGAGGAGGAGGAAAAGGGATAGATAGGGCGTTGTCATGGTAACAGAGAGACAAGCGGAGGGTCGGAATGGCCTCCGCACTTCATCTGAACAGCCACCTGGAGGCGGCGGGGAAGAGACAAACACAAAGAGCAATGACAGGCAAAGGGGAGGACAACAATCATTAAATTAGACAATGCACACATCCCTACATGAATATCTACAATCACTCCACCCTGACCCTGACACATGTCTCCACACACACACACACACACACACACACACACACACACACACACACACACACACACACACACAGACACACCTCCACACTCACACACAGATGTCACTGGTTTGTCTTGACAATGGAATTATTGCCAAAAGCTACGCAAACGAGGACGACTCCTGTCCGATGAGAGTGGTCATGATCTAGCTAAGCAGAAAGGTAGGCCAGCCCACAGTTGTGCTGATGGTTCACTTTTGAGTGGACGTGAGTTAAGAGCGTGTCCATAACTCCAATCACTTTGTGTGTGGGAATGTGTTGAAATACCCGGGGAAAAGAATACCCTTTATATGATAACAGACAATAATAGGACACAGAGCATGTGAAAACGTGGTTTAAGACCCGGTTGATGTAACCGAGGACAACTCGAATGGGTTCATGAGTTTCCACGACACTGTCAAAGCACACAGAGATCATCACAAATGCGACTCAACGACTGCTATTGCGTTTTTCACCCCCAAGTGAAGTACAACCGAATACGAGTCAAAGGCGTAAATCCAACAATACTTTATACATCAGCGTAGTTTACCTTTGGGCTGCAAACTTCCCTCTTGTGTTTAAGTGTAAAACAAGCTTGTCATCTCACTTCCGCAAAACACCAGACGCGTGACGTATGACGTTGTCAAGGGACGTAAGACGTTGTAAATCGAATTAGATTGGTTGTTGTACTCAATCCAACCGCAAGAGGGCAGCATTACAGTTGTTAGCAAATACAGCTCACAGATGTCTGGGAGGTAGTCCATGGATTGTCAAAGCCCATGCGGGTCTGCAGCATACACATCATATATTCTAAGATGTCTATGGTCTGCAGTGTACCACGGTTGTACAAATGGAAAATCAAAAAACAAACACGATACAGTTACAATAGATACTTTATTGGTTCAATGGTGTTGCCAGCCGACATCCGCCAGTTCTGCAATACATAGTTCTGAGATAATCTATTTAAAGTTTGCTCATGGACAGTATTATAGACAGTAGTAGAAACTGCTGAAGACATATATTCTGATATATGTATATTGTATTCTTTTGTGTTAGCATATGTTTGGGCTGGTTTACTCGGGTATAAAGATGGTCCCCACTTAAGTCAGTAAATTAGGCTGTTTCTGAGTCCGGAGATGAAGCCCTGTTAAGTTTTGGTTGACTCATGTCATGTTTGTTATGTGTTCAAAGATGGTGCAGGACTACCAAGGTTAACGCAAGGTGTGCATGAATGTGTTTGAACAGGTCAGTGAATGTGTGTTTGTGTGAGCGTACAATTTTTTTTACATAGATATGAAATGCACGACAAACGCTTTATACAATAAATACACTTAAGCTATTAATATAAGAAGAGGTGACAGAATCTGATATTTGCAATCAATTGGCTCCACTTCAGAGTTAAAACTGAACTTACCAGAGATGCTGTTAGAATGAGACACTTACCTAATTAGCTGCAGCTTTGATGCTTATTTATACTCTGTAATTAGCATCTTCATTCATATATTCTGAACTCAAATGACAGCAGTTCACACACACAGGCATGCTCCACACGCGTCCTTCTCGGTCACAGTCTTAAATACATACACAACGCCTTACACAAACATGATCTGTTTTTATTATAACACCCTCCCCCCCCCCCCCCCCCCCAAAAGAACAAATAGACACCTGAAAGCTACTTCAAGTTATGAGTTCTCCCAAAGAGCTCACGTTTGACTTAACCCTTTTGGGTGTCCAAAAATAAAAACAAAATGGCCATGTACTCCCTCCACTCCACAACGTGTCCAGCTTGGAACACAGTTTGAGAAAAGAAAAGAAACGACACGTTTCTGCGTGGAACACAAAGTGAGTCCTGACGTCGACACGTATCTACACACAGTTAGCAAAGCGCTCTCGCCTCTCTCTCTCTGCGACACCTGACACCCATAATGGTGCCTCTGGCTCTCCGCCTCATTTTAAAAGCTGGTTGAATATCCTGTACGCCCTCCACGCGTTGCCACTCACGCCATATTCCCCGCGGAGACTTTGGACAACCAAAAAGCAGCAAGAAAATAAATAAATAAAAAAGCTCTCACTGAGCGGCACCTTAAAAAACGCCTGTCCGACATCGCCCCCCCCCCCCCCCCCACCCCTGTCACCAACAAGTCTGACCTCTGACCTCCCAAGCCCCGCCCCCCCACCCCCCCCCCCCCCCCCCCCCATCTCTCTCTCACTTCAGGAGGGAGATGTCGTCGGCGAAGTCCCCGTGGGGGTTGAAGCAGTGGGCAAAGCGCCACTGGCACACCCATGAGACACAGCGGGAGCATGAAGAGGGCGCAGATGCCCGCCATGATGTAGGCGATGGTCATGAGCGTGGACTCATCCGTCTGTGGGATGTTGTAGCCGCAGTCCTCCAGGTCCACGCCATGGTAGGGCCCCTCCACCGACGCCGTGCGGAACTCGTCGTGGACTGCGGGGGGGGGGGGGGACCCCGCAGGGGGGGAAAGAGACACAGAGAAAGTGAGAACGGACGATTGTCACAATGTCAAATGCCGAACGAGACTGCAGGTGACCAGATGACCGGATCAATGTGCTGCAACGCTTCTACCTAGGGCTGTCACTTTTGAGGAAAATCAAATTCGAACGGATATCGAATATCAAGCAATGTATTCGAATATATTCGAATATCTACCCCCCCCCCCCCCGCAAAAAAAAAAAAAAAAAACGTAAGGCAGAAGGTTGATTATGATCACAACTGTATTAGAGTCTGACAGTCACAGTATATAAACAGAAACAGTAGCCTACTTAGCCTGTCTGAAAAAGAAAATTTATGTGAAGTGCCACTATTTATACATAGCCTATAACAAAATTAGGCAACATGGAAAAAACAGATCGGAAACGGAACAGCACAGCACCGCACAAACACAAACAGCACGCACAAACACACGTGACAACTTAGACAGCAGAAGGAGTAAGGCCTAGCCTATCCAAATTCATTTTTTTATATTATTTGCTAAAAACACTAATCTATCGACTTGATCTGGATCAAATGCAGCCCTCTTTTTGTTAACGATGTTCCCCGCGGTTGAGAACACACGTTCGGAGCGAAACGGACGTGCCGGGCACACACAGGTATTTGCGCGTCAATAGTGAGAGAAGTGGGTATTTGTTGCAGCCCGTGTCCTCTCCACCAATGCAGCGTGTTGCTCTCTGCGGGGAGAGGAGATTCACTCATGTAGTTTTGAAGCTCCTGAATACCATTAGTGTTGCGTGTGGCCGAGTTGAAAACTACGCTAATTGGCCTTTAAAAACCATTCCATCCATCCATTATCGAAACCGCTTATCCTCTACGAGGGTCCGCGGGGGGGGGCTGGAGCCAATCCCAGCTGCAACGGGCGAGAGGCGGGGTACACCCTGGACAGGTCGCCAGCCTATCACAGGGCTAACATATATAGACGAACAACCATTCACACTCACATACACACCTATGGTCAATTTAGAGACACCAATTAACCTAATCCCCAACCTGCATGTTTTTGGTCTGTGGGAGGAAGCCGGAGTACCCGGAGAGAACCCACGCAAGCACGGGAGAAACATGCAAACTCCACACAGAAAGGTCCCGCGTCCCAGGTGGATTCGAACCCAGAACCCTCTTGCTGTGAGGCGACAGTGCTAACCACTGCAACCACCGTGCAGCGTGTTCGAATGCATATTCGAATATCGAATAAAAAGTGACAGCCCTACTTCTACCTTTGTGCCAAGGAATGTGAAGCATATCTGTTGGTTGGTTTTTGAATGGAGCTCTATTTGCATATTGTGTGGCGCTATGGATAATGGCAGATCGCCTGATCTTCCATCTGCTGAGGTGATCCTTGCTCAGTCACCTTCCACCCCCCCACACACACACACACACACACACACACACACACACAGACACATATACAAACATATATATGTTTTGTACATACATATACAGACACCCTCATCACCCCGATTCTACCCTCCTCGCTTTCTCTCTCTTTTTCTCTCTCTCTCTCTCTCTCTCTCTCTCTCTCTCTCTCTCTCTCTCTCTCTCTCTCTTTCTCTCTCTCTCTCTCCTCTCTCTCTCTCTTTCTCTCTCTCTCTAATGCTCAAACACCACACACACACACACACACACACACACACACACACACAGCGTCCTCACCGTGGCAGGTGCTGACAGCGAAGCCGATGCGTTTCCTCTCGCGGTCGAAGACCACGTAGAAGCCCTCCATGATCACGGCCCCCATCACGGTGCCGGTGCTGGACTGGGACACGGCAAACTTGTAGCAGTCCTCCTGGGCAGAGGCCACGTCCTCCACCGGCCGCAGGTATTGCTGCCCCCCGAGGGAGAGGGAGGGAGAGGGGGAGAGAGAGAGGGGGGGAGAGAGAGAGAGAGATGAGATTCCTTATAAGAGAATGAGATTGACTTCTGCATACATTCTGTAACATACAACCAAATCCAAACTAGAACTATCTGTAAATATTGTATCATTCAACATATCACATGTATTGCTAGGGTACACAATTCGGAAAACAACAGCCAGCCAGATTTTATTCAGTAATCCAACCAAAACATGTTTCAAAATTGTCAGCATTTGATTTATTGATTGTTGTCGGGATGCAAAGAGAATTGTAGTCGAATCCCAAGTCATTGAAATATGGACCTAAATGTCAAGTTTTACCACCAGCACCATTAATCAGAGCTCACACTTCTCCTCTGATGTTGGGGTACTCAGCCCTGACACACACAGTAGAACAAAATGTCTCTCCCTCTTGTGAATTAGTTACATTCTCTCAACCACAAGGTCTCTTTTTCATCAAGCCCACAAAGGAAAACATGTGTGAATAGCAAGCCTGTCTGAAAGCTTCAGAAACTAAACAATTTAAATGCTGCTTCAGAAAGTCAGAAAATCAACTTATTCCAATCACCACGGCAACAACAGTATGTTACTCCTGAACAAAATGATAACTTCTGACAAACAGATCCCGTCACCCCAAACGCTCAAGGCAAGGAAAATGTCACGGCACAGAGTACTCTCTGGCAGCACGGTGCGTGTGTGTGTGTGTGCGTGCGTGCGTGCGTGCGTGCGTGCGTGCGTGTGTGTGTGTGTGTGTGTGTGTGTGTGTGTGTGTGCGTGCGTGCGTGCGTGCTTGTGTGTCTGCTCACCTGCGGGAGGATGGAGATTTTGAAGGACTGGTTGCGGTTCTCGCTCATCAGGTAGAGGGTGATGACGGGGAAGATGTGCCAGGGCGTGGTGCCCGCTTGCCAGCACACCAGCTGCTCCCCGAGCCAGAAGCCAGAGGGGAACTGCTCTGTCTGCACGGGGGGACCAAACACCAGAGCACATCCAGCACCAGTTCACTTGTCAGCGTCCTATTACCCTACAGACAAGTCAGGGTTTTTTGGTGTATTAATTGTGTAATATAAATTTGTGGACACCCCTGAGAAACAAAGACCAAAGTAGAGAAGGGTTTCTTAAACATTTACATTCAGGGCATTTAACAGACGCTTTTATCATTTGTCATGAGAAGGTGAAACATTTCATTGCTGCTAGTAAGAAAGTCACCAGAACAAGTTTCAAGCATTTCAATTGCATGGTTAACCATTGCTAGTATACAACATATCTGGCTAAGTGCCAACTTAAAGTGATTAAAGTGATTAAAGTGCCAAATTACAATGAGTGATTAAAGTGCCAAGACGTACAACAAATGAGAGCATGAGGGTAGGGTTATGCAGGGTAAACTCTGAGTCTGGACACAAAATGAGTCACCATCAAATCCTGGTTGGATGTGGGTCGGCGGCCTGGCGACTCACAGAACACCCCAAAAAGCGTGCACAGCCGTGGGGTTCCCCACGCACGCTCGGAAATTGCCTTCTCGGTCCCCGAGGATGAAAAACGTTTTGAAACTCTCTCGAGTAAAGGGGTGTTACCGAACGCAACCTTGAGTCGAATGGCCCGTTGTTAGGGAAACAGGCCGACAGTAATGCAGCAGAGACTGTACAGCGGGGGGTGGGGGAGGTATTGGAGATGCTGGGAGGCAGCGTGAGCGGCACGACGAAAAGCGTGCTGCGAGAGTGAGACTGACCGATGAGGCGGCCTCGATGGCCTTGACGGCAGCCTGGAAGACCTTCCTGGGCAGGCGGAGGTTGGTGGTCCCGCTGTCCACGATGCTCTTGTCGTAGTTATACTGAAACGAGACGAGGAGCGCAACATTTCAGCCAGCCCCTAGCTTAAATCGACGTGGGTGTATCTGTAGTCAGAGCTAAACAATAGTGTGTTCAATTATTCAACATCCTTTACCCGATATATTCTGCAAATACAAATCGCGTGCCTCTCTTTTTGTTTACAAGAATCTTCACCACTGCATAAGCCCCTCCCACTCACACTTGTTTGCGTCACACAGTTAGAGGGGGCAAAACATTTCACTCCATTGAGTTTTTTTGTTCATTTGGAAACTAAGGGTCTCAATTCTACACATTATGACATTAGCTGCCCCCTCCCCAGATAGAGTATTCACCTAAACTGGAAACATTGCTCAGGTTATAAATAGTCATAATACATATGACATAATGGACAGCATCCCATAAAGGACAGCCATTCCCAAAAATATTTGACTCTATCTTCACACACACACACACACACACATACACACACACACACACACACACACACACACACACATAAATCCTCTGCCCGAGATGCCTCATCAGTGGATCTCACCTCCTTACAGTCCATGTTCAGGTCCTGCCCGTTCACCTCGATGCGCACGATGATGACCTCATAGTACCACTCCTTGCGTATGGGCGTATACCAGAGCTCTCCCACATAGAGTGAATCATCCACTCCTCCAATGATCTGTGGACACAGGGACATTCAGAGTCAGACATTTACAAGGGCAAAGAGAGGCAGAGTGGCATCTATCTGTCTGTCTGTCTATCTATCTATCTATATACTGTACATAGACTATATATTATATACTGTATATATACATATATATATACACACATATATATATATATATACATTTGGCTCTTAGTAATGGTCTATTTCTTAGTATCAGAAGGAAGAAATGTGTCCCCTCATTCTCCGATGACTATTTGCCAGATTCCTCAAAGTATAACCAAAAGAACCATCTCCAAATACACAATTATTGTCAGTGTACTCTACTGCTAAATGGCTGAGTGTAATCTCAGCCAAGGCTGATGGCTGTGGCTTTTGATGCTTTGTTACGCATTTGTGGGTATTTTGTGATGAGGAGGGGGGGTGGGTTCTCACCATGCTGCCTCCGACAGTAGCGCTGCCCAGGGAGTAGTTCTGGGTGAACCCTGCGCCACACAGCTGCAGAGAGAAGAGATCAGGGATGGACGTCTGGCGGACCAGGGAGTCAAAGAACGGCTCCAGCATCTCATCAGGCTGAGGGGGGAGAGAGAGAGAGAGAGAGAGAGAGAGAGAGAGAGAGAGAGAGAGAGAGAGAGAGAGAGAGAGAGAGAGAGAGAGAGAGAGAGAGAGACAGAGAGAGAGAGTATGAGTAATAGGTAGACAGTGAAGGAAGGACATCAAGATAGAGACAGAAGAATCGAGAGAGAATGAGAGAAAAAGAAAGACATTTGACAAACAACCACAGAGAAAAACAACAGTTCTGTCATTTTCGGTAAGGTCAGATATCGTTGGCCCATTCATCAAAGTCCCTGTCCTTCAGTGACCCGCGTAATCCTCAGGCATGGCTGAGTTCTCATGGAGACATCACTGTGTGGGCCTGCATTATCAATGCCACTTGTACTTGTACAACTTGTTCATTTGAATATGGTTCTCAGGCCTTTAGAGGAGCTTGTCATGTGTTTCAACTCAGTCACTGAAGTCACAAAATCACTATCATCTAGCATATTTTACCATGGTAATGAATGCATACCCCTGTAATGTATACATGTACAGGTTTATCTACACTGTTTTGTCTTATGAAAGTGTGCAATGACTGACTCAGAGGAGGAGGAATACGGTAGGTGTTTGAGCAGAGCAGAGTAGCATAGCGAGAACAAGTGTTAAAGGCCCTGTTTCACCACCAGATCAGGCTACTCACAGTGGCCCTCATTTATCAAACAAGCGTACGACAGAAAACGGGCGTAAAATGGACGTACGCTCATTTCCCACGTTGAGCTTGGCATTTATCAATTTGAATGTGAGCGCAGGCTGCGATGAAATCTCACGTCAGGTCTGAGCTCGTGTACGCAACTTTTTCGAGTGCGAACAGTGGCGAGACTGGTATATCCGCAAGAGTCGGACAACTTTTTCTTCACCTTATTCGGAATATGGCGCATCCATAGGGCGCATCAACAAGTGACACGAGTGTCTCCATTTCTGTTTCTGAAAAAATCCGCTTCTTCTTTGCCTTTGGATGTTTCTCCATGTCGTAAAAGTTAGGGGCGAGACTTCTTTTATAGGGGCGTGTTACGTTAATTACGATCGATCTCAACCGCCGTATTTATCAACACCAAACTCCTTCGTACGCTGGGATTGGTGTGATACGATACGTTTCGTAAATCTCACGTGGGTCCTATCGTAAGATGAATCATGCGTTCAGATTTGCGCTCATTTCTACGTTTGTTTGATAAATGAGGGCCAGTGTGAGTAGCCATTCGTCTGGTTTCCAGGCAAATAATGACCCTCTCGTGTCGTCAATAATGATCGAGCCGTCGTGCATCGGGTTGGATACCTACAGCACCTTTAACCTCAACACCTATCCTACCCTACCTAACCCTCCCGTAAAGGCTCTAGCTAACCCCTAGCTAGCCCCTCACTAGCCGAAAGCAAGCCACTAGCTAGCCCCTAGCTAACCCGTAGCTAACCCATAGCTTCTTTTACCCGGGCTATCTCGGCGTAGGCCAGCCCCAAGATGCCCTCCCAGTTGGAGCCGTTGATGAAGAAGCGGTCAGACTGGATGATGGCGGCGATGTTGGCCTTCAGGGTGGCGTTGGGCCCGTGGGGCACTGACACCAGGTCGGTGCCCAGCTCGCCCTCCCAGCGGCCCTGGGTGTAGGGCACGTACACGCTGCGGCCCAGGTCCCTGTAGGAGTGGGAGCTGGAGGGGGAGGGTCACGGGTGAGACAACGCATGGCGGGTCGTACAGTGGAGATCAATTGTGGACAAGAGTTGAGGACAACGTTTGTACAGGTTTTAGGTTTTTTTTCTCCATTATTGACCATTTGCAATGCATCAAGATGTCCTATAGACCAGTGGTTCTTAACTGGTGGGTTTGTCCGGGAAAAAAAAGCAAATCGTTAAGAAAAAAATCCTGTGCTTTTATTTTGAAGAGGATTTTTTTAATGCAGCGGAGTGCCGTCTATTTTTTATTGCCTGAATAAGTGACTGAATAGTTTAATAGTACAGTTACTGAAGTGTTATTTTATGTTAAATAATTTTGAGCACTTTCCTTGATTTGGGTTGCGGCTTATCATTAAGGGGTGATGGTGGGTCCCGTGGCCAGACCAGTTGAGAACCACTGCTCTAGATCATTGAACACCGCTGATCACAATGACTGTAACCTGCAAACAACAGTCCTTCCTGCGAGCGGTGTAGTGTTCAGAAGAGCATTTGAATGAGTATATTCAGCCGGTCCACACGACGTTGATTTGAAACCCTCCGAGACACGTTTCACTACTGCTGGCGGAGTTTGTGATGTGCTAATTAAACGCCTTCAGCAAAACGATTTGTCTTTACAAATATGCAGGACCGAAAGCCCCATTCAACCAGGTTTGAGCTCGCCTGCCAACAGACTTCACATATACCGTAAGTTACACAAACGTTATATTAGCTGCTTTTACGCAGCCAGTTCAAGGCAGCTGTGTTGTGTCCAACTCTGCCAGTGCAACACCATGCAGGCGTGCTGTATCAACACACACACAGAGGCGGCAGCATGCCTTGTTTGGTTCTGTGCTGGACAGAACCAACATCTTAACAGATCCTTTTTACGGCAATAATGTGGGATCCCAATGTGAAAAAGGGGCGATCGCCTCAGCGGCTTGCCATCAAACCAGAGCATGGATCTATTTTAAGTCCCTGTAAACCTATTACAAAGTCAGAGTGCTGCCATGTGGGCAAACTCCTGTCTCAGTAAAACCTGGACGTGCACACAGTGCACGTTATAGCACTACAACACTGTAGTGCTATAACTATAACTACAGCACTACTACACTGTAGTGCTATAACTGTAACTACAGCACTACATTACTGAAGTGCCATAACTATAACTACAGCACTACTACACTGTAGTGCTATAACTATAACTACAGCACTACAACACTGTAGTGCTATAACTATAACTACAGCACTACTACACTGTAGTGCTATAACTGTAACTACAGCACTACTTTAATGTAGTGCCATAACTATAACTACAGCACTACTACACTGTAGTGTTATAACTATAACTGCAGCACTACAACACTGTAGTGCTATAACTATAACCATAGCACTACTACACTGTAGTGCTATAACTATAACTACAGCACTACTACACTGTAGTGCTATAACTGTCCAGCACTACATCCCTGTAGTGCTTTAACTATAACTACAGCACTACAACACTGTAGTGCTATAGCTCACCTGCTATATTCACCTTCTTCTGACAAATGTACTTATTGAAAGTTGGACAAAAGCATCTGCTAAATGCCCTCAATGTAAATGTAAATCTGTACGCCACAGCGAAAGCGGCCAGTGCAACTGGGAGTGGATGAGGCGCTGCGTCCGTACCGCGGCACTGCACACGCGGTGCCTGCTGTGTGCACTGCTGTGGGTCAGGTCAGTACTCACAGAGAACGGCGGTAGTATCTGCGGAGGAAGGGGTGAGACGCGGCACCCACGGCAAAGTTGCTGCTGCCCGTGTCCACCAGGATGTTCAACTAGAGCAGACAGAGGGAATGATAAGGGAGAGGGAGTCAGACATAGAGGTACATCGACCACAAAGAAAGAGTAGGAGAACGAGAGTAAGAGAAGAGAAAGAGAGAGAAAGCGA
This sequence comes from Urophycis tenuis, assembly GCA_036785325.1. Taxonomy (NCBI): domain Eukaryota; kingdom Metazoa; phylum Chordata; class Actinopteri; order Gadiformes; family Phycidae; genus Urophycis; species Urophycis tenuis. Next base: position 685,995 of record JAXIVH010000011.1, read on the forward strand.
GAGAACAGCCAGACAGACAGGCAGACAGAGACAGACAGAGATATAGACAGAGAGAAAGGGCATGACAGTGAATCATCATTGAATCCGCAGTGCTCCAGGAATCGATGTGCTTGTAGAAATGCACTCAGGTTACATGATGAAATTGATTACATGGTGGGGATTTTTTTCTGAATGACATCTAACTGTTTGTGTCCCTTGAGACAGAGATGTCTTTTTATGAATCTGTTTGTTTTAGACTGCTAAAAAGACAACTTCCTCATCAATTCTCCACCTATTTCATATCTCTATCATCCTATATGTATCTGTCTGTCTCTCAGTGTTGTGTCTGTTATTTCCTCTTGCCCCCTCTATTTCTTTCTCTCTCTCTCTCTCTCTCTCTCTCTCTCTCTCTCTCTCTCTCTCTCACACACACACACACACACACACACAACCACACGCAAACACACATGCACACGCGCTCTATCTCACACTCTATCTTTCGCTCACTCCTCTCAGATTGCAAACTTCCTCTCTGCTCTCCATCCCTCTTTCCTTCTGTATCTAGTCTCCCTGTCTCTCCATTTCCCCTCATTGTCCAATGACCCCGTGTCCCCCCCCCCCCCCCCCCGGTCTCTCAGTCATGAGGATCATATTTTGTGAAGTCAGTCAAAACAGCAATGGAGGATTTTGCAGAGAGTAGGCAGTTGTAAAGGATCTGCGATGAATGACGCAGGCAGACGGGTAGACAGACAGACAGACAGACAGTACAGCAGATATTCTAGTGGTGTAAACCGGCCTACTGTTTAATAATGTATTGGCTCTTGAAATATCCAAAGAGGGACCGCAGTTTCCATGGCCAAGAGGGCCATGGAAAGTGACCATTTCAACGGTTCTGGCTAACAGCATATCCGCGTCAATCTTTATTAGTGTGCGTGGAAAGAACACATGTACGCACACACACACACACACACACACACACACACATACACACACACACACACACACACACACACACACACACACACACATACACCGTGTACCACCAGCAGCAAAACAGTATGTCATCTGTCTTCTGTCAGGGACAAATTTGCTGACTGCTCAGAATTGATCTGTCCTGCCTGCTACCTCTTTCCTGTCTCTCTCTCTCTCTCTCTCTCTCTCTCTCTCTCTCTCTCACACACTCTCTCATACACACACACACTGCATCATGACGCAGCAAGACCCACCCACCCAGCCATTCTGGTCCCTCTCTGCCTCTCTCCCTCCCCTCTGCTCTCTCTGGCAGCGTGCCTGTGAGTTCCAGCTCTGCTCTGGCCCTCCCTGGAGGAGAGAGCTGTACTGGAGCAGTACACCAGACCCATCACACTGTTGTCAGAATGGTAACGAGCGTGTGCCTGTATGTTTGTATGTATGTGTGTGTATCTGTGAGGGAGTGTGTGCATGCGTGTGTGTGTGTGTGTTTGTGTGTGTGTGTGTGTGTGTGTGTGTGTATGTGTGTGTGTGTGTGTGTGTGTGTGTGTGTGTGTGTGTGTGTGTGTGTGTGTGTGTATGTGTGTGTGTGTGTGTGTGTGTGTGTGTGTGTGTGTGTGTGTGTGTGTGAGAGAGAAATTGTGTGTGTGCAAAAGTTAGTGTGTTTACATGTATGATAGTGCATGTGCGTGTGTGTGTGAGAGAGAAAGAGAGAGAGAGAGAGATAGAGAGAGAGAAAGGAGATGGTGTGTGTGTCTGTGTGCAATTGAGAATGTGTGTGTGTGTGTGTGTGTGTGTGTGTGTGTGTGTGTGTGTGTGTGTGTGTGTGTGTGTGTGTGTGTGTGTGTGTGAATTTTACGTGTTTTTGTATGTGACTATGTGTATTTGATATTGTGTGTGTGTGTGTGTGTGTGTGTGTCTGTTAGAGAGAAAAAGACAGAGAGAGAGAGACAGAGAGAGAGAGACTGGCACGGGATTCGCCTTCCTGTGCACTGCATTGAGATTTGGCCGTGTGTACACATCTGCTGACATCCAGTTCCAAGGTGGTGGCAACACGTAGATCTGCAGTGTCACTTTAACTTGTAAAAGACCAAGAGCTCCCCCGTGACTTACATCCAGGTCAGAATTATTCGACTTTGACCCTGTGCCTGCACTGGCACCATCCATTCATGCCAACATGAGCTGGTTTAAAGGGAACTCCACACTAGCCCCCCCCCCCTCTATCCACTGCCCTCTGTGTGCCAGCCTGTGCCCCACAGCTGCACCCAGCTGGCACTCTTCTCTCTGCAGAATTAATGGTTCCTTTATCCCCCTCTCTCTGTCCCTCTATCTGCTTGCCACCCACATCCTTCTATCCTTGTCTGTCTCGTTTACACACACGCGCACACACACACACACACACACACACACACACACACACACACACACACACACACACCATAAACACCATGACTATCTGGTATGACCATTATGGGAACCATCAATGGTGCGTGGTAAAAATGACTTACTTCCACACCTTTATGTTCAGAGGTCTTAGACTGGCCTAAACGTGTCGATAGGCCTACAATAACCCCAACGAGATAGTATGTTCTAGGCGCACACAAAGTCAGTGACTCCAGGTCAGCTCTGTCTGTGGGCGTGACTTTTGCAGAGACAGATTAGGGGGGGGTGGGGGGGTGATGGATTTACCTTCTGCGGGGGCGAGCCCACCGCCATTTCCACGTAATAGCCCTGGCCGGACTTCCCACGCAAGTTGTCGATCATATCCACAAAGTTAACGCCCTTTATGCCCCTCCGTCTGCGCTTCAGCTGCCTCACAGGTCCGTGGACCACGGCGGCCGGTGGCTCTGTGCGGGCGCCCTGGCGCAGTGGAAGGCGGATCGCAAGAGGCAGGCCTGAGGTATTTGGTACAGAGTGACCCGTGCTGCCATCATGAATGCAGAAAGTCACACAAAAAAGCACCACCCACCAATTATATGGTGTTTCCATCTTGTAAAAAAAAAATGTTTCGGGGGATGGACTCCGAGATCCGTTCACTTTGACATCTTTACGCAAGTGTTGCTGTTGCGAACAGTTGATAGCATGATGGCAGTAGAAAAAAAAAACGGTATTTAGCCCTTTATTGATTTTATATTGGCCTTGATATCCGCTTCAGCACTCTATTTGAATCGGCTCAAATCACCTTGCAAACTCCTCTTAGTCCATGATATTATACTCTTAGAATACGATGACATCCACTCAGTAGCAGGTCTTCTTGGGATTCAAAAATAAAATAAAATCCTAGGCGCAATTTTAGATAAACCAGTGTGTTAATTATTTCTGACAGAAAATGCATAGGCTATATTATGGGCTTTTGTCGACTCCGCGCGTCAAAAAGATCCGATTGTCAACAAGCCGAAGGCCTCTCAATATTCCTCTGATCCCGGTCATTTATGAACAAAATTATCTCTGTTATAGGGGACATTATAATCCGCAGCATTGTTTTCCTACCCGTCCACCCTGTTATCCACCCTCCGTCTTTCTTCCACCTCCTCCTCCATCAGCGCATCCTTCAGAGCTGAACATCTCCCCGCAGCCTCTCAGCCAGGAAGTAACGGAAACACCCACTGCATGCTGGGAGCAGTAGCATTTGCCTTATTTTTCTCGGAAAATAAATTGAACTGGGATTTAAATAGCCCGTTTTTATTAGTGTACGTGACACAAAAAAAGATATAGTAATTTTAATATCAAAATATAAACAGGTATTGTTACCATCATCTCGTGAGTCAAATACCAAGCGCCAGAGGCGTCGCTAGCAACTGAAGACGTCAGGGGCGTCAGGGGCGATTCCCCCCCCCTATTTTTACCATGGTACCATGGTATTTTACCATGGTGTTTTTACCATCATCTTGTGAGTCAAATACCAACCACCAGGGGCGTCGCTAACAATTGAAGACGCTGGGGGCGTCAGGGGCGATTCCCCTGATGGTGTGTGTGTGTGTGTGTGTGTGTGTGTGTGTGTGTGTGTGTGTGTGTGTGTGTGTGTGTGTGTGTGTGTGTGTGTGTGTGTGTTGGGGATTGGGGATTTTGAATTTTGAACATTGTAGATTTGAGGACGAAACGATAGGGTAGGCTAAGGCAAGCTAGACCTAGGCCTAGATTTGCCACTGATTTTCATCATTATTATTGTGTGTTTTTTATTTTTTTTATTTGATGGCACAGAGATCCGGGGCTATAGCCCCGAATGTCCAGGTCTAACGACGCGCCTGCCAACCACTTAGGAGATATAAGCAAGTATTCGACTGTAATAATAGTACAACAACAACAACAACAACAACAACAACAACTAATAATAATAATAATAATAATAATAATAATAATAATAATAATAATAAACGTATAGTAGTACATATAATTACAATACCACAAAAAACTAAAAATACTACAAGATTGTCCTGTCTATGTATTTTTATCCTAGGTTTGTGCTCTCTGGGGATAATCCAACACAGTCCCAGTATGGGAGAGGTGGGTAGGACGTGTGTGGTGACACACTGGCATCAGCTATCCTCTCACTTGTGTACGCTGTGGACTCCTTCTGGTGGAGCGATCCACACTGTTCTGACAACACGCACGTCTTGTCCTCTGGACCTGGAAAAAGGTAGGAGAGAAATCTTGTTAAAGTCAGTCGCTCAGTATTATGTGTTGCCAAAGGAGTGGAATGCTTTATATTGTTCTCGGTTCTCTTTTTTCCGCCTGAGGCTTCTTGATTTTGGATGTGCATGCATAGTCACTGCTGTTATGAAATTGAATAGATTGGAATAGAAGAAATGAAACACAACAGTATCCTACTTTGTACTGGAATAGTCAACACATAGAATGTCGTGCATAGAATTTGACATTTAGAATCAAACCAAATATTTACAGTAAGGTCCTATGGATGATGATTTTACTTTTCTTGGATAAAAAAGGTATTTGCAATCAATACATAAATGCACACATTGAACACCACACAACCCCAAATTACTGACACAGATCATGGTATAGAATCAAAGGACCGAAAACGCTATTGAAACGTATGATTCAAGCAAACAAGATTGGTTGATTGTGAGGATTATGAGAGTCAGTAAATGATGCACTCACCTGCGGAGGTCTTGGACCCCCAGCTGGTTGGCTCCTGTGCGGTTTCTGATTGGGCCTCAGCTCTGCCCTCTGCTGGCTGCCATGCAACAATGGAACTCGCACTGCTCGCCCTACACATAGACCAGAAGCCACACTCACACACACACACACACACATACAAATACACATACAAGCACACATGCAAGCACACAAACGCATGCACACACAGGCACACACACACACTTGCAAGTATACGCACCCACACGCACGCACGCACACACACACACACACACACACACACACACACACACACACACACACACACACACACACACACACACTCTGAGTGCAAAATGCTGTCTATGGTTTGTGCTGTTCAAAGCCCACGTATTTCTCGGGAAAAAATGTTAGCTAGATAAAATCATGCGGTACTCTAAGCAAGTATACAAAAGTCTAAAGTTTAGTTAACTTTTTGAGCCCTGTCTTATCACTTGTTTGTCATCTGATAAGAGTCGAAGGGATAAACTGTGGAACTGCGAGTTTGAGTTGGCAGTGAAAGATATTGATTTCTGTATCGGTGAGTTGCATTCAGATGTAAGAAGTCTGTGTGTAATCATACTGACAGTCAGATCCGCTGAATTTAGAACCCCTGTGTCTCTCACCAGTCCTGGGCATCTGTTGTTCGAAAGCCTTTAGCAAAGGGGTTGCTGGCAATCTTTAATTGGGTAATCTGGGAGAGAGAGAGAAGGAGGACGTGATGGAAAGAGGGGTAAAGGAGACATGGCATGAACTACAAAAACAAGAAAAAATACAGATTTTTTTTCACATAAAAAAGGAATGCAGTTATTATGATGACCACTAAATGTGCAATTCCATTGAAGAACTTTCTTAAAGGGATTTATATACAGTATACATATGTTTAACTCTGTTAATTGCACTGAGATAATCATACACAACAGGTACAAACTGATGACTCTTTAGCTGAAGCTAAATGGACTTTGTTTATTTTCTACGTTTTCTCCCTACCCTGTGGTTCTGGTAGGCGGTGACAGCAATGAATTGGGTCTCAAGGAAGGAGAAGGAGCAGAAGTTCTGGTGGGCGTGCAAGTGGCTGTTGGGAGCTGGCTCCACGTAGATGACGTGGAACCGGGGCTGGTAGCGATGCATGGAGTTGAGAATCATCTGGAAGGGAAGACAAGGCAAGAGCACCGCAGGTCATCCATGCGCACCACTGGACGGTTGCATCATAAAGAAAACGCCAGCATGTGAATGTGGCGCAACGCCATTTTGTATTTTCTGAGTCAAAAGTATAACCAACGGTCTTTCAGCAGTTTATGTTTTAGGATTCTTCAACCGTGGCCACTCGCTAAAATCTATGCATTCTTGTTTCTGATTGGGTGAAATGCTGCCACGTGATTTCAAATCTACAAATGATAATGTCATTGACATCACCTGTAACCAATGAAATCCAATCATATGTAAGCCAATCGTATTGTACAGTATGTTCCCTGTGGCAAGAAAAAAAAAAAACATATTTACACGATAAACGATAAAAAAAAGCAATAAATGTTTTCCTGACATGGCCGTTGTCATCCATTAAGTTGTTGGTGAGCTTCAGGGCATCAAAGGAGACCGTCTGTTTCATCCACTGGGCCCCCCTCCCCGGGGAGTCTGGGTGGAAGTGCATCCTGCCCGGGGCCGAGATGTCCGCGCGGCCCGCCACCAGCCAGGAGGAGCTGTGGAAGGCGTACCTGACCGCACGCCACCGCCATGGCAGACACACAGAGACATCATGTCAACAACAACACCGATGTGGAGATGCACTGCAGGCTGCCCCTGGGTCTGCCTCCCCCCCCCCCCCCCCCCCCCCCCCACACACACACACACACACACACACCTGTATCTCTTGTCATCCACCGGGATGAAGTCCATGAGCAGGACGTACTCAGCGTTAGGGTCCATCCCTGAGATACGCACCTGGAATGTTGGGAACATCCTCCTAGACGCGCGCATACACACACACACACACACACACACACACACACACACACACACACACAGACACACACACACACACACACACACACACACACACACACAGACACACACACACACACACACACACACACACACACACACACACACACTCACACGCACACACACACACACACACACACACACACACACACACACACACACACACACACACACACACACACACACAGACACACACACTCACACACACACACACACACACACACAGACACACACACACACACACACACACACACACACACACACACACACAGACACACACACTCTCACACACACACACACACACACACACACACACACACACACACACAAAAAATAGAAAAAAAACATTTGCATTTACACGTAGTCATTTAACAGACACAGTTATAGTGTTGCAGTGCTTCAACTGAAGAGAGAGAGAGAGAGAGAGAGAGAGAGAGAGAGAGAGAGAGAGAGAGAGAGAGAGAGAGAGAGAGAGAGAGAGAGAGAGAGAGAGAGAGAATCATTGGAATCAGAAATACAAGGTTTGTCCTTCGTCCTTGTATTTCATTACAAGAGTAGAGCCAGACTGAAATAAGACAAAAAGAGCTGGAGAGAAGAAGGGGGGTGGTGGACAGTGGTCGTGTGCCCGTGCTCCTCGTCTCTGTAGGCTCCCATACGTACCTACCGGCCTTGGTGACGATCATCTCCGTGCCGAGCTGATCAAACTGCTGCCACAGCGCCTGCATCTCCAGCTGAACTCTGACCCTGCTGACCTGGGGCGCTTTGGAGCTCACGGGGGAACCCTGCTCCGCACAGCAGGACCTGGACAGCTCACTGCTCTGGGACAGATGGTGCCCTGCTGGCCCAGAGAGGAGAGGAGAGGAGAGGAGAGGAGAGGAGAGGAGAGGAGAGGAGAGGAGAGGAGAGGAGAAGAGAGGAGAAGAACGTAGAAGAGACGAGCAAAGAGAAGAACAGAGACGCAGAGACGTCATCATGTAAATCATCATGAATGTGAGACAGCGTTGATTAACTATTTCCGCCCTGTAATGCTGGTGTCGCTCATATCTTCGTCCTCAGATCACAAACCACAGACCTCCTTAGCCTTCAGCGCTGACACTATACCAACATCACAAACAGTACATTCTGCTCCAATTTAAGCCAAAACAGATTTACAATAATTCAGTGGATTTACTTACTGTGCATCTCTTGTGTTGGCCTGCTTTCCCTCTGTCCTTCGACACAGCAGATCACTTTGGATTGATTAGATGGAGAGTTTTCTTCTTTTTATCTCCTCGGTTAAAATGTTAAGTAATTTCAATGTTGTGCTCCAGTTAAGTTAAGAACTGTGCAATCGGCGAAACCAGCAACACGTTGTTGTCGATGTCACTCTAAATCCATGGAGTCACCAGGAGCCACTGAAGACGTCTGAGAGATACTCTCAATCGTGTTGATGTGTCGTTCCGAAACCACTTCTGTGTTCCGGGGTGGGTGTGTAATTGAAGGTGCTTGCTGTGTCGTCTGTGGTCTCCAGGATTAGCAGCGGTTGAATAAGTTGTGTTACCGTCAAGGTTCTTATACGCACCAGCTCTCTCGCTCGGGGCCTCCACACACGACCCATCCATTACCATTCTCTTAGGATCAGTGACATGCAATCATCTCAGTCGCACGCAGTTGCACAGCAGGTACAAACACACACACACACACACAGACAAATGCACGCCCAAACACATACACACACACATAAACACACACACACACATGCACACACGCACACACACACACACACACACACACACACACACACACACACACACACACTCGCATACACATACACTGAGACTTTGCTGGAAACATCCAATATTTTTATTTTAGCCTAAAGCCTCTCACTTGTCCAGCAAGTAGGTCATTAATATCCTTCTAATCAGTGTGAAGGTATTGGGTGTGGACAGACGGCATGAAACCACCTCTATTATTTAAAGACCATTTGTCCCTGGATTCACAATTTCAACACAACACTAATTGAAGTTATTACCTCACGAGTGACGTGGAGACAAGTGTCCCTGCCATCAACAAGGGGCAATGCATTCTCACCCATAATTTTTAGGGCTGCACCTTACACCTGAACATGTTTTATTCTCTCCGTACTCAAGGTACAAAGTGGATTTGTTTGAGTAATAATAGGTGTGCAAAAGTGTGTGTGTGTGTGTGTGTGTGTGTGTGTGTGTGTGTGTGTGTGTGTGTGTGTGTGCGTGTGTGCGTGTGTGCGTGTGTGTGTGTGTGTGTGTGTGTGTTTCTGTGTGTGTGTGTGTGTGTGTTTCTGCGTGCCCGTGTCTATGTGTGTGTTTTCAACCCTATGTAGCTGAATGATGGGCCAGTGTTGAAAACCTGGGACTGGAGCCTGAGGGTGGTGGGGACTTATCCCTAATAAAGAAACATATCCAAACTGCAGATCATCAATAACGCCCTCCGCCACCTCTCTCTCTCTCTCTCTCTCTCTCTCTCTCTCTCTCTCTCTCTCTCTCTCTCTCTCTCTCTCTCACACACTCTCTCTCTCCTGATCAACTCATTAATCATAGTTAAACAGGAGCACTGGCCAAAAAAGACCACCTCAATTGTTGTACAATGCCCCTTATGAATAGAGCGGGTTGCACACATGTTTCTGTGTTCTTTTTCGATCGGACCGTGTGATCAATCAGAGCTCCACAATAGGCTTTCTGCATGCACTGACCTGGAGGGGTCGCCATAGTGATGAGAGCACCAGCACAGCCTTGTGTGTACTCTTACTCTCAAAGATTTGATTCCAAACATGATTTACATATCCGCAGTTGCACTTTATGTGGGGATTGTTTTGAAACCTTCAGGCACTTTGAGTCATCGTCACTTTCAATTTAAGTTGAGAAAATGCGTTGTATTTGTGTGTGTGTGTGTCTGTGTGTGTGTGTGTGTGTGCGTGTGTGCGTGTGTGCGTGTACTTCACCACAACATGTTTCTAGAAATTCCAACTGCAAAGTAAAAGTTTAAATGTGCATTCTGGGTTTGTGATGAGGGGCTGTACCACATCATATTATGTCAATAAAGATAGAACAGGTTTGTGGATATTGACTTTATTGAATTTATTTTGAGACAATAAAGACATTATATATAGTATATATAGTATAGTGTATCATGCTGGCTAATCTCTTTTGAAGTCAGTGTATAAAAACCTGCCTTATATTTTCATCTCCAGTTGGATGTTAAATGTCAAACGATACATGAATGAAAACCCAGAGCGTAAATTAGTATGAAATATTCATATCTTTATTGAGCTGTAATTGATGTACAGTTTTCTTCAGACAAGCATCAATACACAGAGTTTCAGGCACTGGTGAGTATCCACATACATGTCCAACACATCATCAGTTGGTCAGAGCACGTAAAGCACATGCGTGTTGAATATGTATGTGTCCGTGTATGTCTTTGCTGGCATGTGTTTCAACATGCATTTATGAAGTGAGGTGTGTGTGCGTGAGATAGAAAGCTAGAGTTCCACCATTCAGTTGCAGAGAAAGTGCATCAATTAGGCTTCATACAAAGAAGTAGATGTTTATGTGTGTGTGTGTGTGTGTGTGTGTGTGTGTGTGTGTGTGTGTGTGTGTGTGTATGTGTGTGTGTGTGTGTGTGTGTGTGTGTGCATGTATGTATGTTTGAGAAGGGGGGTGGGGGGGGGGGGGGGGTAATGATGCAAGGAGAGACAAAGAAGGTGAGGTTAGTGGGCAGGAGGCGGGAGGTGGAGCGTGTCTAGTTCTTGTTCAGGTTGGCGGCGATGGTCTCATAGAGCATCTGGAGCTTGGCCTTGGCCTCTTCGACGAGGGGTTCTGCCTTGACCCTCAGGCTCTCCACATGGGGGGACGCCTGCTTCTTGATTTCCTCGATGTCCAGGGAGCCGGCGGCGGTCTTGGCGTCTTCGAAGGCCTTGCCCAGCTGCTCTTTGTACTCCTCCACGTAGGGGGACGCCATGGTCTTCAGGCTCTCCAGGCGCTCGGTCAGCTTGGTGCGCACGCTCTCCACGATGGGGATGAGGGCGGTCTTGGTCTCCTCCACGTTCTTCGCCACGGTGAGGGACAGCTGGGTCATGACGGGGTCCATCTGGACCTTCAGCTCCTCCATCTGAGCCCGGTGCTTGGCGGAGAACTCGGTGATGATGGGATCCAGCATCTTGCGGTACTCTTCGATGTGACGGTCCACAACCAACTTCAGCTGCTCGCGCTTGGGCACCAGGTCGGCGCGCAGGGCTTCCACGTCGGCGTTGATGGAGTCGCGCACGTCAGCGGTGGCTTCCATGACTTGGTTGACAACGGCGTCGGTGTAGGGGGCGGCCTCAAGCTGAGCCACCCTCAGGTTTTCTGCCAGGTTTGTCAAGCTGTCGGTCAGCTGAGCCCTGGGGTGAGAAGGAAGGGAGGCGAGGGGTCAGCGCCGGAGGCACTCAGAGCAGGAGCCTCAAGGCGTAGGGGACGGGGGAAAAAGGGCCTTACTTGTACTGCGCATACTCTGTTCCATCGATGTGGTCCAGGGCGCGAATGGCGCCGTCCTTCACCTGATTCAGGTAAACACCGACAGCCGCCCTGATGTGGGCCAGCTGGGAGGGTGCCTCGGCTTGCACAGCCGCGGCATGGGAGCCTGGAAGCGGATAGAGCGGAGTTTGGGGTTCAAACGTGAGGAAGAAAAACGTCTTGGGTTTTGACCCAATCATTTATTTTTAAAAAGTGTCGAAAAATACAGCAAAAAAGAAAAACAGGACAGAAAAAAGGGTGTTGAGCACGATAAATATAGTTTCTGGATGTTACTGTAAAGAGGGAGGCAGTTACAGCAGTACTCACCGGCGGCCAGCAGAAGGGCGAGAGCAAGGGCGACAAATTTCATGGTGTTGGTCTGAAGAGCAAAGAAAATGGAGAGGAGATCATTTCACATGTTTTATAGTGGGGGGAAACATTAATGTATTACGATAACACATATCTAAAAATAAAAAACTTTAAAATGGCAAAAAATCAATAAACATAACCTATCTAACTATTGAGCTTTTTGAGCCACCCATAAATATGAAGCATGAATGTGAAGATAGAATAACAGAATAGTTAGAGAGGAAAGAGTACCTCGAACAAAGACATTCATTGCAAAACTGTTCCAAAACAAATTCAGTTCTAGAAACCCCCGAGCCTATTAACAGAGTCTTTAATCTCTGGGCAGATTAGGTCTGGGTACAGTTATGTGAAACGCAGAGGGAGCTCCACACCATAATCTCCTTTTAAATATATACATGAACACACTGTCACACATGCACGCGCCTGTGTTCCTAAATGTCAGGACAAAATGTCAAAAGATCGTCTAAAACATCTCAAATAAAAAACCTCTCAAAACGCTGAATCCTAAATATCAGAAAGGATATCATATGACATATCAAAGGAAAAACCCATGACTTCAAACAAAATAATATGCACACGATGTTCCCCCTATGTTGCCTGGTCTCCTCATCCAAGGCAGAAGTTCGCCCAGTTTCCTAGGCTTAGAAAGTGAGCGAGGCGCAGACTCTTACCTGGTGGAGTGGGTCCTCAGGAGACTGAATGACCGGAGTGAGAGGAAACCTTTTATACTGTCTGGGTGGGGTTGGGGGGGACTGTGTGTCTCCGTGGAGGTAGATCTCTCCCCCCCCCCCCCCCCCCCTCCCGTGCTAGCTGTTACCCTCAGCAGGGGATCGGAGTAGGAGGGGGAGGAGGGGAGGAGGGTTGAAGTGTGGGGGGTGAGGGCGTGAGGTGGTGGTGGTGGTGGAGGGGGGAGGGTGGGGGGGGAGGTGAGGGAGCACTGAGTTGGAGGGTTCAACGGTCGCCTGCTGAGAACAGAGCAGTCTTTTGGTGACAGTCAGCACAAAGGGAAAAAAGAAAAAACAACACAGACGCGCATGCGTACGCCAGTCTCCCGCTCCCACTTTGCTGCATTTGGGCCACTTTGTTAATGAAGTGCTTATGAAGTTATGTTTAAAAGAAGAACAGTAAGAGCACTGACCCTGATTGAACAGTGACTCAAAAGCATCCAAATACTTCTTCTGTATGTGGGGACTCTGTCAGACTGAAAGACAGACAGCTACAAGACAGACAGACAAACAGACAGACCAGACTGACACACATGCACACTAGCATGCAGACGCACACCTTTTGTTGTAACAACAACAACAAGAAACACTTTGCAAGACAGTAAACAGGGTAATGTGGTCGCGTGAGGAGAGGATTGAAACACTCTGTAAAACTCCATCAGTGTTCTTGGTAATTGCTTTGTTGCTCCCATTTGCTGGGGTTTGAAATGGCCTAGCCGTGCCGTCACCACAGGCTCCCAGAGAGGAACGCGGAACAAAGTCAGCAGCGACCAGAGACTTGGCATCAGCCTCAGAGGAGCATGGATGCATGAACCCATAAGGAAATTAGAGTGACAATGCAGATGAAACATTCTTTTAAGTACATAATTGCTATTTGTTGTTATTCTATCTCATTAGAAAGACAGGAAGGGGAAATATAAATGTGAGAATGTGAAGAAAAGATTGGGTCTATTGTGTGTGTGTGTGTGTGTGTGTGTTTGTGCGTGTGTGTTTGTGCGTGTGTGTTTGTGCGTGTGTGTGTGTGTGTGCATGTGTGTGTGTGTTTGTGTGTGTGTGCATGTGTGTGTGTGTGTGTGTGTGTGTGTGTGTTGTGTGTGTGTGTGTGTGTGTGTGTGTGTGCGTGTGTGTGTGTGCATGTGTGTGTGTGTTTGTGTGCGTGTGCGTGTGTGTGTGTGTATGTGTGTGTGTGTGTGTGTGTGTGTGTGTGTGTGTGTGTGTGTGTGTGAGTGCGTGTGTGTGTGCGTGTGTGTGTGTGTGTGTGTGTGTGTGTGTGTGTGTGTGTGTGTGTGTGTGTGTGTGTGTGTGAGTGCCAACAGGCACGTTTGTGTGTGTGTGTTTGTATTTGCAAATTTACAACATAGTAGGGCGGTTTTATTGTTCTACTGTAAGGGACAGAAAGGAAGTGGTGAGCCTGGGGAAACGGGGTGATAAGGGGGGTCCAGCAGCACTCCAGACCCCAGCAGGTCTTCGCATCCGAATGAGATACTCCTCTCCACGTCTTTCACTTCCGCATGCTACATTCACTTATAATGCTAATTTGCTAATATGCTAATATCAGATTTGGTGTGAGCCCAGGATTAGCCCCCCGGAGCCTGACTGAAGTGAAGGCACAAAACAATTGAGAACAAGAAATCATTGTCAGGTTGTTACTTTTTTTTTTTACATTGTACCATCAAGTTGAGTGGGACTCTGTTACCACACTTGAAAATGAGGGTTGTTCAATAATGGTATTAAACTGAAGCAAACACACATCAAGAATCGGCAGTGATTTGATCCAAACCACACAAAATGTCTGGGTATGTCTTACGAAAATGCACATGTCGATGCTTAAGCAGAGGCAAACACACAAACAGAGACACACACACACACACACACACACACACACACACACACACACACACACACACACACACACACACACACACACACACACACACACACACACACACATACACACACACAAACACAAACACATCCCCCTCATTCAATACCCAATGGTTAATCTAGCAAATGAAATGCTTGAAACTTGTTTTGGTGACTTTTTTACTGTATTAGCAGGAATTAAATGTTTCACCTTCTTATGACAAATGTACTCTTTGTAAGTCGCTTTGGATGAAAGCATCTGCTAAATGCCCCTAAATGTAATGTAAATGTAATACCCTGCAAAATAGCAATGTTGCAATGTTCATAGAAAGGGCCCGATGTGCAATGGGTGGGAGAGTACATCATAGACCCTAATTGTGTAAGTATGTAAATTGTGTAGTGGGCACTACTGTGCCCACTATCTTGATTAAAGGTCAAAGGGTGATGTGTGTCGTGCTCTCGTCTGTCTCGTCACTGGTGGACTTTGGTGCCCTGGCTCTTTGGCAGTCAGGTAGCCTACATGTATGTCTCACCGGTGAATGCTTTACAGTGACAAGTGGGTCGCTAAGAGAGCTAGAGAGAGAGAGAGAGAAAGCATGAACAGCAATTACTTCCAACTTGGACAAATAAATTATGTACTACCTAAATCAGGAATCAGGATCGATTTAATGCCAAGTATTTTGACATACAAGGAATTTGCTGTGGTATATATTGGTGTGCAATTAAAAAAGTAAGCAAAATGGAAGTACTGTAAATGAATAAAGTAAAAATAGAATAGAATAGAATAGAAATAACAATATTTACAGTATGCAATATGTGCAATATGTGCAAAAAAATTGGCAATATATATGTTAATAAATAAATGTGACGTGTGTTTACATAAGTCAAACATTTTTGTAGTGCAACACTAGTGTTCAACTATTTGATTATGCTGGAAATGCACGGGACAGGAATCGCTTCATCGCTGATCGCATGTGATCGATGCCTGAACCATAAAGCCCGATATAACCAACATATCGAGATAAACCCATGTCTTGGTGATGGACTTACTTACTTTTCTTCTTTATCTTTAGCCACGTGTATTCTTGAGCGAGAGGCGTATTGCACCAATAGTGCAATACGTGGTCAATGATTGCATGGTTACCATGTCATCACACATTCATTCATTGGTATAATTCCAGGAGGCAAGCGTGCCTATATGTTTTTTTGCAGCACCCCAAAACCAACGCAGACAGTGTGCTATGTGCAAAAGACAAATGTCTTATGAAACGTGCTGCAGACATTGTAATGTAAAATATACAGTTAAAGTGCATGTCTACTATAGGCTTGTTTTTTCAGAATAGTCTGAAGTAAAATAATGAGATTACACTAAAATTACGATTCGATTTTGTATGCATTCTGAAAATGCAATCGGAGGAAAGTAATGAGAGGGTGCGACTGAAAGCAGGGCAACAATATTTTATTCCAACCCCCTTTTTTCAGCTTAATTCCATTCCTGTGGAGATTTAAGTGTTAGGCTGCAGGAAATCCCCCATACACATTCACAGGACAATTTCTCAACTCTTTCTCAATCTAATGACTCAGTCTCCTTTTTAAATTCATCACCTCACGCCGTTCATGGCTTCACACCCTGCCGCCAATTGTTGAGGTGCCGAGCTGAGGATGAAAAGGACGACCAAAGGGGAACTCAACCAGCAAACTAAACCCACTCTCACAAACTCCTTGCTGCAAACGTATCTCCTGCCATTTGGCCTCTCAGAAAAAAAAAAACAATTATATTTTTAGAATGCAAAATACTTGCAATACTTGAACCGCCTGACAGCACTAACTTGTACTGTGTGACTGCAGGCCTGTGTGTGGTGCAGCCCTTCTCGGTATGATAAGATAATGTTTCCAGTATTATCAAGACCGAATGTATAGCTGCTGATGACCAGGGGTACAACTAGGAACCGTGCTTATCTGCCACAGCAACCTTTGACACTGTCCTCGTTGCACCATGCTGCTTCTGCTCCCATGATGAAGAGCTGCTCATCGAGATCGCTGCTGTCACAAGAACTGTTCTAGAGATAAGTCCTAATCATCAGATATGTGTATGGTGGCTGGTTTCAAAATCCCCTGAAATGTAAGTGCATTGACATAAGCGATGGGAGTAAACCATTTGAACTCAGGCGAAACAAAGCTGCAGTAACAAAGCACAATTAATGGAATATTTCCCAGGTTTAAAACGAGGACTTTAAGCTTGAGTCTCTCTTTCTAACAAAGCCAGCTGTGTGGTAATTACCCACAGCTGATAAATATTTAATACATAATTCAAGCACTTGATCAGGCCCTGTCTGGGGTTCAGAGGTCAAGTCGTTGCTCCAGCTGTCTTCATGATGAAGCACAGATCACAAACCAGCAGGGGAGGTTATCTCAGCTGTAAACAACACGCCTCAGTGTTGTTTACAGCTGAGACACCCCCCCCCTCACACACACACACACACACACACACACACAGACACACACACACAGACATATACACATCAGTGATATGATTTAGCAATCTCACATCTGCTCAAGTCACTTCAGTTTTGATACAGATAACTCTAACTTAATCATGTGTTACTGTAGGTTGCTGCTCACTGTGTGTGTGTGTGTGTGTGTGTGTGTGTGTGTGTGTGTGTGTGTGTGTGTGTGTGTGTGTTGTGTGTGCGTGTACAAGTGTGTGTGTGTGTGTGTGTGTGGGGGGGGGGGGGGGGGGGGAGATGGGATGGGGGCAATGCAAAGTAAAAGAAGAACCCACCATGTACTTTGATGCTGTTGAGGACACACACACATGCGCGCAGAAACACACACAGACACACACACACACACACACACACACACACACACACACACACACACACACAGTCCACGATGTATACTGTTACACTGTGTCCTGGATCGGCCCGGATGCTTGAGACAATGCTCTCCACGGGGGGCTTAATGCTTGGTCTGGATCTTTGTGTCACTGCCTGAACACAGGTTTTTAGATTGTGGTTGCTGTTGACACCACTATGAAAATTGCTTTTCTAAATCATGCCTAATTCCTAGTAATAAATATAATAAAGTCATTTTTAAACTGTTGTAAATGCTTGGGCTGACACCTTGCTCTTAGAAAATTCTCGAAATATGCTATTATGTGCTTATATTAGAAATAGAAATACTTTATTGATCCCAAGCTGGGAAATTACAGAGACTCTGTGTTAGCCTGAAACCTTGCTTCATCTTAACATGTATTGTCTTTCATTTAATATTGCTACTGGTTTTTATTTAAGTCTCTTTTTTGTCTGTTTTTAAAGAGAGCCTGGGGGGGATTTTGAGATGAAACACACCCAGCTGCCATTTTTAAGATGACCAGTATTTCCATTTTAAATCTCTGACTTTTATCTGTCTGGCTGGCTGCAGTATAAATACCCACAGTCTGTGATACTCCTGTTCTTGCTAATCCCAGATGAATGACGCAGTTACTGGCTGAAAAAGAGATGTACAGTCTAACAGCTCATATAGTAAAAAGTAGTTGTACTTATGTTAGCAGTAGCACCACAAAGCTTACAACTATAGGCTATGGAAGATTGCATTATCACACAAAATACAGCGATAAAACAATGCATGAGAAAAAAAAAACATATGAAATCAGTTGGATAGTATGTGTGTGAGTCCGATTCTCTGCTCTGCAACTGAATAAAGTGCTCTATGCTGTCCCAAGCCCCAGGTATGTGTTTATGGGGAAAACATTTTATAAAGCGTAGGTGTTCGTTGATCGTTTGGGTTCCAAGGCTTGTTTGTAGTCCTTTGCCTACTATTTACCAAGAATTCAAGGTGCACCCTGGTACGAGAACCAAACCACCCACGCTGGAGCCAAATACAAAAAAGATCAGGGATCGGAAAACCCTTTATCTAAATTCCTACTGGCTAAAGGAGGACATGTGCTGCATCGCAATCTGTTGATTTGAAACAAGCTAAGCAAACAACAGGATTTAGAGATTATATAAATTCACGCAAAGTTGATACATGGGGTTTAACCATAGCGCAAAAAAGGAGCTAAACAAAAGAGCTAAAGCTGTGTTGAAATTCATTTTGGAAACTTTTATCTGACAACTTGAGGATGGATACAAAAAAGAAAATTAACTCCCTGACGTCATTTATTCGAGATACCGTCTTCTATAGGAATGACTGAAGTGCGGTAGATAGTTAGTGAGTTGTAATGACCAAGAGGATTCAACAATTCTACGAAATACAGACATTGTCTCTGAAAAGTGGTAGCCTATTGATTGTCAATGTTCTGTTCTTCCTCGCGTGTGCCCTCTTGTGGAAAACTGATGAATGAAAGAAAAACTAAAAAATATTTCGATTTGTATCCACACATCGACACGGGGTTCACAGTGACCAGCGATGATTACTATGTTCCTATGCATTTACATCCACATTAATTCGACTATTGTTATTTCAAACTAGGCTTACAAGCAATAACGAACCCCACCTCCCCAAAAAAACACTTATCTGACATAAATACTGTTGACATACTAGGTGAAATTAAATGAAGGTAAAGCGCAACAAATGCCACACAGTTGTTTCTTCTTTCACACTGTCTGTTTTATGTCAGAACTAGAGTCCTATAGAGAGAGGACTCTCTCTATAGGACTTGGACTCTAGTCAGAACCAGCTGCATCAGAATAAGTACTGTACCGCCTTGCACCACGGTTGTACTAACGCGCAGCATGAAGTCAGCCAATCACAACGGGTTCTGAGATGACGCTCTTGCGTGTACAGGAAGCGGGCTGAAGCGTCCTTGGAGATCAACTGACGTTGTTGTTAATAGTTTATCTGCACACCTTCCCTCCCACGTCCCTACCGAAATGTTGTCCATCAAATGAAACGAGCCGTTTTCTGCAGGGAAAGCGGTTCATACCTCACAAGGTAAATAGCGGTAACCGCATCCCTGTTTATTAAGTTCAGAACAGGTTGCTAACGCATTGCTAATGATAAAGTTAGCGTATGTATTACTAGTCTTTCCATGGTCCCCCAGTCCTGGCAAGAGCTCATATTAATGTGGAAATAATATATCGAGTATCTGTCTAAGTCGTGAGTTTATGCATAATGAAGCACCATTTTAGCACATTTCGTTACTAGTTTATACGCAATGTTTTCAACATGAATATGATGCTCTGCATTTCAGTAAACATCTAACGTCACATCCAAATGTGTTGTTAGCTCTAGATGTTTTGGAAAATGAATGCTGTCAGTTCTTAACCTTGTGCATGTTATTCGAAATAGTTAGTCTGGACCGAGACAATGAAACAGCCTTGTGTTGCTTGCACGATTCCTAATCCCACTATTGTCTTCAGTAACCATGACTGCAGCTGCTCTAATTGGAGATCAGCTGATCCTTGAAGAAGACTACGATGAGAACTACACTCCCTCTGAACAAGGTAGCCCTAACACTGTCACTCTTAGACATGACATGCCAGACACTATGCTATCATCATACATGCTAATTTCTAATACACAATTTCTTTTTTTTGTTTGTTTGTTTGTTTGTATTTTTTGATAGAAATTCACGAATATGCCAGAGAGATTGGAATTGATCCTGAGCGGGAGCCAGACCTCCTGTGGCTGGCTAGAGAGGGCATCGTTGCCCCCCTGCCCAGAGAATGGAAGCCCTGGTAAGAACTCAGACCTGGGTGGCTTCTCCACCTCTCCTGGATTAAAGCGTTTTTAATTTGAATGTACTTATTTTATGCACGGGTTGGAACACCCAGTGTTTAAATGAGGTGTTTTCCTGCAGAGGGTTTCAATCTGGCCATCTGAAGTTCTGTAAAATAAGTTCAAGCCAGACATCTCGGTATTCGTTAAAGTCACGATGTGTAACATTTCAACTAGCTTGTAGTTTAAAATAACCTGGACATAACTGAAGTCAATGCTGATTGATTTAAATAATGTTATCAATAAAATCTTTACCTTTCTTACCTTTCTAAAATCTTTATCAGTCTTTACCTTTTCCTTCATTTACAATTATCTTACTATGGACCCTCCCCAAACCCCTCCCACTCCTGCCACTCAGCCATCCCAGCCATGCTAGTTTGTGTCACGCAGGGGCACAGCCAATAAGAGTGACTGTCATTCAGTGAAATTTGTATTGTGAAAGTCCCCTGCCTCCTTATCGGGAGGGGATAAACCTTACACAGTGTGGCCTCAACCAAAACATTCTAGAGTAAGCCGTTGTCTTCATCCTTATTATAATGGTGAGCCCCAAGATGGTGGGCGGCCATCATGGGAAGCCTTCCTGTAATGGCAGTGTAAAGAGGTTGTGTTTTGGTGCAACCGCACGCGCCGAGGAGTCGTCTTCCTCTGTGCATTTGTGGCCGGTCTCTTTGGAGTGACCCGAGTGTCTCGGCCCGTCCTCTCCCGTACCTGCAGCCAGGACGTCACAGGGGACGTGTACTACTTCAACTTCTCCACGGGCCAGTCCACCTGGGACCACCCGTGTGACGAGCACTACCGCGGCGTGGTGACGCAGGAGCGGCAGCGCGCCCAGCTGGCCGGCGCTGGCGCTGCCGCGGCGGGCTCGGGCGGGAGGAAGGAGGCCAAGGAGAAGAAGAAGGAGAAGAAGGAGAAGAAGAAGAAGAAGGAGCCGCTCGTTGTCCCCGGGGTGAGTGCTGCTCTGGTGTTAGTGTGTTGTTTATGTGTTGTTTATGTGTTGTTTATGTGTTGTTAGTGTGTTGTTTATGTGTTGTTTATGCGTTGTTATTGTGTTGTTTATGTCTTGTATATTTCGTGTTAGTGTGTTGGTTATGTGTTGTTTATGTGTTGTTTATGTGATGTTGGTGTGTTTTTTATGTTGTTAGTGTGTTGTTTGTGTTGTTTATGTGTTGTTAGTGTGTTGTTTGTGTGTTGTTTGTGTTGTTTATGTGTTGTTAGTGTGTTGTTTATGTGTTGTTAGTGTGTTGTTTATGTGTTGTTAGTGTGTTGTTTATGTGTGGTTAGTGTGTTGTTTATGGGTTGTTTGTGTGTTGTTAGTGTGTTGTTTATGTGTTGTTTATGTGTTGTTTATATGTTGTTAGTGTGTTGTTTATATGTTGTTAGTGTGTTGTTTATGTGTTGTTAGTGTGTTGTTTATGTGAAGGTTTTCAATAGGGAGAGTGGTCGTGGCAGTTGAATCTGGTTATGTGCATTCATTGTGATTTGTGCTTTTAGATTGCCATTGTTTCCCTTTTTCTGATAAATGGTCTTAGGGTAAAGTTATGTTTTTATTTTTGTATTATTATTAATTATTATTAAGTTTGTCATCTCAAATCTCTCTGGCGACAATGCAGTGTTTCGAACAACATAACAAGCAAACATTTAGCAACTCACAAAGTCATGTGCCTAAGAAGTGGGTCAGGAAGAAAAGGCTCTAACAGAAGACGCCCTGAACCACATCTTAAACGCCTGAACAGAATCAGCTGCTGCTGCAAATATGTCCGCCAGTGGTTTCAGGCTGCAGGGGCAGAGAAAATAACCGCCTGATGGCCAAACTCAGTGTAAACCTTCGGAACGGGGGGTATTCATTAATTATAGATTAAGTACAGCGATTGTGTAGTTTAAACTGGTGGAGACAGAGTTGAAGACCCAACAGTAGAGGAGGGCAGCGGGCAGGTGCACAAGAAGGAAAAAAAAAAGCTCAGCAGATTATATTCAACATAGTTATTATTTTGGGAGGCAGTTTTGGAACTGTGCAGCCAAGCAAACAAAAAAGAGACATCTCAAAGGACGAACAAAGATGAAGATACATGTGCTGCCATCTGCAATAAACAGCGTTCTGATTCAGACTGATATGGCTGCAGCCTTTTCGTTTTAAGACGCTCCCCTTGTTTATGTGTTGTAAAAGGGAATGGAAACGTGTGTTTCTGCTCTACCATGCAGCCTCTGAGTTCCACCCTGGGTCCCCTGCCATCCACGCTGGGCTGCCTGGCTCCACTGAGGGGCCTGGATGCTCTTGGCCCCGGCCCCTTGCCCGTCTCCAACCCTCCTCTCCGGGGGTCCATGGGGGGGACCCTCAGCTCTGGGGGTCTGGAGCCTCTGAAGACATCCCTTGGGGTAAGACCTGAAGATTCGGCTGAATGTCAACATCAGAGCTCACACCAACAACAATCTGTAGAAGATGTCTTTCAATTCAATGAATTAAGTTTGAAATTATATTGACCGCTCTGGATGCGCATGCACGCACGCACAGACACACACACACACACACACACACACACACACTCACAACTCTAATTTTGACATACTGAACCTGATGGCATAAAATCCCATTGTTTTCATCAGGGCATTGTAGTATATTCTAGTGTGCAAAAAGACAACTAGACAAATACAAATCAAAATATGCATTAGCCATAAATATTCATAACCATACACACGTCCTGTCTTTGACTTCTAACGCGGCTCTTTGTCTCATCCAGGCTCTCCGCAGCAGCGGAGGCTCCAGTGTTCTGGGCGGTCGGCAGGAGAGGGGCTCTCTGCGCCTGCCGGGCCGAGAGGACCAGGATGACCCTGATGCCAGAGAGCCAAACTCTGGGCACCAGGTGTGGTCCGAAGCCCGGTCCATATGGCCACAGTTACAGCTCACAGCAGTGGTATTTGATGTTTTCTTCACACTCTATGTGGGGACCGAACGTGACCGCTGGATTGTCTGTGTGCCCACCAGAGTGCTTCAGATGGTCTCTTCAGGAACCTCTACCTGGATCTGGATGTCATGGGAGGGGGCCTGCAGTATGAGGTAAGTAGAGCAGAGATCCAGCTCCGTTATTTCAACTGTGTCTTGTGTATGCGGTACGATGAGATGCAGTACAGCCTCCTCCTGATGATGTTGAATGGCCATGTCTGTTCTTATATTCATCAGACCTTCTCAAATGTTACATGAACCTAAAAACAAGAGATTAGGTTAATAATGTGATACATTATTAATGTATCACAATCCATTCATAAAATAGCAAATGTTCCTTGGACCTCTATAGCTTCTCTTATGGTAGCCCTGTTAAGTAATTTACTTTATAGCGGAGCATGGCCTGATGGAAGATAGCCATCAACTGTGTGCGTGTGCGTGTGTGCGTGCGTGGGTGCGTGTGTCTTCAGGACAGTGAGGCCAGCGGTGGCCCCCCACCAGAGGAGCGTACGGAGCCAGAGCTGCAGGACCTGGCTCTGTCGGGAGAGCACAGCCCAGAGCCCCCCTCCCAACAGGTACAGCCCTGTCCCTTGACCC
Source organism: Urophycis tenuis (assembly GCA_036785325.1). NCBI lineage: Eukaryota > Metazoa > Chordata > Actinopteri > Gadiformes > Phycidae > Urophycis > Urophycis tenuis. The sequence continues at coordinate 709,802 of JAXIVH010000011.1, forward strand.
CCCCCCCCCCCCCCCCACCCCACGGTCTACACATTCTCCCTCTCTCGGTTGCCATGGTGACACTTCGTTACACCTGGGCTGTTTCTGAATCGTTTCATGTCAGAGCCCCTGACACAAGGTAATTGCTGTGTTGCTTCCAACTTTTATGTGGTAGGCTGTTACATTTTAATCAAAATATATACAGACAATTTCATGCATTGGTGTTTTTCTGTTTAATAGTGCGACTAAAAAAAAATCTCGGTCGCACTGGTGCACCTGACGCTGCTCGGGTGAAAACATACATTTATTTCGCAAGCGCAGCATCTCTCTATGTTCGCCTAATGGCATCGTGGTCTAAACCAATAAGAGACAGAGCTCAGGGCGGGTCTTTGCCTCTGATTGGCTGTCGTCCTTTTCACTGCTCTAAGTTGTGCGAGTTAAAAAAAAATGCCAGCGACCTGAGCAGGCTGAGCGCCAGAGTAGCCAAACTGAAACAGGAAAGAAAATAAACGCGACAAAACAAGTGAAAATGAAGAGAGGTAGAAACATTGAAAGCGTTTTCATTAAGAAAACTAAGCCTACTCTTACAACCAGCCCTGTCATTCCATCCATCCCATCCATCCCCACTGAGCGTCCTTCCAGCCAACACACGGAGACCTCGGCGATAACATCAGATTCGGAACCAGAGGAGACAACCGATTCTGAGATAGAGCCCGGCCCTGAGACTCACATTAAAAAGCCCAAAATTTATTATTTTAGACATGACTGGTTGACACAATTTCCCTGGCTGATATACGATAAAGGACCTAATGCAATGCACTGCATTTATTGTCGGGAGTGCGGTCAGAATATGGCCGGTAATAGTGCATTCGTATGCGAGGCAACGACGTTTCGTAACGAAACGTTAAAAAAGCACAACATGTCAGAAAAGCATACTATATGCCGTGACAAATGTGTAGATAAAGTGGCCCCTCTCCCAGCTGCATTTCAGAGGCAGGCAGTATTTTAATCAGGTCCTCTGAGGAATCCGAAATGATCATAAAATGCTGGAAATGCCGTTCACCAAATTTAAGTCAGATTATTTTGATGAAGAAAAATGGCTTATATATATATATTGGGCTGAAAATAAAGAAAAGCATTTCTCTACACCTTATTGTTGTTAAAAAGATATTCACATTATATGAAAGTAATGGAAAGCTATAAAAAAGGTGACCCTTTGGCGTTAAAGGCGATGCAATGAAAAATGTGGGTGCACCTAAATTTTCTGCTGGTGCACCTAAAAAAAAAAGTTAGGTGCACCAGTGCAACCAATGCAAAACGTTAGTCTGGAGCCCTGGATTCAATGCATTGTTCTAACGTGTGTATGATTCTCTCCCGTGACCTCTGACCTCTAACCCGACCTCACTATGCCTTGGCCCGACCCAATGTTTTTTTTTTTTTTGTGTATGGTTGTGCCGATGGGGACGTTTCCCACCACAGCCACGGCTCACGTTTGTCCTTTTGTTTGTCCTTCTGTCCACCTACTGTCAGTGCTGCTTCTCTGTCTGAGAGAGCTAACCAGTTTGCTAGTGTCCCCTGTGGTTACAGTCACCACTGCTCACCCTTTTCCAACAACAACAACAACAACAACAACAAACTAGAGAGGCCAAAGGGAACGTGACCTCACTCTCTCAGGCAATCTTTCGGAATGGTCGGTCGGCTCACAGATCACACATCCTTCACTATGAAGGATGTGTGATCTGTGATAATAATAAAAGCAGAAAAAGAGCAGCAGCAGCAGTTTGAGCAGTCCTACAGTACTAGTTGTCTTATGCAGTGTAAGAAACACCTCACCAGAAACACGACATGTTTCTGGTTGCCCTGGCATTGTATTCAGCATTTGCCAGCCATGCAGCATCCCATCCAGACCACCTTCCCACCCCCCCCTCATGCACACACACACACGCACGCACGCACGCACGCACGCACACACACACACACACACACACACACACACACACGTGTCTTCCTCACGGTGGTCTCTCTCATCCCTCTCTCTTGTATGTGTCTTCTGCGCGCCTCCTCTTCGCGGACACGGTGACACTCCCGTCCGTTCCGCCGCTGCTCCTCCGTCGCCTGGCCCAAGGACTCCCTCTCGGGGCGCCGCCTGCCGCTCTCCCACCTCCCGCCCGGCGGGGAGGAGATGGGCGGCGTGGGGCGAGGGTCCTCGGGCGGGGGCCACGGGGCACTGCGTGGGGTGAAGGCAGAGGAGAAACAACAGGTGGAGGGGGAGGTGGATGCTCAGGGAGAGGAGGAGGAGATGGAGGAGAGAGCAGGAGAGGAGGAGGAGGTGAAGGTGGCTGGTCAGGGAGAGGAGGAGGAGATGGAGGAGATGGCTGGTCAGGGAGAGGAGGAAGAGATGGAGGAGAGAGCAGGAGAGGAGGAGGAGGTGGAGGTGGCTTGTCAGGGAGAGGAGGAAGAGGTGGAGGAGAGAGCCAGAGAGGAGGAGAAGGAGGAGGCTGGTCAGGGAGAGGAGGAGGAGATGGAGGACAGAGCAGGAGAGGAGGAAGAGATGGAGGAGAGAGCAACAAGGGAGGCAGAGGTGGAGGAGGAGGTGGACGGGGGGATCAATGTTGGAGAAGGAGAAAAGGCGGAGGCGGAGGAGGACGCTGCTCAGGGAGAGGACAGAAAGATGAAGGACAGAGAAGGTGGAGAGGAGGAGGTGGAAGCGGAGAGAATAACAGGGGAGGACCGCATGGTGAGGGGGGAGGATGGGGAGGACAAGGAGGGTGAGGAAGAGAGAAGAAGTGGAGCAGTGCCCGGCGTGGAGAGAGTGGGTGGTGGAACCGAAGAGGAATACAGCGAGGAAGAGGAAGATGAAGCGTGGGAGGAGAAGGAGGTGCGGGAAGGTGAGGAGGTGGCAGAGAGGGAAAGCGTGCCGAGCCAGAAGGAGGAGAAGGTGGGAGAGGAAGAGGAGGCGCAGGTGAGCGGAGAGGTGGTGGTGGCGGTGGGACAGCAAGGAGCGGTAGGAGGGGGGCAGGAAACTGATGAAGAAGAGAACGAGGAGAAGGAATTGGGGTACGGCCTCAGTGATGCTGGGCAGAGCGACGACGAGGTAGAGGAGGACATTGAGGAGGAAGAGGAGGAACGAGAGACGGACACGTCAGAGAAGGACGACGCTCGAGCTCTGGACAGATTCATCGTGAGTGAGGAAGAGGACGCCACGACAGGACAGCTGGAGAAAGGAGAGGAGGAGCAGGAAGCTGTTTATGATGAGAGCAAGGGGGGCGGGCTGAGCCAGAGTGAAGAGGAGGAGGAGGCGGAGGTGGAGAGATGGGTGGATGTTGAAGGAAGAGGGGAGGCGCTGGTTTCCGCGGAGACGGACCAAGGAGAGCATGTTGGGGACGACGAGGAGGAGGCGGCGTCGGGGAGAGTCGTGGAGGGCTCACGTGAGACAGGGGGGGAGGGGTCCAACGGGGACTCGGTGAGCGAGGAGGAGGAAGTTGTCGAGCGGTCTGCTGAGGGTCCGACGGTCGGCGGGGACCTCGGGACACCCGACAAACACCACAGCGCTCAGGAGAACAGCGCACCCCCACTAAAAAGCCCCCTTCCGGGAGAGGTAGGGTTTGGTGTTTGCTGGCTGTTGTTCGCCTCTTTACCTGACCCCCCCCCCCCCCCCCCCCCCCCCACTCCATCCCCGCTCCCCCTCCAGTTCCACTGCCTTAGGGGCTGTCCCAGAACCCTCCCCTCCCCCGGCCGGCTGGAGTCGAGGTCCAATCATAAGTCTGAAGCGGCAGCGTTCTGACCATTTAGATCATATCAGCCCCTGAGGACTGGATTGGAGAACTGTGGTTTCCACAACATCACGCAGTGCTGTTGATTTCTGTATTCATTCAGTGACGGGGTTACCGGCCTGCGTTACTTTGTCGATGCTTCGGTTGGTTTTGATGCTCAAGCCATCGTCAGGTGGCTGGACCACAACTTATGATATCCTCGTTGCAGCCCCGCTTTTCCATTCCAGTCTGCTTGCATGGCCTGCTTGACCGGCTTCCGACCTAACTCAACGACTGGCTGTAGGACTGACCAACCGAGTACCGCTGAGACAGCTTTGTGTGTCCTCGCATGTGTCTGTCTGTCTCTAGATCTGTCCTGTGATAGCAGCGTTGAAACGCTGGGTTGAAGTGGATTAGTGTGTGCCCGGGTGTCTGAAAGTTGTTGCCTGCTCAGCACTTGTGTCACCTGTGTGTGTGTGTGTGTGTGTGTGTGGTTTTCCAGGAGTCTGTGGCCAGTGAACAGAACGAGGATATTCCTTCATCCATAGAAGATCTAAAGGTATGATTTTATTTTGCTTCATCCATTTCAACCACTTCATCATGGATCTATGATCCATCTATTTGTTATTGATCCATCCACCCACTCATCATCCATTTGAGTCGCTGATTCATCCATTCATTCATTCATTCATTCATCTGTGTTTATGTGTTTATTATTTTAGTCTGGCTGTCTCTCCAAGATGTCAGAGAAGACCATGGACCCAAAGGACCTGTCCCCTGCCATCAGTCCACTGGACAGGGATGAGGGAGAGAAGGCCAATGAGGAGATGTTGGTGGAGAGGGAGGGAAGCAGGACGCAGAGAAGCTCCACAGGCAGGAGGTGAGTTGTGTTCAGTGCAGATGGTGTATTCAGGTTAAATGTTTCATCCCTGACATGTGACAACATTGAATACAAATGCCCGTGTGTGTGTGTGTGTGTGTGCGTGAATTGTTGTTATACATGTCACTCTTTATCCCACTGGTTTTTACTGATCTGTTGTTTTTAATGCATGTTGTTTTCTATGTTCCGTGCGTGAAGCCAAACACATGTTTCCACTTTGTGGACAATAATTTAAAAAAAAAAATCAATCCATCACTCTCCGTGTCCAGACTCATGCAGGCTGCAGCCGTGGACCACTCTGCGGCCCACCAGGTGGACCGGCTGGTCCTGCACCAGTCCAGCCCCCCGCACTCCCTCTCCAGCCCCGAGCCCTCGGGCAGGGACGCGGGGCCCCGTCCCAAGGCCGAGGGCCTCAGCGCCTCCCTGGGGCTCCAGAGGCCCGAGACCTCCAGGGGCCGGCTGGCCCGCGCCTCCAACGCCCCACGACGAGAGGTCGACTCCCCCACGCGGGAGCCGGGCGGCCCCCCGTCGGAGGAGCTGAGCTGGAAACCACCACGGAGGACCCTGAGGGGGGAAGGGGAGAGGGAAGAGGAGGTGGAGGAGGAGAAGATTGGAAAATTAAGGATAAAAGAGGAGCAGGAGGACGAAAGGAGAAGGGTGAAGGAAGAGCAATGGAAAGAAGAGGAGAAAGTAAGGGAGAGGCAGAATGAGGAGAGAGAGGTGGGGAGGAGGAATGCGGACAGGGAGGTGGAGGAGGAGAAGAAGCGGGCATCGCTGGAGAAGGAGAGACGGATACGCCTCCTTCGGGAGGAGCTGAGGAGAGAGGAGGAGGAGGAGCAGAGCAGGCTGAAGAAGGAGAGCGAGGAGAGAGTCAGGTGAACACCTTAGATGATCTATGTTAGCCTCTGTACACTAATGGTTATTGTGCTCCGAAACTCAGCATTTCCCCTGATTGGGGAAGCTGTATGTGTTAAGTATTAATAAAGGGTTAAGCCTGGTAATAATGTTGACCAGCATTCAGATGTCCTTTGCCCCATAATGACTTGCAGTCTTTGCACAGAGGATCTAAGCAAGGTGTGTGCATGTGTGCCTGTGCACGTGTGTGTGCGTGCGTGCCTCCAAATCCAGGGCTGTGTGTGAGCGGCTGCAGTCTGAGAGGACCAAGGAGGAGGCCCGGCTGAGAGAGGAGTCAGAGAGGAGGCTGCAGGAGTGGAGAGCGAGCGACCAGAGGGACTCGGAGCACCAGCAGCATGTGCTCAGGTAACACACACACACACACGCACACAGTATCGCTGCACCACGTGTGACCAGCCTCCTGCCAGTCATGCAGTCCTGCTCAGGAGGGACAGAAACATGCCCTCGCTTTGGGAATGGCTGCCACCAAGGTTCAAGATTGTCTGTAGAAAACATGGGGATGAGTGCATTTAGTGACATTTGTATTGGGGCAAGTTCAAGACGTTTCACAAATATATTTAGCCTATATCTCAAATAAATCAATGTGTGTTTGTGTGTGTGCGTGCATGTGTGTGTGTGTGTGTGCGTGTGCGTGTGTGTGTGCGTGGTGTGTATTCAGGGAGGAGAGCAGGGCTACGATGAAGGGCCTGCGCGTCACTCTAGACGAGGAACTAGCAGCAGAGCGTGACAGGCTGGAGGACCGAAGGAGGCGGGACTTAGAGAACCTGAAGGTGGAGTTGGAGGCGGAGCTTCAGGCGGAGCGGCAGAGGCTGCTGGGCGAGAAGGAGGAGAAACTGAGCTCTCTGAGGCAGGAGGTGAATTATTGCATGTTGAATTATTATTGCATTTTGCCCCTTAATATGTTTCAATTGTCAATGATTCACCCCTTTTACTTTTAGTTTTAAATCACAAATACAACACACCTGACTAGAATTGATTGCTGTCTATACTAAACTGTCTTCTTCTAGCTATCTTCTTGCATGTAATAGGTGCTCGTATTCTAATGTGTAAAAACATGTTATTGTGTGTGTGTGTGTGTGTGTGTGTGTGAAGACTAAAAGCACAGAGAGAAGGCAGGAGCTGCTGAGTCCACGACCTGAACAGCAGCTGACTGAGTATCGCCGGGAGGTGAGGGAACATTTCAAATAGGTTTTTATTTTCTGTGTTTACAAAGGACAAGAACATGACAACATAACAACACACAAAACACTGTAGGCTCTACCCTGTCACATATCTAAGGCTGTTTTTTTTAAATAAGGACGTTTGTTTGCTTATACGGTCAAGTAAACCTGAAAAAGAATCGTGATAAGATATGTTTTGCCATATCACCCACCCTCCTAGTGAGTGCCAATAACAGAACAGTAGCATGCCAGGACTTTAGCTTCTGCACTCCAGCTGTCCGGAGACCCCTTACCTCCACCAATGGACATTACCAAGACCACCAGATATTAACACAAGCCGTTTACTTACGAGGGTCACTTACCTAGGCGCACACACACGCACACTCGCACACGCACACACACACACACACACTCTGAGGCTGTGGAGTCACGTGAGCGTCTGCGGTGGCGAACCTTTCCCCCAGCTGGCTGACGTGCTGCAGGAAGTGCGGGAGGAAGTGCAGCGGGATCACGACAGGAAGCTGGAGCATCTGAGGGAAGAGCACAGGAGGGAGCTGAACGCCATCAGAGAGCAGCACCTGGACGAGGTCAGCAGCGGCTCGGGCCGAATCCCTTTTCATAGAACTGCCCCCCTCCCAGAATGCACTTGGTGGTTGATACCTCAGTAGATTTTAAGTCGGGGGTTTCTTCTCTGTGTGGTTCATGTCTCATCAAGTATACCTATATGAGCTCTGCTGAGTAAGTGTGTGTGTGTGTGTGTTTGTGTCTAACATCCATCCTCTACCGACTCCCCCCCCCCCAAAAAAAAAAAGCTCTACCCGCTTTGTATGTTGTACGTCTTGGCACTTTAATCGTTCTTTATAACTTGGCACTGAGTCAGAGATGTTGTATACTAGCAATGGTTAACCTAGCAATTGAAATGCTTGAAACTTGTACTGGTGATGTTTTTTTCTGTTTTAGCGGCAATGAAGTGTTTCACCTTCTTATGACAAATGTACTCTTTGTAAGTCACTTTGGATAAAAGCCTGTGCTAAATGCCCTGAATGTAAATGTGTGTGTGTGTGTGTGCGTGGGTGTGTGCGTGTGTGCGTGTGCGTGTGCATGTGCGTGCGTGTGTGCGTGTGTGTGTGTGTGTGTGTGTGTGCAGGAGTCGGCCCAGAGAGAGCGTTTGCTTTGTGCTCTGCAGGGCGAGCGGGAGCGTCTGCAGACCACACACACCATGCAGCTGGAGAAGCTCCGCCTGCAGCTGGATGCACAGACACAGAAGGCCCGGCTGGCACACACACGCAAGGTCAGGACACTCACACGCACACATTTACACTCACTCACTCTCTCTCTCTCTCTCACACACTCTCCCTCTCTCACTCACCCACACACACACACCCACACACATACAGATGTATAAGAGTATGTGTTTGTCCTCCAGGAGTCTGAGCTGCAGGACCAGTTAGAGCAGCTGGAGATGAAAACCAAAGATCTAAAGACCCAGGAGGCCCTGCTGCAAACCAAGGTTCCTTTACATGCTGAACACGTGTGCGTCTGTGCGTGTGTGTATGTGTGTGTGTGTGTGTGTGTGTGTGTGTGTGTGTGTGTGTGCGTGTGTGTGTGTGTGTGTATAACCACACTCACTATTAATCATTTGGCCGTGCTCCCCTCGGGTTTTTCTAGGCAGCAGATCTGAAGAGGAGGAGGAAGAGGCTGGGGGAGGAGGAGGAGGAGGTGAACAGAGGCATTGAGGTGTGTTTTTGTTTGGTACTGCTCTATTGAAAGGAGTCCCAAACTCCCTGACCCTGCCTTTCAAATAAAGGTTAAAGGGGCATTTAGCAGACGCTTTTGTCCAAAGCGACTTACAATCAGTACATTTGTGGGGTTCAACATGTGGACAGTTGGAGGAGGGGGATGATCAAGGGGATCAAATTGCCGACCCTACAGTTAGTGGACGACCCGCTCTGTCCTCCCACTCTACCCACTGAGCTGCAGCCGCCACACGGCCCAATGGCTTCACTCTGGGGAAGAGCAGCCAGCTCCCCTGTAAAACGCTCCGCACTCGGTCGGCCATTAATAAATATTTCAGTGCTACTATGAATCCAGTTGATATTGAAATATCGGTGCATTTTGCGCCGTGCCCTCCAGGAGAGGGAGCAGCTGCAGGAGGAGCTGGGCAGGGCGCGGGAGGAGCAGGAGCGGTCCAGGGAGCTGGCGCAGCGGGCGCGGGAGGAGGGCCGGCAGGCCCAGCGGGAGGCGGAGGCGGCGAGGGGCGAGCGGGACGCGGCCTGCGAGGAGAGCCGCCGCGCCCAGGAGGACAGGGCCCAGCTGGAGCGCAAGGTGGAGGTGCTGCAGGAGCGGTGCGCCCGCCTGGGCTGCAGGGTCAGGTGAGGACACGCCCCACGCCCACGCGGAGACCGCTTTCAGCTCGGGTTTGAGGACGTGATGAAAGCGTGGGACCTAATGACCGGTAATTTCTTTATTTACGCGAGGCAGGGAGCTGGAACAGCGAGTGGGAGCCGGCGTCTCCTCCAGCCATCAGCCCAGACACGAGAAGACCAAGGCAGAAGAGCGAGGGGAGGAGGGGGCGGAGGAGGCGGCGGCCTCTAGCGGCGGGAAGAACGGAGCGCTGCACATGGATGACCTGGAGGAGCCTCCCCTGTCCCCCATACCTGACAGCCAGAGCAGCTTGGACGAGTAAGGAGAGAGGCGGTGTGTGTGTGTGTGTGTGTGTGTGTGTGTGTGTGTGTGTGTGTGTGTGTGTGTGTGTGTGTGTGTGTGTGTGTGTGTGTGTGTGTGTGTGTGTGTGTGTGTGTGTGTGTGTGTGTGTGTGTGTGTGTGTGTGTGTGTGTGTGTGCGCATGTGCGTGTGTGTGCGCGTGTGTGCGGTGCGTGTGTGCGTGCGTGCGTGCAAGCGTGTGTGTCTACAGTTGAATGACTGACAACATGTGCACCATGCGTCCGCCCCAAGCATGCGTCGCTACATCAGCACCGAGGAGGCGTCCCTCCACAAGGCCAGGCAGTTCCTGGAGCGGGAGAGTCGGCGCCTGATGGAGAGGCAGGCGGCGCTGCAGGGGGCCGGGGCCGGCCCCTTCACCCGCAACCACAGCCTGGACGCAGCTGGGGTGAGAGACCCCCCCCCCGAGCATTTAGACATGTTCATTATGTGTTTGTGGTTCACTCTGTGTCCTCTCTGTGCCCCACTCTGTGTGTGTATATTATCATATGTTCTCCTGTTATTCTCCCCCCCCCCCCCCCAGCAGGAGGCCAGTCGTCTGGAGCACCTGCGGCGGACGGTGCAGCAGGGCAGCACGCTGCTGCGGCGCAAGGAGGAGCAGCTGCAGCAGCTGGAGAGCTCCATGGCCCAGGAGGTGAGCAGGAACCCCGCGGCTCTCTCGGTACGCGTGGGGGGGGGGGGGGGGGGGGGGAGGGGGAACGTGAAGGAACTCCCCGCGGCACGCGACCTGCACGCAACGCACTGCCCCGGGTTGGGGGGAGTAAAGCACGGCCTGCTGTGGGGAGTTTGTTATTATGGTGTGATACCCTGCTTGTACAGCAGATGGCGCCACCGTGTTGCTTTGTTAACCGGTGGCGTCGAGCATCCTCTCACACCCTGTTTGAAGCTCGGAGAATGTCGATAGGTTAGTCGATATGTTAGTCTGGTCTGCTTCTCTTTTCTTTTTCTTTATTTCTTTTTTTTCATCAGTTTGCTCTGTGCCGTTTATACCGTCCACCCCTGGGTTCTCCGCACAAAGACGGCTTTCTCCAAAGGCGTGTAGTCTAGACTGTAGTCTAGACTAATGTCTAGACTACAGTCTAGACTACACGGTTCTGTTTTGGTGTCACCCTTTTGTGATGGACCTTATTGACAACGTGTGTTTGAATCAAAGTGTATGCACATGTTGAATGAAGGGCTAATGAAGGTGCTAATGCTAATGGTCTCCGGTGGCTGTCTGTCCGTCCAGCCCCTGTTGGAGGAGCTGTCCCGGATGGCAGGGGAGCGCAAGGTGACCTTCGACCTGTCAGACTCTGACCTCAGCAGCGGCCTGGACCCGCAGGACGGCCCGGGTGAGACTCCCCGCGTTCCCCCCGGGTTCTTTACTGTCTGTCACGTCTTTCACATCACAGAACACAGACACAGTGGGAAATGCTGTGATGTTTGCCTGGCCGAGGTTTTTCGACTCAATATAGTTTATTATGGATACTTTTAGACTCTTACTCCATGTGCCACATGTTTCCTTTCAGTTTATTTTATATGTCATTATGTCATCACATATCACAATGATACATGATGGTGATGGTGTTATACTGTGCCATTGATTAACTAAAAACAACTTGACTTTGGATTCTTACCGTATTGGTTTCACTCTGTATTATTATCATCTAACTATATAACTTGAGGAGTCTCCTATGTATGTATGTCTGATGGATGTATGTATGTATGTATGTATGTATGTATGTATGTCTGATGTATGTATGTATGTATGTATGTATGTATGTCTGATGGATGTATGGATGTATTTACAGTATGTATGTATGTATGTATGTATGTATGTCTGATGGATTTATGTATGTACAGTATGTATGTAAGTACGTATGTATGTATGTATGTATGTATGTATGTATGTATGTCTGATGGATGTATGTATGTCTGATGTATGTATGTATGTATGTATGTCTGATGTATGTATGTATGTATGTATGTATGTCTGATGGATGTATGTATGTATGTATGTCTGATGGATGTATGTAAGTAGGTATGTATGTATGTCTGATGGATGTATGTATGTATGTATGTACAGTATGTATGTAAGTACGTATGTATGTATGTATGTATGTATGTATGTATGTACATACGTTACATACATACACAGTGGAATCACCAGCACCCTTGTTTAAACCCCTCTCTGTCTCTCCCCCCTTCCCTCCCCCGCCGGGCGGCCCCCCCACAGTACCAGCCAAGGTGCAGCAGTTGGCCGAGTCCCTGCAGCAGATCTCGGGTCAGCTCAACATGGTGCTGGGGGCGCTGGGCTCGCTGGCCCCGGCCTCCGCCCAGGGGTCCGCCGGGCTGCCTCCCGCCTCCTCCTCCTCCTCCTCCTCCTCCGTGCCCTTCTCCGCCGGGCCGCCATGGCTGTGGGGGGACGGGACCCTCCGAGCCGCCGGGGCCACGCCCCTCTTCGCCGGCCCCGCCCCTGGCACGCCGAGGGCCCCGGGGGTCCCGGGGGACCTCCTGAACAGCCGCTGGGCCAAGCTGTTCCCCGGTAGGCCTGGTCCGCTTAGGGCGGACCCAGTGGTGTGTTGGTCGGCTGCACAGACACGTGATGAGTGGGGTTTGTGTGCATGGCACCGGACAGGGACAGACGTTAACAGACATCCAGCAGGAGGAAAAGAACCGAGCAGCCAGTGAACCCTGAGCAGAGGACCTCTAATGCCTAGTGGAGGTGTATCACTGCAGTGGCTCTTTAGTGTCTGACCGTACGAGGCTCTGAATCTTGAACTTGATTGGAAGCCAATGTAAAGACATCAGGATGGGTGTTACATGAGACCTTTTGGGGTCTTGGTCAAGAGCTTGACAGCAGCATGTTGGACACCACTTGTAAGCTGTTCAGGGATGTCTTACTAGGACAGGTGAAAATAAAGAAATGACAGTTATTGAGACATACAATAAACAAATGAATGATTATCTCTGTCTCAGCTCTGAAGGAAATTGACCTGAGTTCAGCAATGTTTTTCAGATGGTAGAAACAGAAGCAACCAAATAGTTGACATGCCGGTCAAGACTTAAAGCCTAGCCCATAGAAACGGCAACATTACGAAGGGGATGTTAAACAGAAGAGGATAAAGAGCCACGACTGTTCATCTGGACTATCTGGGGCAGATAGTCACTTATTTCTGGGGCAGAAATAATAACTTGTGGTTTATCAGTATTTAGCTGAAGAAAATGATCTGCATTCCAATATTTTATAGAGTTAATGCAGTTAAGTTGAACTGACAGTATTACAACATTTTGAGGCTTGATCAACAACATGTATGATATTACTTATTATTATAATACAAACTGCATCGGGCCGAGAACAGAGAAATATTTAGTTTGAAGAGGCACTGTAGCATAGTTTGAAATATGACTAAAAGTCCTGTCTGATCGGCTCGAGGCAAACAATCCAGAGCTGATCCACCCACTGCCTGGACTCAGTCAATGTACGGTGGTCCACAATGTCAAGAGAGGCAGTGAGATCTAATACTACCAGTACACATCAGAGCCGTCTCTGTGAAATACAACCGACGGACACCAGACTGAAACTTGTTCAGCAGTTCAGCAACCACTTTTCTAACACCCTGGCTATTAAAGGTAGCTTAGAAATAGGCCGGTAGTTCTTGGACAAAGAAGGGTCCAGATGAGTTTTTTTTTAGAGAAGTGGTTGAACAGCTGCCTGCTTGAAATAAGATGGAGCACGACCAGATGTTAGCGAGTCAAACGAGATTGAAATGTATCGTCAGCATTGTCAATGTGAAAAATCACCAAGTAGCAAAAATCAAGACAGCTTGAGAATGGCTGAATTAAATTCATAAATCGCCAAATGAATTAGCTGCAATGAAATGATTTGGGTTTGTACCATTTTTCAGAATAGTCATTGTAGAAGTTGGAAGTCTGTTGGATCTGTGAGTGATTCTGACTGGGATGGTCATGGGTGTGTGAGAGGGAGGCTTAGGCCTACTTGTAGAATGTTATATTGGTCTGAAAACCTGAAGATCTGGTATGGAATATGGACAGGATAGCGAGGGTTGTGGCTAATGGGGGTTTGGTACTCAGAGGCAATACCCTTTAGATCGCTGTGTAAAACAAGAACCGATGACCAATGAGGAGGAAGAGTCCAGCGCACGGACACAGGTACTGGTGATTGTAGACCGTCATGCACATGGGCTGGACAGCGTACAGTGAAATATGTTTGCTGGCAGCATACGTGATCCAAGTCGACTCTGGTGCAGACCGTCTCTTCTGAAGAATGCAGAGGGCTCCTGGAATACGTTAGGTAGCGATGATGTGAGGCGCTGCTCCAGTAGAACGCAGACATGTATTGGCTGCATTAAGAAAAGGTTAGCGTTGGTACCATATTGTGGGCTTGCAAGTCCAGCACCAACACTCTTGCCAGGCTAACAAGCTCTGTACTGTGTCTCTTTCACCCCAGGGGCCCCTCTAGACTCAGTGGCCTCCAGCACCCTGAGGACCAGTTCAGCGTACCCTTCATTCACTGCTGCTAGGTAAACTACTTAATAATACTGCAACTCGTTTAGCCCACACAGTCATCAGCTCCTCATGGTTGTTACACACATATGTGTGTGTGTGTGTGTGTGTATCTGTCTCTGTCTGCCTGCCTGCCTGTCTGTCTGTCTGTCTGTCTGTCTGTCTGTCTGTCTGTCTGTCTGTCTGTCTATGTGTGTGTGTGTGTGTCTCTATGTGTGTGTGTGTGTCTGTGTCTGTGTCAGTGAGTCGGCCCGTACTCTGCACTCCATGCCCAAGTCGTTTGAGATGGACGGCCAGAGGCTGCAGGGGCTGATTGACGGCAACAAGAGGTGGCTGGAGATGCGCAGGAAAGACGCCAGCATGTATCCTTTCTGCGAGACGTTACGACATAAAGCATAAACCATACATAGACATAAACCCCCACCGTTTCAGCTCCAGTTCAAAACACTGTGAGATCCACCAGCTCTGCGATCGTCCCCATAGTTACGACCCACGCTAACTGTGTGATCCTTTATTTTATGCTAGCACCGTCGCTGTGTGTGTGAGCGTTACAGCAGGCGGTGTTGTATGTGAATCGTGCAACGCCACAGCGTTATACTGGAAGCGTCCGAGAATCGCAGTCCTCTCTCAGACCTGGCCCTGAACGCCAGCTGCCTCCCAGACGCAGATCCACACAAAACATAGCATTACACGCTAAATTAGTCTTATTTTAGTAAGACTGTAAAATGACTGTAAAAATGACATGGGTACTGTGGTCTACAATCATATAAGACATATAACCACATATAACCACATTAAAAACCTTTTAATAATAGTCAGGTTGACACAGGATAGCTAACACAAAAATTGATGTTATGTTATTTATATTTATATTATTTATGCCTTATGTCACAAATGGCTTTTGTTTTCAGAATCCCTCCTAATAATTAGGGTTGTTTTAAAAAACAAAACCCAAGCACCACTTGTAGATTGCTTTGTATTTGCATTGCATTTGGCTCCCTCGCTATGCTATTGCATGTGTATATCATGTGTTTCCTCACATGCTATTGCATGCGTTGAACTTCCGATTGTTGGTTTTGGGGATGCGGTCACTCCCTTGCCCAAGAATGGAAATAACCTGAAAGCATGGTGCAAGGCGGGGTCAAGTGCTTTGCTTCCCACTTTAAAGGGGAGGAAAATCCCCCTAATCATCTTTTTTTCAGTAAACAGTTCCGCTTGGGTCAGCCGAAGTGTGAGAATGTGTGCTTTGACTAAAATGTATAAAGTTGCTCAACCGGCGGGGGGGGGGGGATTCAAGACGCTGTTACACAAGAGCGGGTGTGACACGGGTTCTGACCACGTCTCCCGTGGACCCAGCTGTGTCCGCTGTTTGTCTCTAAGGCCTTTATGCTCGGGTCACATTTCTTTTTAACTTGCCGGCAGAAGGTCTCCTGCCAAAAAGGGAGGCCCAGTCGCCCTTGAGGGGCTGGTGACTCGGTGCTGGTATCACCACCAGGGTGGTGTCCTTGACTCTGTACCCCGCAGACCTCTGTTCACCCGCTACCGGCCGCCCGCCGCCGGGAGCCCGGGGCTGGTCCAGCTGGGCCTGGACGACAACAACCAGATCAAGGTTTACCATTACTGAGGACGGAAGAACCCGAGGATCTCCAGCCTGAAGATGCTGAATGGATCGGTGTGGATCAGTTTGCGTTCATCTAAACCCCTCCTCATAGCGAACATTGCTCTTCCAAAACACTAGAAAAATTGGCAAAATATTGCTGACTTCCTCTGAATTAATACTGTTAGGGGGGGTGATTACGCAGGAATTGTCAAATACTTTGATGGGGTTGATGTATAAGGGCTGTCTGTTTTTAGCTAGGCCTGGTGTGTGGAGCTTAGAAGAGACTGAACTTAGATGCCTTAAAGGAATGAAACCACTGATGATTAAGCACTCCTGGAGTCAGAAGTGACTGGAGGTTTAGACAATCGCAGCTCTCAAAGTTGTCTTTTTATATATGAAAACTGGCCTGACACATGTGAATGCGCCGGTTCCAAGCAGGTTACAAAATACATTACACATGTTTCTATTTATGTAGACTCATCATGGTATCTTTGTTTACTCTTTGGTGTAAATCTCAGCCTTCGTGGCAGAGATGTAATAGTCATGGCTTAAACAGGTGTGCTCATGGATTAACACAAAGTTATGACTATGGGGTCTGTAGGTAAACCAGCGCCCAGAATTAACGTCATGAGATACACTCATGTGATGAAGGCCTATTGTGTAAATTCATGTAAAATAAGAAGGGGCCATGTTGTTTCTTTTATTTGTATTTATTGGTCATTTTTATCATCCAATCCAAATATTAAGGCTGGATGCTACTGTAGCTTAAGTGTGCCTTTCTGCTTAGATAACGGAGATGTTTTTAACCGCATGCACTCGTTAACTAAAGATCCAGGACAAGTCCCCTCAATCAAACTGCAATTCAGTTGACCTCCGAGGTTGGACGAGTTCCAAGTTGCAAGACGTCTCCACGGTAGCCTAGCAACAAGGTCACCTGAATAGAAAGTGGGTCGGAGGAGAATGCACCACTAATGGTGATGTTGACAAGGCTGGGGATTTAATCCAGCTGTACCTGGTTGAGAAAAAAACAAGATGGCCTGGCTGCACTTGGTATAAATGTGTTGTGTACATTTAAGAATCTGTATTTTTCTATGAAACATTAAATATACATTTTTATACGTTTTCAACCCTTAATGTCTCATATTGCATTATTGTACTGTATATGCAGTTGTAAATTTAACTTGTATTTTTTCAGAATTGATTGTATGCAGTATGTTCCTTTAGGTACATACTGATGAAGCAATGCAGGAAGCAGTGAGGGCCCGAGAAGTGACAAGATTATCTGAAAACCAGACATTTTATTCAGTAACCGAGCCTTTGCATTGATCGTGACGTTACAATGGATTTCTCATACAACACAGTGCAAAAAAATGTTTCGTTCCTCGGTAAAGGACTTGAGGGACGTTAACCATTACATTACAATCATTATTGTCCAATGAGGCGGGCAGGATAAGAAATCTGGCGAATCAGAATGAAGTATCATTTCGACATGATTAGGGTGTTAAAGGCCACTGACAAACGACATAGGACACACCCACGGATTAATTTATGAACACTCATGAAGACACACACATCCGTACAAAGGCTTACGTGCACACACACACACACATCCGCACGCAGTGTAAAAACCGACAGCATACAAACAAGCTAAAAAACAAACTTAAAAGTCATGGGTTGCTTCATAGGTCTGAGTAATGCAGACATAAGTACGAGCAGGGGCAGAACCACGGAGAACTGCGGGGAACCACGGGGAACTGCGTGTTCGCCATGGCGGCTGCTGCGATGGGCTTCCCTTTTCTTCGCTTCACCGTCAAGTAAACATTGAACACGGCGGCCGCGTCACCGGCTGTGTGGCGGCGAGGGCGGGGCGGGGGGGGCGGGGCTAGAACCATAAATAAAATGAACTCAAAATCCATCCTTGCGTCACAACCCTCCGTTTCCTGCTTGGCACATCAAGCGTCCATATTTAGTGGAGGTGCAGAGGGGAGGAGTCATCCCGCCCTCCTCCTCCTCTCACTGGCCGTGAGAGGCTGAGGTGCTCCCCGCGGTCCTGGCGAGGACCACCGGCTGTGCCTTTCCTTCCTTTTCGTGTTTAACGAATCACTTCTGCTAATAGCTAGCTGGTTGGGGTGGGAGAGAGCGAGAGAGAGAGAGAGAGAGAGAGAGAGAGAGTCGGGGGGAGGGGCTTGGCGGTAAGGTGGAGGTAGAGAGCAGCTCTAGAAGGCATAGATCTTGTCCCTCTGAACGGTGTCCAGGTCGTCGTCCATGGTCAGGAGGACCTAAAGGGGGACAGAGGAGGGCAGGGGGTGGGGGGCAGGGGGGTGTTATAACAGTGGTTGAGTCACAGGGAGGGTACAGTCATCACAGCGCGTGTGCTCCAGGTGTTTTGCGTACCAGGAAGGAGCCAAACATGGCGATGGAGGACAGGAAGTGCCAGATGTCATGGTCGTCGAAGAAGGACAGCACGATGCACTCCCTGTTGTGCTCACGGGACTCCGCAGGGGTTTTCTGTCAGGGAGGACGGAACAGAAAAGTGAAGAAGAAAAACATCCCATAATGATACAGTGGAGCTCAAAAGCATCAGAAGAGCGACTTCGACGTGAAAATGAGAGTGAAACTGGTTTGTGTGTGTGTAGATGTAAATCTGTGTGTGTGTGTGTGTGTGTGTGTGCGTGCGTGCGTGCGTGCGTGTGTTTACCTGCCAAGTGCTGAGCCCCTGGAAGAAGAAGAACAGTGCAAAGCCCCACACGACAGCTGTGAAGAGGATACACACCAGCGCCAAACACTGGATCCGCTCGCCACTTCGTAGCTGCAGCGACACACACACACACACACACACACACACACACACACACACACACGCACACACACACACAAGCACACACACACACACACACCCATACACACACAGACACACACACACAAACAATTAGATTTCAGTGTATGACTCTTCACCACTGTCTCTTCGACTGGATATGTAATATTGGATATCCGTATATTTGTTGTGAATTGTTATTAAGTACGCTGGCAAAGTTGGGTCCACAACCACATGGCTCATGAATAACACTCAACACAATGGGTGAACACAGAAACTACCCCCACCCCCCATACACACACACACACACACACGCACACACACATTATACATGCACACACGCACGCACACACACACACACACACACGCACACACACACGCACACACGCACAGACATACACACACACACACAGTCACCTTCATGATGATGTAGAAGGCAAAGTAAAGCAGCAGGTTGCAGATGGCGATGGCCAACAGGTAGGAGGCGAAGTCATTCGGTCTCTCTATCAGCCCGTACGCTGCCCTGCAGACGGAGCGGAGGAGGACAGAGTCAACCAACCATAGGAGGAGTTCAACATTCAAAGGAATACATCGAGACAGAGAGGCAGACCAAGTCCATTGCTTATCATGTATTTCATAAATACAGCTGTCAAGAACACTACCGTATGAAAATACCACGTACAAACACGTCAATATAGTAACGTAAACAGACTCACAGAGACCAGTTGATGATGTTTCCCATCACCAGCAGAACCATGCGATCCTAAGACACACACAACAACAACAACAACAACAACAGCAGATGGGTGGGAGGTGTGGGGGGTCAACAGGTAGGCAGCTTGCCTTCTGTGCTGTCTTTGTAGAATAGCACTCTCCCCCCACCTCCCCCCTCCTCCCCCCTGCGGTGCCAAGCAGCATCCCGCCGGGCACAGCGGGGGGGGAGAGAGAGAGAGAGAGAGAGAGGGGGGGGAGGGGGTGAGGCTGTGAGGCGGTGAGCTGCTCAGTACTCACCACGTACATGGGCCCGCTGCACTGCCGGATGCAGTCCGTGTAGATGACGTACACGATGCGGCGCAGGATGCCGGAGTCTGGGGACACAAGAGAACACCACGAGGTTTAGGACGGAGACGCGGGGACACCGGGACGGGTCGAGTTCACCCGGCCGTGATGACGCACAGCGAGCGAGTGAGGGACAGATTGTACGAGGACAAAGTCTGTAGATCGCAGCAGGGGGGACGACAAGCAGTGTACATAATTTCTCATCATCAGTCGGGGAGTCGAATAGCATCTCTAACTGTAAACTGCTGCTGGGGTAATATATCATTATATTATATTATTATATATGATGCAACACAAAGTAATTTCTCCGGGCAATGGGCCTCAATGCAGTGGTGCAGTGCTGCAGTGTAGGGGGGGGGGGGGGCTTGTGAGACCCCCCAACCCCCCCCCCCCCCCCCCCAGCCTCACTCACCTAGCCTCCATCTGCCCATGTAGTAAAGTTGTATGCTGAGCAACAGAGTGGCCAAGATGTGGATCACGGAGAACACGATCCAGAACACCATGTTTCCCCTGCCGAACACCTGCACCAGACAGACAGACAGACAGACACACACACACACAGTTGGAATCACTTTCCAGACCGGTGTCCACAGTCCCCCCTCCATGTTCCTATGCTTATCACATACTGGAAAGCCCACAGTATGCATTTTTCAGAGTGTAAAGGATGTGGTTGTGCATATGTAAATAGAGCTTTAAAAAAAGATTACACACTAAGTACATGTAATGTACTTAGTGTGTAATCTTTTTTTAAAGTTTAAAGTGATGTACTTAGAGATGTTGTAATTTGCTTGAAAGTTATAAATTCCTATCTGCATATCCACATGATAAATCATCATCAAACTTGACACACATGCTCCAGATTACATCAAATACCAATATCTATACTATGGTGATTATTATGTATGTATGTATTAGTATGTAGGAGTGTATGCGTGTGTGTGCGTGCGTGGGTGCGTGTGTCCATGCGTGTGCATGTGTGTGTGCGTAGTCCAGCTCACCACTCCCAGCACGGAGAAGAAGATGACACCCGCCAGACAGGCGTAGGCAGTGTAGGCGCTGGCGTTGATGTCGGGGTGTCTCTTCTGGTAGAGCTTAAGCATGCACAGGCCCGCGATCATGTACATGAAGGAGGTGTCTGCAGACAGAGGAGGGAGGACTTGAGTCGACGCAGGCCTGTTACCTCCCTGTTGCAGAATATATATCTGAACTACAACGTTTCCCACCCACAAGTCAATCCATCCAAGGAATATTTAGATACAGTGTTGGGAAATTCGCGGACCTGAAAATTATTAAGCTATAATTAATTAATGTATATAATTTATTAACTGTAGCTCCAACTCCAGCCACTAGAGGCAACGAGAAAACATACATAGTGCAGGTTTAATGGTGTTAGTACGTGATGACTGAAAAGCAGTTGCCTGGTCTGAGGTGACGTAACAGACGTGTGGTGGACTCTGCACTGTAGAGGTGGAAGTAAGATCTGTGTCGTCAGTCAACCCTCATGTTTCTCAAGAGAGCAATTAAAGGTTATTAAGGGTTCCTGTAATACTGGTGCTAAATAAACAAACCACTCCGGTTCAGTCAGCCCGTTTTTACTTCAACACAAACCTATTTTTCTCCCCCCTCAACTTGAATTGCCCCAAAAAACTTAAGTTCATAACAACTGAAGGGAAGAAATTCTTTTGCAAGACGACTAACGGTTTGCATTTCAGGAGGTGAAGTCATTGAGAGATTTTTATATTTATTTCTTTAGTGGCCACCAGGATTTTATAATCCAGCCATTAGGATAATTGGAAGGATAAAGTCCCTCCCAGATAAGCTCAAACTTTTGAGCGCTGATGACGAGCGATACAAGCGGGGATGGCGGTGATGCCACGGGGTGCGTCACCGTAACACAACCGATGAACGGTCAACTCTGCTGGACGACGTACCACGAAGCCGAGCAGAGGGAGGAGGCTCTGAATATCACGCAGGGGGTTCCTGACCAGTAGACCTACCGAACTGGAAGTTGGTGTAGTTGGGGCAGACGTGGTAGCAGGCGCTGAGCAGCCCCTCCATCATCAGGGCCGTCCCCATGGCGTAGAACAGACCAAAGTGCTTCGGGATGCCACACTCCTGGATGCGGGACGTACACAAATGTAGAATCCATTCATGTTAGAATCGCGATTCATATCTTCTACTTTCTGAAGCAATTCACGACTTTGCAGTATTGCATTCAGTTGACATCACTTTTTCAAATATGTTTTACACACTTCTCTGCCACTTCGCTTTCATGCCATAATTTGGCACACTGGCCAAATTATTATCTAGCGCGGAGCGGATTGGAGTAGGCCCTGAAGCACCCCTATGATTGAGAATCAATTTTGAATCTGGAATAATTTTTTAAATCGAGAATCCATTTCATAAGCCCCAAGAAATCGAGTCGAGAGACACCTAAAGTCACACCCCTGCTTGTGACCGTGACAGTCTGACAGTAAACACCACAAGAACTCCCTTCTGTGTGTGTGTGTGTGTGTGCGTGCGTGCGAGTGGGTGTGCGAGTGTGTGTGTGCGCGAGTGGGTATGTGTGTTTATGTGTGTGCGTGTGCATGTGTGTGTGTGACGTCTTTGGCCCCACCAGTGCATTGAGCTCGTTGCGGAAGATGGCCCGGTTGTGTACGATGTCCCGCTTCAGGACAATGAGCAGGAAGAGGAGGCCGAGCAGCACGTAACCAAGGTTACTGAGGATGTTGTTGAAGGCGCTGGGAGGGGGAGGACACAAGATAGCCACGCCGCGGTTAGCATTGGGGCGGACATGTGGACGCAGGAGAAAGACAACCCGGAACACATTGCTGCACACACACACACACACACACACACACACACACACACACACACACACACACACACACACACACACACACACACACACACACACACACACACACACACACACACACACACACACACACACACACACACACACACACACACACACACACACACACACACACACACCTCAGGGCTCCCAGGGGATGGGCACACAGGAAGTTATAGTAACAGATATCCTGGTTTCCAGTTACGTTCACAACCTACACAAAAGTGAAAGAGGGGGAGACGGGGAGAGTTATTGTCATTGCATTTCTACGCCGTTATTAACAGTTTGGAGCACATATGCACAGAAGTGGGATTCACTTGAAGCCGTACCGTCTGGTAGGTGATGACCAGCTGGACGACAGGCAGGGCGTAGAACACCGCGATGGTGGCAATGTTCCTAATGGAGAGACGGACATGTTTAGGACCAGCCAAGGGCATCGCTCAGGATTTACGCACCTGCTTCTAAATATAAACATTGAAAAAAAATGAAAAAAAAGTGTCCTACGGCTGTACCTGTGCAACGAGCGAGAGGTCATGGTGGGGTCACGGTGATTTAGCTTTCATGGCACCACAAACGCTAAATCATCCAAACTACTCTGACGTCCTGGCTGGATACAGACGCAGGCCCGACGCAGTAAGGGGGGGGTGACCGGGGCAGGGCGTTCAAGAACCTCCGACAATGTTGCTTTTATGCAACGTATGGAAAACAATTACGCCTTCCCTCCAATATACTGTATATAGTGAAAAGGGTGAATCAGTGAATGAATGAGAAAGCCCCTCCTATTCCCATTCACTTGACTCATGGCTGTATCAGAGGGTTTTGCTGTGGGAACTTTGGGTGTCTCATGTATATCGGGAAATTGGGCCAATAAAAGATACACAGCATTTACACAGCAAAGAATTGCTGCTGCTTATTTCTCTCTGCGGTTCCCACTCTCTCATCTCCATCCTGTTTGATTCTCCAAACTGTTACCACTTTGGAGAGGAAAATTGGAGGAAAAAAAATCCCACTGTGCATTCAAAGTCCTCCATTAAAAACCACACGGTGATCGGTTCACCAACACTCAGCGTTCTCTCGCGTGGCTCTCGTGCGACTGCGCTGACCAACGGCGTCCTTACCAGAAATAGATCTGGTACTTCTTGCTCAGGACCCTCTTGTCTTTGCGGGACAGGTCCGACACATACAGGAACTTCTGTGAGACACAGCAAACACACAGCGCCGTTAGCCACTGAAACCCCCCCCCCCCCCCCCCCGCTCTGTCCTCGCCGCTCCGCCACCAGCGCCCCCGGGGTACCTTGGTGCGGACGATGTTCTTGTCCGAGTCGATGTCGGCCAGGGTGTCGTAGTCGTCCTCCTCCACGGAGCTCAGGGACTCCTGGCGGCTGCGGCCCACGCTGTCCAGGGTGCGCTCTGGGGGGGCGGGAGGTCAAAGGCAGGGTCAGACGCGCAGGCCGGCAGCAAGAGCGGCAGCGGGGGGGGGGGGGGGGGGGTCGCGGTACGCACGTCGTAGGTCACCCATCAGAGGTCCGATTGGAGCATTGACATTGAATGAAAACATCCCCGTGTTTGGAAATGGAAACCAGCGCAAATTTTCGCTTCGTTCGTTCGATCTGTGATTGATTCGTGAGTCGTGATTATGTCGTGTACGTTTGAATGCAATTACACCCAATTACATCCCATGAGGGAGATTGCTCTAGAGCGTGATTGTTCGGTGCGGATTCAGGGGGTGCATGGATTGGACTGATTGGGGGGGGGTGGGGGGTGGGGGCGTGAGGGGGTCACCGATGTGGACGGCTATGTGGTGGAGGTGACTGAGGATCGGTCGACGTTTAAAGGGCTCCGGTCCTGAAGAACAGAAAATACAACATCAACATGACAAACCGACGGGTGCAAGGCCATTTGCGGCCCACCGATTGCCAAGTGGGTAAAGAGAACGTGTCCCCATGACAACAGGGAGTGGAGGTGTTGGGCCAGAAGCACGGTGTGTGTGTGTGTGTGTGTGTGTGTGTGCGTGCGTGCGTGCGTGCGTACGTGCGTGCGTGCGTGCGTGCGTGCGTGCGTGCGTGCGTGCGTGCGTGCGTTACATAACATTACATCATGATTCAAAACATAGGCTCTGGGAGAGATGAACACTGTTTGGATATCTCAAGAAGAGATCACTAATAGAGAATGAGATGCCAATTACAAACGTGTGCACAGCCCAGTGCACCAGTACCCACACTGGGTTTAGTATGCCATCATTGCCTGCTTTTTGAAGCACTGAATCTTGACAAACACATTGGCTGAAAAATGGTTAATGACCCCTATCTGACATCTCAAACAAAAACAATGAATCTACTATACTCAAAACACTTCAGGGGCTGATGAGGTCATTTGGATTTATCAGCAGTGTTAACAAGGTTACAACAGTGCATTACTCATTCATTATGTTAAAATATTGCCCTACTTGGATAGAATTACTCATAATGAGATTCAAAAAGGAACATACTCTTTATGAATTGTATCACAAACATGAAACCCTGTGTATGATGCAGCTCTATAACAACATGATTGGATTAGAGATCATAATCTCCAGTCATTTTTGGCACTGGCTGCATGCACATGAATGACCGATGCAGACATGAACCAAACAGTGGCCACATGGCCGAGTGTGCAGAGCATGCTGGGAGCTCCCTACCCATGTAGCCGTAGTTGTTGTCTGTGGATGTGGCGCTGTCCGTCACAGCCTCCGAGCTCAGGGTACTGCCGTTGTCAGCTGGTGGAGAGCAATTCAATGGTGAGAGAGAGAGAGAGAGAGAGAGAGAGAGAGAGAGAGAGAGAGAGAGAGACAGTGTGTGTGTGTGTGTGTGTGTGTGTGTGTGTGTGTGTGTGTATATTCACAAAAACATGGGTCTGATGGTAGCTGAAAATGTGTTGCTCATCTCCATATATTTTGTTATTCATCTGAATCTGTGATTTTGTCAAACATTCAGAGCCCAAACTATACCACGCTACAACGGCTCTCCCTCCTCGTTAGACACAGCGACACACTCTGCATGTTTTGGACTTATTATACTGTATTTTATATTCAATGTCACTTTTATTCGTGCGTATCCTGTTCGCACATTTTGCATTCGGTTCCCCTAATCCAGCGAGCGTTAATCAGAACCCAGGAGGAACCCAAAATGGCTGCTCGGCGAAGAAGGGCCCGTTCCATCAGTCCACAAGAGCATGGAGATACATGGAGACACACAGAGGGTCACGTTGTCACCACTCACCGAAGGAGCCGTACTCGTAGGGAGAGGCTGGCGTCTTCCCTGCAGGGGTAAGGAAGAAGGAGACGCACAGGTGACCTCACATAGATCCCATACGGTACAAAAGCGTGCTCACACTGTCATGCACATGGGGACGGTAGTGTCAATCAAATCGAGTTAATGAATTGTGCATATGCATATGAATGTGACAAAACGTGCCAGGATGCAATGGAAAGGCAAGTCAATGACATTGTGGCATTTAAAGGGAGTACGTTGGGTGACAATTTTTACATTGTCGTAGAGAGGAAGAGACGACCACTCAGATCCCAGAGCCAGGTGGCAAAGTTCTCATTCATCTCATTTCTCATTTCATACAGCATGTGCAGATGAATCTGATTCAAACAAGCTGCCTGTCAATATGCAACGGCCGTTGAAACTATTTGAGCAATGGCACAGTCAACAAGCAGTGAAAGGCTGGTGATCACGGTGTGATATTAAAACACATTCTGAAAGAGTGACTGCAGAGATGTGCGATGGCAATATCAACATGCTGTGTTATAATGTCAATGTAGTAGCTAATCCTTTAAAAAATGATTGCTTTGGGCTCATAAAAGTCTGTGTGTAAAACGTACGTGTGCAAGAAAGGCCAAAAGATGGTGAACTATACAACGTGCTTCCAGGAGGGGACCACAGGGAGAGCTACAAGGCCAGTTACTTACAGTTACTTACATACTGCGCCGTGTGGTTAACTAACTGTGACGGGCATAAAGTGAAAGCTTTCCACCCCGTGTCAAAAGTGTTTACCTCACCAACTTCCCCTCAAATACTTTGTTTGCAGAAAGACACTCCTGAATTGCTTGTGAACGCGTTCCTACTGCATTGCAAGGCAACCCAAGTCTGTTTATCTAAGAATGTCCACAGCAGGTGGCTTCTGGTGTGCCTGCAGGACTACGCTTAAAGAGCCTGTAGCAAGAACGTGGACCGCTGGGCGAGTAGTGTGTGTGTGTGTGTGTGTGTGTGTGTGCACGCGCTTGCAGATGGAAAAAAGAAAGAATAGTAAGCCCATGATAAGCCCTATAAACTATGTCATTATGCTGTCTCCAGTCTTACCAAGTAGAGAGGCTGCGCACCAGTAAACGTGAGACAGAGAAGGAAAAGACAAGTATTCAGCAGGGAACAAAAGAGACAAGAGACCAGAAGGACACTAGAAGTTGTTATGCTAAGGGACAATGGGTTCTTTTTCCCAACTAGACAATTGATGTCCTCAGAACATGCATGTAGGTACCTGTGATAGTTCATTTGCTTTCATTGGCATTGGAAAAACACATAATTAACACGCATAATAGTAATATGCATGATGTGAGTCAATATCAATAGTAATCATCATTAGAAGATATCCTCTAACAATCTGCAAAATAAGGCTGAAAATACTATTCATATTTTCAATTCAATTCAAGTCATTGGAAATTTGAATTCATGAGCACATGCCTTAATCTATAGACCTACTGTACAATTCCCTATGACTATCATGCTGATGTGCTCTTCCATATTGCCTAGCCCCGATTCCCATCGGGTACGTTTGATTCGTCCTCTACAGAAGCCGCGGTGGGCCGGAGCTCGTGTGGCGGTGCCTACCTGTCTCTGCGGGCGACATGTCAGGAGGATTCACAAGCAGCTCTCTCTTCTTGTTGGACCTGGACACACGCACCACGGACAATGAGCCAGCCGTGACCCTTGGTGCATTACGTATTTCATTCAACACTTCACATTCAGCACCCCTGACGGCCTGTGGGGCCATGGGTCATTGTATCTCGACCTCTGACCCCTGAGCGGTGTGACAGACAGAGGACAAAGAAACACTGTGCATGCTGCGGTACACGGCACTGACGTCAGAGAGGGAAGCGTACCTCCGGTTGTCCAGACAGGCCATCAGGAAGGTCAGCAGGTAGAAGGAGAGGAAGATGCCCAGGCAGAAGAGCATGCCCTTCACGTACACCTCCGCTGTACACAACACAGTGTGTTCAGTCATAGAGTCCACGGCAATAATGTGCATCTGTCCATGACAACAGTGTACAAAGCTACAGGGTGTTATTTTTCGCTTCTTGCTAACTGCTAAGTACATTTCACTTCCTGATGAGTTTTTAAGTTGGAGAAAGCGAGGACAAATAATATTGAATGGAATGATTATGAATCAATCGTCATAATATTGGCCCTGGGATCCGATGCGTCACGGTTTTAATTCAATCTTGTGTGTACTTTCCCCCCTCACAGAGTCCAGACAAAAGCCTCCTGCTCTCTCTTCTTGCATTCCACTCAGTAATCTAGTCACGAGCCACACAGCAACACAATATCATTCAGCCTCGGCTTTATTTAAACCCAAGGATCACGGCCGACCCAGCTTTTACGTGATGGCTGCTCGCCGCTAACGGTCACGTCACAAAATGGCCGCTGTCCTCCAGTCAGACATAATTTTTAAAGCAGTGTTTCTATGAAGTTACAAAAAAAAGTGTTAAGGCAGTGGGATAGATTCAACTTTGCCGGCTATTCTGTTCCTCAGGATGAATAAAGACCCTCTGCTTCATCTGCGTTCACTGGGCCTCGCTATGGCTGTGTACTGTTTGCTTTGAGGAGCGGCCCACTCACAGTTGATGGCGGGGGAGACCACCACATCCAGCACCTTGCTGCGGTTGCCCGCGTCGATGAGCTCATCAGGCCGCAGGGGGTAGAAGCGCAGCGGTCCCCCGCATGCCTCGTCCTCCGTCTTCACCACCACCACCACGTAGAAACTGTTGCTAGGGAAGTCCTTCCTCTGGAGGCGGGTGGGGACAAAAGCAGACAGGGAAGCACATTCAGCATACAGGCCTCGTCCACTTGGGGGACATTTTACTTTCGAGGAAGTCACAACAATATAATTTTTGATTGTTGATGCCAATATGAATTAATGGCTATTTTGGGTAATCTACATCTGTATTTTATTTTTTGACCGAGTTGACATGATCCTTGAAAAACTGTGTGTGTGTGTGTGTGTGTGTGTGTGTGTGTGTGTGTGTGTGTGTGTGTGTGTGTGTGTGTGTGTGTGTGTGTGTGTGTGTGTGTGTGTGTGTGTGTGTGTGTGTGTGTGTGTGTGTGTGTGTGTGTGTGCGCGTGCGCGTGCCTGTGCACATGTGCATTGGCTATGTTATGATACCTGCACAGTGATGGCCCCTTTTTTGGTCATGGTTTGGTACATCCCGATGAAGGCCACGTTGTTGTCCAGATCATACACAGGACACTGAGGAGCAAGAGACCGACGTGAGGTGGACAGCGAGACACAACCCGAGAAAAGTGAGGCGCCAAAAGAAAATGTGCACCTATAAAAAAAAAAAACAGATCCCCACTTTGCCGCCATGAAGAAACGCCAGAGTGTAGCTTCATTAAACCTCTCTCATCAACTACAGCTCATAGTCCTTTACGAGCAGTGTATTTGCTGCTGTATTACCACAGTCATCCAGTTTAGGTTGGGGGTGGGGGGTGCTCATACCTGGATGTCCTGGATGGACATGACTGAGCAGGGGAAGGTCATCTCAGAGTTGACCTTGACGATCACTGTGTCCACCCCATCTGGGAAGTTGTACTTGAAGTACTGAGAGGAGGAGTGATGTGCAGGGGGGGGCAACGACAGGGTTAGAGGACACACACACACACATTGTGCGTTCACCGTGGCCATTCTTGAGCAGCACGTGAACCGTTTTCTGTTAAGCGTGGGAACGTGTCTTGTACGCTTGCCAGCATAGTAATCTACTGCAAACCAGGCGGGTTTCTCTTCATGGTGAAGTGCCTCGGAAAAGGAGCACTTAGTATAGAGTAGCTAGTATAGTGTACTAGGTATAGTGTACTTAGTATAGTGTAGTGCGTTTCATGGACAGCACCGCTCGCCATAATGCTCGTACACAAGCTGCGGTACTAAAAAAGCATCGTAAAGAGGCCGCGGGTCGTAACCATGGGGATAACACGCCCCCGCCCCCTCCTTCTTAGAAGTCTCAGCACCAATCTCATAGTGCTGGAATTCCAGCTGAAACAGTGGGTTCACTCGCTCTCTAAGTAGATTTAAAACTGTGAGCAGTGGTGGAGAGGTGCCTGGGTGACATGAGGGGGGTGGGGGGGAAGTTTGTTACAATGTAAAATGACTTGATGCGGAACTGGTTTCAGAAGAGAAACCCACACAACACTGCACCCTCCTCCGCCTCATTGACTTCAAACACCCTTCTTTGCCCTTTGCACGCACACCAATACCGATACCAGACACATGTACATGTACACACAGCTGTTGTGCGATGAGGGCGGCTACCTGAGGCTGAGACGGTGACGCAGTGAAGCTAAACTTCTTGTCCGTGCTGTGAACAAAAGACAAACACAAACACAGCACTGCGGTGAAGCTCTGTCCTCACAACCCAATGCTGACATTCAACCATGTGACCACATGGATGAATACCGAGATTACGTCATGCATCATGTACATGAAGAGTATCTATTACCATTGTGACGGCCACATTTGCCACATCCGGCACCGACACAACACTTGCTGTTGGCCTCTGCTGGTTTCCATCATGATTTATGTTTTTCAACCCACCATACTATTCCATTCTGCCACTGATGCTGCAGACCCTCACGTCTCACATCGCATTGTTTATTTTAAATACATGCGAAACGGAAGTGGTGTGTGGAAGTGTGGTGGACCCCCATTGTGGCCCGACCCATGAGCCGGGTTGTGACACCATAAAATTTGATCTTTTATTACTTACACATACACACGTACACACACACACACACACACACACACACACACACACACACACACACACACACACACACACACACACACACACACACACACACACACACACACACACACACACACACACACACACACACACACACACAGTGTCCACTCACTGCAGGGTGAAGCTGTCGACGCGGCTGACCCTGAGCTGATAGTGTGTGCCCAGGCTGGACAGAGTTGACACGTCCACGAAGAAGTACTGCATCTCCGAGGCGGCCCGGGTGGGGGGCTGGCACAGTGTTCGGCCCACATGGGAGTACGGGTACTTCCTCTGGTACCTGGGGGGGAAGGCGGGGCCACAAAGCATCCCACGTGTGAGCGAAACTCATGAGATGATACAGTGAGCCAAATGGGTTTCTACAGTTCTTTGAGAAAGTTGGCTGGGGGGAAATGAGTTTGGCCTACTCTGGTTTCCACATCAACTCATTTCATGCAAATGATCTTGCCCTGTGTGTACAGCTCTACGAGAACGTTTTAATCAAATGAGCTGTGGTGGTGGTTGCTAGGCAACAGGAGCCAGCCTGCGCTTCAATGGCCAAGTGTCAGGGGAGAGGATGCAGGTTTTTACGAGGTGCACAGGCATTTGCCCGTTGTAGCAGCTGTCAGAGCAGGTTTACACCAGCTATGTCCAAAATGTGTTTTAATTAAAAAAAAGACTTAACTCATTGGTAAATATAGGCAATTCACATAAAACAAGAGACAAGCGTGACAAGGAGGGAGACAATAACAGAGGGCATGCTTAGATTACCCTTTGAAAGGACAAATAAATTATCTTCTTGTGTTTTTATTGACCGACGCAATAAGGATTTCATATTCATTTGACAGTGATGGCAGCACTTATGGCTCATGGCGCTAATAACAGCAGCAGAAACAGCTTCCAAAACGAACTACATAATAATAACTCAAACAGCAGACAAACCTCTCGTTTAATGTTCAATGGCGTGTTGAGATGTCTCAGATACGGTAAACCTAATTTATTCATAAGGAATGGTCTCCAAATATATCTGCCCAAACATTTCATGTGAACACACCCCTATAATGATGAGAAGAGCTTACAGGGGGCGTCATGTGAGACACAAGGTCTTGGGAGTGTTTACTGTAAAGCAGGCGGACGAGATGAAATGAGGAATTGAAAATCCAGGGTCCTTTGTTGCACAACCGGCAGAACATTACATAACATCCGTCAGCTCTTGACCAACACCCGATTTGACCTACCAGCCAATTATGAAACACCCAAATCATCTCAACTAATTGACCAGCTGAGCGGGTTACAGACCGAAGAAGTTACTCAGTGTCAGATGACACATGATAATAGACTTGAAGTCCCCACCCACATACAAACGAGGAAATGTGTTCATACATTCAAAGTTGCTTCACTACAACCAATCACTGTTTAAAAATGCCTCCATTCAAAAGGTTAGACTACATGTGGTAGTGCTAGGGTACGAGTAGTTTGATTGACATCTACCGGGTCCAACCGCTGGGGCTAGTGAGTACCCTAGGGTATTTATTCAGCGTTCTATAGTGGCCCTGACAGTATTTCCAAACAAGATTTCACTATCGTTCCTTATAAGCATTCTGAATGTGTCGGAATCATTAAAAGACACATTGGACACAAGTGTCTCGCACAACGCTAACTAATGGTCGGCTACATTTACGTTCAAGGGCACGGGATAATAAACTTATCTTTACTAGTTTATCTTCTACCCGAGCAGTGGTAGCGTTATCTCATTATACATCTCACTGAAATGCAACCACAGAATTTGTCTGGTGGTTCAAACTGTCACAAAAATGGAGTGTACTCCACTATGAAAGAGGGAAGTAGGTTTAATATGGAATTTACAACGTGCTATTCAGCAAGACACGTGCACACATGTTTGGACCTCATCTTATGACCAAGCAGAGACATCTGTAAATGGGCAAACAAGGTTAACAGTGGAAGCCTAATCTACGTGTTAACCCCCTATCTTTATTGGCAAGCGCCACCATGTGCTGCTGTTTATCAGTGGTGTGATATCACGGCTATCGTCAGAACATTGAGTGATGTGGACTTTTATCATTGCATGTGTCAGAGATCTTAGCACACAATGAATGGTTAATGTAATCAGATATCAGTCCAAGGTACAATCGATTATCTACACATATTTCAATTATAATTCATTATAATCCGTAAATATCCTCTTACTTGACATGTATACAATGCATTACACTATCATGTTCTGAAATATTAATTCATTGTGGTAATCTAGTAATGACCTTACTACTTGTAGA
This sequence comes from Urophycis tenuis, assembly GCA_036785325.1. Taxonomy (NCBI): domain Eukaryota; kingdom Metazoa; phylum Chordata; class Actinopteri; order Gadiformes; family Phycidae; genus Urophycis; species Urophycis tenuis. The sequence continues at coordinate 742,369 of JAXIVH010000011.1, forward strand.
ATCAGAGTCATGCTCTAGTCCGCTAGTTTAAAAAAAAAAAGCAGAGAAACACAAAAGTCTACAATTTCAAAAGAATTTCATTATGAAACAGAATCTTGCCTCTCTGATACATTTCAACACACCAATAAAGTATGACGAGATTAAACAATCCCTGCAGTAATTGAGTTAAATAAGTTGCAGTCCAAATTGTGTGCCTATTTGGATGTTCGACCTGCATTGCTTTCTGCTCACAGCAGTTTGAGAGTGGAGCAACTTACAGGCCTCTGAGGATGAGGGGGACCTGGAAGGACAGCACCGCCTGCTTCTGCCGCACCACGAAAAGAAAGGGGCTCTCCAAGCCCATTGTCAGTACATCTACAGACACACGCACACCCTCGGTCTGTGGTCGACAGACAAAGACACAGAGAGAGAGAGAGAGAGAGAGAGAGTGGTAAACAACAAAGAATAGGACGGGAAATGGCAAGACAACTACATTAGCATGATTAATCATGTGGATATAACGTCAACCAAAACAGGAAAATAGCAGAGGCATTACACATTCTATCAAGTCCAATAGCTATGTATCGGATTTAAATTTACCTTATTCCTTGAGACAGTGTGATTGAAAGCGTAGATAGTTTGATTGTCATTTGTAACCGTGTCATTGTAAGTGACATCAAACTCTGCATCTTTCTGAACCACCGTTTTGGAGGTCCCTTCTGCCCCGGAACTGTAGCCAAACTGGATGATGTACAGACAAAAGAGCAATCCAAATCCGGATCGAGTCCAAAAAGGCAGTGGATCCTTTATCTCCTTGTGTCGAGATTTCCAGCAGTTTCTCAAAACCATCTTTTGATTTGTGGGGTGTTTTTTAATTGTCCTGTCATTCAACGATCGGCTGGCTATCTTCAACAAAACAACTCCCGCAACGAAAAAGAGGGTGGAGAAAAGCTACAAATTGATCTAAGCTACAAATTGATCTCAAACCTATCTTAAGATCCCCCAAAACTACTCTCCAAAACGACAGTCTCAACCTATTTCACCAGACAGCAGGTGTTGTTATGCTAGAAAGCTAGCTACCCTTAGCATCGTCCACCTAGTTCGGACACTACGTAGAAAACACCATTTGAAAGGCAATTATATTCCATGGGGTGGCACTAATCGACCAAACAGTATCTAGCGTTTCACGAATCAATGCTATAAAAGTGATTCGCGATCTCTAAATTCCACCATACCGAAATGACATTGATATGCATTGTGTACTGCCTTGCATAGCCCAGTAAATAGGGTGAGTCTGTGTGAGCCACCCTGCATGCTCAAACAGTAAACAAACCAGCTAGCACGACGTCATTACGTCATGACGTCACGACTACATCCCGGATGCGCACTGTAGAGATGCGCTGCATAGACAATCAAAATCCAACAACATTTTAGACGAAGACGCATTTAGGTTGTGCGTAACATGCATTTACGCGTTATTACGCCTGTTCTATATCCTTTTTAATAATGACAGTAGACCTAGTTTTAAATCAAATTGCTTTAATATGGAAATTGAAGGAATGACACGGTGACCATTCTGTGCATCCCGGGGCCTTTAAAACATGTGGACATCTTTAAAGCCTTCGCTTTCAAATACCATTCCATACCGAAACATAGTATTGTTTATTAATTGAATTACGCTACATTTTGCAGGATACGAACTACGCTAAACGTAGTCAGAATTATCCATTTGGTGGCGCTGTCTACAATCCCTTGGAAGGCATAGAATAGAAAAGAAAAAACTGAAATCGACCGCAGCCTTTCTGAAAGATTGGGTAACAAGTAACATGTTTACCATCGCAGGCATTACTAGTAGTACCCCGTATTGCTGCTGCTATTGCTTCCTTTAGGTCTACTGCATGAGATGATGATCACACACACACACACACACACACACACACACACACACACACACACACACACACACACACACACACACACACACACACTAAAGGAACCCAGTCCAATCCCTTATAAAAAATAATCACACAAGTATATGGATAAATATTATTATCTACATTTTTAATGTATATATACTGTACATTTATATTAATATTTTATATGCATATATGTATATATGTGTATATATGTAAATACATACTGTATACACACACACACACACACACACACACACACACACACACACACACACACACACACACACACACACACACACACACACACACATGCATCCATTTTAATGGCCCTATGATAGTAACGCAGATTGGAAGGAATTGACGAATGATAGGCACCGGTGATGATGCGCACTTCTGTGTTTCCAAGGCAACCACAATACTGCTCCTTTTGTTTTCTATCAACTCCCCGCGGTGTGGCGCACCTTGAGCAAGCAGCTCAGGCTTTGCCTTCCCTTCACACTCCCGCGAAGTTTTAAAAAAGTATTTGTAAAAATCTCACAAAGAAGAAGTGTAAAATGGCTGATTCATTTGGAGCTATGTGGTCATACAGAGTGCTGTCATTGTTGTGCCTCTGTCCAACTGTGCGCCTATGATTGTGTTTTTGAAAGGCCAAATGTGTTAAGAGACAAGGCCAACTTGCTATTTTTTTATTACAAGGCTATCATAATACAGGGTGGTGGTAATTTAAGTATACATATATGATGATATGTGGCCGGTTATCAAAATGTGTCTGTTTTGCATCAATACAAGACTTGGCTTATTTGAAAAAGCTTGCTAAACTGAACCACCAAAGCAAGCATTTTGTGTGCAAGCATCAATGAGTAGGCTAGTTGACGGAGTTAGTGGTGGTGACATGAAGGTAGAAGCGCGCCTCTGTAGGCTCTTCTGTGGTGGAAAAACGACACAAGTTTCTGCAGATGAAGTCATTTGTTACGCTCATGGTTGTCATGGTTACAACCTAGAGAGGGCGCTGCGGAGGAGCGTTCCACGTACAATGACGCAGGGCGGGGGCGTGCCCGCGATCAGCGCTGCGCAAGGCTGCTTGTTGTTCCCGCAGAGAGGCGAGAAGATGGCGGCCGTGTCAAGCGGAGGAGCAGTTGGGTCCGCCGCGGCCGGGATTACGCACTCTACCCGGCCGACCAACGCAAACATGGGCTCCCAGAACAGAGCACAGCCATCCTCCGTGATCAACAACGCCAATCGAGCTACTCCGGCGGCCGGGTGCCTCACCAATCCTGGTCACCCTTCGGCCACCAGGCCACCCCCAGCCCGAGTGGGCTACTACGAAATAGAGCGGACCATCGGCAAGGGAAATTTCGCGGTTGTTAAACTAGCCACACACATCATTACCAAAGCAAAGGTAAGACGGCTGCCGTGCGGCAATGGAAATGATTCATTTCAAGCTGTCATCGTTTTGTTTCCACACTCTGGACTGGTGCAGCATTCATTTGGTTGTCTATCCAGGATGACGCTGGGCCTTGGGCTTTAGAAGAGACACACAACGGGCAGCCCGCTTTTGATGACACTGCTACTCAGTGCGGGGGTGTCAAGTCGAGACAGGGTATCATTACCAGCTATTCCTTTCAAAGATGCATTTCTTAATAACAGGGCTATGTTAGCAGAACGGTCATCGGTATGAAAGAAAATTCTACGAAGGCCTGCGGTTGATATGTGGCATAGCGCAGAGGACGGGGAGAAGGGTACTGACGGAAATGAAAAAGCAGAGAGGGGGATCCGATTGAGTAACGAAGCTAATGGAAGCTAGCTGGCTTATTGTGCTACAAACATACTTAGCGAGCTAGTTTCACAATTAATTTCTCAACCAAGTGTGGAGTATAACACAAGGTGTGAGTTCGAGGTCAGCACCCTGGCGGGGTAACTTAGGAATCAACTCAACATTGCCTAACCGAGTTAAAGTGAACCACAGCAGAGCCCCAGCAGGACTGTTCAGGAGTTTACCCTGGGAATGCATGAAAACAAGGGACGACTGGGAATAGCACACATTCGAATGACATGCTTTAGTTGGGGAAATACTTTCTTCTCTGTATCTCCAGGCATTGGTAACATTAGCTAATGTCTGCCATGACAAGGTAAATACATTGGGTTTTAATAATATACATGATTGGCCTACTATTAGATACTCTAGGATGAGCCACCCCACTGTGTACAAATCTTTTATTAACTGCTCGATTGATATTGGGGATATTTTTGCAATAGAAATTTTCATAATGCAAAACATAGACCTACATAACCGGTTGATGGTTGTCACTGTCCATTCTCGTTCTGCCCGAACTAATTCAACCATGGTAACGGTTGATGTGTTATTTGTCAACTCTAGTCTTTCTTTATTGTGAGAAGATTTAGAATATTTTATTTACCCATGAAATAAGATGATGTTTTTTTTTTTTTGTCTGCCTGTTATTCGTGCTATAGAAATTGTCTGGTTGGCAAAGTGGGATCATGAACTTACTTACTGTACGTCTTACTGTACAATTGGCCTTTACCAAGGCACCATGAGTTTGATATCTGCACCACCGCTGCGATGTTATTGAGTTCAAGCCTACTTGTTGTTTCAAGATCACTGCTGTGATATCATGCAGCCATTACAAGAATGACTCCTCTGTTGATAACATCTCTTGTGGTCACTGTGGACATCACTTGTGATGGTTGTTGAGCTAAAACATGCATAATAAACAGCCGTACCTAGAGCCCACAGACACACTGCTCTTACAAAACATTTAATTTTGTCCTCACAAAGACTTGGGCTCCAACAAGCACAAATGATGGTGTGTCATCGCAGCAGAGCATGTGGGCTCTGTGTGTCTCTCCTTGTTGACATACACACAGAGGAAGACACAGGTCATTTTAGCTGTTTTTCACAGCCCGTATCCCCAAGCGGACCTTTCATTTACTTCTGTGGTGGTTTATGAAGCCATAACAAATTGGGTCAGCCATCGCCATCGAGTCGGCCTCGGGTCCCAGGAAGTGGGCCTCGATGGGTCTGTTCCCTGGTCCCACACTTTATATCATGATGCTCGTGATAGTGATGATGTTGTGGTGTTGTCTGAGCTACTTTGACCCATGCAAATACAGCCTGCGGGTGCGATGTTTGGGCAAGGTATAACGTCAACGGAAACTTGTGGTGTGTATGTGTTTTGATCGAATAGCTTCACGGATTCCTCTTTTCCATTTAATTGTATTGCCTTAGTCAACACGCTTGTCAGTCAAGCGTGCTGTGTATAGTACAGACTGTAAAGTTGATTTAAGTCGGTGATTATTGTTTAAAGTTCATTAATGGGTAAAACTCTATTAATCCCCTAAGGGAAATTGGGTGGCCATAGCAGCCAGGGTACATATAAATATATATATACAAAAAAAATAATAATAATTATACAAATACAATACAAAAAAGTATAATAATATTGTATCAATGCATATAATGTCATATTTGTTATATTTGTATATATATATATATTTGTTGTCTTGATATATCATCAGAGATAAGCCTTCACAATATTCATTTTTTTTAATCCTATTCTATTTGAAAGTGTTAAAAAGTTTATGCCTGGAAAAACAATCCTATTATCCCTTAAGAAGCCTATAGTACATCCACGGGATAATTTTGATACTTTGAACTTCAGCAAATATGATGATATCTATCTATTTGATGTCAAAGTCCTTCTAGTAAATAATAACAATTGATATATTATTCCTTGCCCTTGTTAGAGGTACGAAATGTATTTATGTGTCAACAGAAGCACATCTTGGCACGTGGGCAGTCCGCTGACTGGCACTCGGTGCATCCAGAGACGTTTTAACTGTGCAGCCCATGAAGGCGGAAAAGAAATGGCAAAGAGGGGCAAAGAAGAAAAGCTGGAGAAGAGAGGCAGGGAGAATGAAAGACAGGCCTTGTCGTCTGCCGGCGGTCATCACCGGCAGAGCGCTGGGCTCATGATTCAGCTCATGACGGCCCATGCATTTCAGAAAGAATAGGAGTCTGCTTTCACATGGAGCTGGCATGGAGCGATGTTAATTAAGGAGGCCCGGTCCCTAAATGAACCGTGTTTGCCTGGTTCTTTTAGCGCCCCAGCATACATCATAGTGCAGTGCAAGTGCTGACCGCTCAAACACAAAGTAAAATCGCCAAGCGCAAACTCTCGCCGTGGTTGACGTGAGTCCGGTGATATCCTGGCAAATAGGCAAGGCTTAGGTGAGTCTATCAGGAGATGTGGAAGCCCGAAACAAGATGGCGACTTAATACATTTTGTCCTCATTGAGTCAGTCCCTTGGCTGCTGAAAAAGCCACCGATAATTTCATTTTATGCGCTCTATTCAAAGGACAAGGCCAGCGTAATTTTATGTTTTTTTTTTTTTTTTTGTATTCATTGCAGATGTCCATAATGAAGTCATCACAAGCGCGAATTGTTTGGCTGCGAATTCTTCTGGTGTTGTCTGTGTCCCTTGATTCTCACAAACGCTCATTCTCTCAGACATTCAGTGGCTGACTTGGCTGGCATGCGGGCCGTTGGACTTGATGTTGCAATAGTGAAAGTCTATTTTCTTGAGACAAAGGTCAACTGGTGTAGGTCACAGTGTTGGGACAGCCACTATTAGGTAGAGGCGCTAAACGTAAGCCTATTTAAGGGCTTACTGGCCGCCCCAGTAATGCATGTTACAGTCTCTACACATCGTCACAATTTACCTCATCCCCCTTCACACACACACACACACACACACACACACACATTTGACACAGACACGCACACACAGACACACACACACCCTCTTCAGTCATGAATAAGATAAAGCCCCATTGCTTCTGATGTCAAGTTAATGCAAGACTAGAGATAGGATATCTGCATCAGGGAATATCACCGATGCAAATGTGTAAAACCATCCAGCCCACATGTTGGATGTGTGTGACGTCAAAGGGACTAAAAAGGGCTGTGTATTCCAGTAACCTCAGAGTGAGACGACCTGTACTGTGAAAGAACAGATTGGCTCAGCCGTTTTTATGAACGTGTTGTATCGGAAGCAGATATACTGCCAGACACTGCTATCTGTCATCCAGGTAGATGTTGTATTTCAGTGAACATTGAGCGTCTTGAGACTTTGAAAGGACTCCATGATCATCGATGTACCCTGAAAACCTACTATGGTTTCTGTGTAAAACTTTTGCTCCCAATTAGAGCACCTTATTAAAAGAGCATGGGACTGTTGGGACTTTATTTTATCTGACTAACTGTGGACTGGCTCTTTTGAATTGCATCGATTTCTTGGTTCAGTGGGTGATCATTAATTACTTAATTATTAATAATTCACTTCTCATAACATGTTTTGATAAATGTCATCTCAATTCCAGATCTGTTGGGTCCCTGGCATAGCTGTGTATCTGTCCTGATACACATTGTATTTCTATATTTATAAGTGTCATTTAATATACGTGATCCTGACAGTCGTGTTATTTTTGGGCATACCTCTGCTACCATCCCATGACGACACAATTTGTGTTTAAACATTTGACAAATAAATGGTGTTGCAAGGCAACACATTGGGCTTTTGCGTGTGCTGTGTTTGCAGTTGTGTCACATCGGTTAGTGGCTATTTACTGCACCTGTCAACTCCAAACCCTGATTATTGGTAAATAAACAGTATTCATGAGGAGAGTTGACTTGCCTGTAGGGTTATATTTAAATGGTTAAAATCACGGTCATTTGAATATGGTGGCACGGTAATTTGAAAGCATGACAATTCAATAGCATTGTTGGGTGCTGTGGTGACGTCACCAGAGCAGACAATCTGTTAGCATTTTACTGCCAGTGGTTCCTTTTTGCATTTTTGCCTATTCATTTTCCTCAAAAGCCAGCCTGCCTACGGGCCAGATAAGGGTTTCTGATGCATGTGATTAAATGCAGTGGCAACGAGTTCTATATGCCATCAAGCAAAATGGTGACTTGACCATCACTATGTGTCAGAGATAAGACTCACTCATGGAACAAAAGGTCAGTCATTTTAGGTTTAGTAATCTGCATTTTATTATGCAGATTATCGTGGTTGTTGTGAAGAAATGCAGACTAGTGCCTTTGTGTGTGTGCGCGCGCGCGTGTGTATGTGGCTATATCTCTGTCTCTATATATCCTCAATGAAATGGCTGATACCATTTGCAAGCTAGAATTTGGACTTAACAGACTGTCCAGATGAATGAAACATCTTTTAAAAAAAGATGTCTCAGAGATGTCTCAGCCAGGTAAACCGCAAAGCAATGGTTTTCAGCTGATCATCAAGAGAACCGTCTTTGTACTTGCCATTTGTCAAGGTATTTGTGAAGACCGTTTACCTATCTGCGGCCATTAAAAGTAGATGCTACGCTTGAACATTGCATAAATGTTTCCAGTTCAGCGATTTGAAATCACTTTGCGCATCTTTCACCTTGAATCATCTAACAAACCTACACATTAGAACCAGTCAGGTTTTGGTACAGTAGGCTTTTATTTAGTCAGGATCTGCAATTGAAACTCCAATGACTAATGGAAATCATGCAATTGTGACTATATATATATTAGTACATGTTATTTGTTTTCTGATTTTGGTATTCCATAAATGCAGCCATTCAATTATTTGACCGGTATCCTTATCGTTACCACACTAGTAGTACTCATACTTGTTTTTAGTTTCATGTAGCTTTAACATTATCATTCTCAAATTGTGAATTTTCAACGTAATATTTCTATAAATGAAAGTGTAGGTTCAGTTTGCAGCAATGAAGCGATAAACTACGCTTCTCCTGTCATTTGTCCTGGAAACCAAAAGCCACTCTTTTGATGCAGGCAGGGTCAAAATATAACGGCCACATTGGTGGTTTGAACAATCTGGGTGTGCGTGTCTGCTCATTCAGATTGCGTATTTCTGATGCTACCACGGTGCCACAACAGCAGATGATTAGCAAGAAGCTACGCGCATTTCCAGATGCCATCAGGCCCTGTGCTTCGCTCGATGCTGCTTCGCCCAGCAGCACACTGGCAGGATTAGCTCTCCTCTTGAACGGTTGTCAACACATTTTCTTTTCAGGGAAAAATGTGAACAACCGCAAATTAAATGTCGGCCATGACCTTTGTGAGCTAATATTTGAATAATTGATCGACCCATTCCGACTATCAATATTATGAATAATATATGTTGTTATAGTCTTGCCATCTCAGACATGCACACACACACACACGTGTCCATGCTGCCATGCCCACAGAGGGGTGAGCATATTTGGTGAAAGATGGCGCAGTGTGGCATGCGCTGACCTGTCTGAGCGGAAGCAGGACTCTCTCTCTCTGTCTCCGTCTGTCTGTGTCAATGTCTCTTCTTTCTCCAACGCTCCGGGCGAGCAATGGAGGAAGAGGTGGAGGAGGAGGAGGAGGGCTGGCAGGAGGACTAGCGTTAGATAACAGACCTAATGTATTGTGTGTGTGTGTGTGTGTGTGTGTGTGTGTGTGTGTGTGTGTGTGTGTGTGTGTGTGTGTGTGTGTGTGTGTGTGTGTGTGTGTGTGTGTGTGTGTGTGTGTGTGAGAGAGAAAAACAAAAAAAAGAAAAGAAAATCATGCACTTGTGCAGCTCTCTCAGTGCCTACAGTAGACTCTCTCCTGCTCGCAAACGCGCACACACACGCGCGCAAAAGCGGGTCGTGATTTCTTGAAGGGAATATATTGTGTAGCGTAAGCTTTGTTTCTGCTTGCCTAGTCCTCCCGCTTGCACCCTCCCACCCTGCCACCCACCCCATCTCCTCGCCACTGTGAAGCCACAGCCTGCTCAGCCTCACAGGCCAGGAGTACAGGTCTGTGTGTGTGTGTGTGTGTGCGTGTGCGCCTGTGCGTGTGTGTGTGTCATAGTAACTGCTGGTGGTGGTGCTCTCTCTGTTATGGGGCCAGCTCCGCTGCTGTGGTAGGGCTCCTCCGAGTAGAAGGAATATGCTTCAGAGTTCAGATCAGCTCCAGAAGGGAATGTATAGTAGGAGTAGGAGCACATCTCGGTGGAGCATCTGCAGGTCCGTAGAATAACACACGGACGCCGGTCCCATACGTGTACTGCGAGCACTGCAGCATAGCCCATGTGTGTATTTTTGTCTATAGCCTAGCCTCTGCATGCATGTGCCCTTAGTGTGTGTATTCTGCCCCTATAACCCCTTTTTAATGTCCTCAGGCAATTCCAGTTGCGTCATTCTCTCTCACACACACACACACACACACACACACACACACACACACACACACACACACACACACACACACACACACACACACACATATATGGTTATCAAAAGGACAAAGCCAGCGGCTGCGTGTTTCTTGTGGGGCGCTTTGTGTGACGTCAATATAAACGGTGCTGGCTGTTGTTAGCAGCAACGGTGTGTGTTGTCAAGGAAAGGCTGCTTCATTGAAATCACACTCGTTTCCATGGTGACAGTGTGGGGGGGGGGGGGGGTTAGACCCTCTTCTTTCCCCACGTTGAATCACGCCGACGTGCCATTGGTTCATCATTGTCTGTTGTTTATGGAACTAAATGACCCAAAATGGCTTGCCTGTCCATGACGCTATTTTGCATAGCTGTAAGGGTCATTTTTTCAACACTCTTTGCTATTTAGCCGATTACGCATTCAACCTTTTTCCCAGCAATTGTCAGATGTCTTGCACAATGCACACCTACTGGCAGTTCTTGAAATGCGTCCACTCCCAAATTGATGCAGTCCTATTTTATTGGAACTGTAAGAGCAGATTTTAGAAACAGGAACATTCAATGTTGTTTTCGAGCAAATTTACCACTGAGGAACAATCTCTTAATCTTCAGTGCCAGGATTAGTAGACCTTGATGGAAGTTGTTTTATAGTATAGTAGGTCTTCATGTGGATGCTGACAGTATGACTACAACTGTGTGCTTAAGATTCTTGTGGGATGCCGGATTTTAATTAGATTCGAGCCACTTCAAGCCTCTTCAAGATGTTTCCGGACTCTTAGCTGACTAAAGTTTGGTTGTTGAGTGGTCAGTAGTAGTAATTAGTAGTAGGTTTTGCTATGACAAGTAGGTGCTGTCATTGTTCCAATCTCCCCAGGTTACGCTGTTGTTGCCAGTGTTTACCGGCCGGCCCGTTGGAGAGTCCCCCTGCGTTCAAACAGTTCTACAACAATGGCCGCCGGCCTGGGAACCCTGACTATCAAAGCTGAAAGTAAAGTGGAGAGCGGCATAATGCTGCTGTGTATTTAAAGGACCACACACACACACATACACACACACACACACACACACACACGCTTGTCAAACTGAATGACAGCAGTCTGACGTGGGGGAAGTACAGCCACGACTTACAGTAGGAAGGTGTGTACAGCAGGTGTGTCTGTGCTGAAGACACAGGATGTCCGAGCCAAGCTGTCGGCTTTGCCTCCGAATGACTGTGGTGTGGGTGTGACGCACGCAGGCTTCATACTGTATATGAAATACCAAAACTGACTGAGGTGTCGATTGGTGGAAACCATTGCGCACACCACGTGTTACATTCGTTTTATGCTATTTCTTGCATCCCTCATACCGGCCAAATGAGAATTTGAAGTAGAAACAAAATAGATCAATTGTTAAGATCAACATTTCTATAATGTAATAATTCACTAAAGACTTCAGCTTTATCTTCATCTTCATCTACTCATGGAATCATATTTGGGATGGATTGCTTTTAGTCAAGGAATTACATTCGTAATCGGGGAAAGCCCTAAATAGATGATTAATTTAGGAACATTTCCTAATCATCTATTTAGGGCTTTCTCTGACTACAAATGATAAAAAAGTAAATATATAAATATATATATAATATTTACTTTTTTTTTTAACATAAGCACAACTGTCCATGAAAAAAAAGTCACCATCCAAGCACAAGGTTTGTTTGTTTTATACCCTGTAAACACCCCAAAGGATTTATGACAAGGGTTTATGATGAAACTGATTCAGCATATCATATCACATCAACATATCAAACACTTTGACAGAACACCTTGAGAAACCTCTCAGGTGAACGGTGTCTTGACTCGCTTGTCATGCTGTAGCATTGCTGTTACCACATCACTTCACACCCAATGCCTTTATTTGCATGAATGGATTTGAACCTTGCCAAAACTGTAGTGTTGTGGCCATAGGGATATTTTGAGAACTGCATAGCGTCTCCCACATTTTTGGGAAATTGCATGTCAAGATGAGTTTGTCGGGGTCTTTTGGTGTTCGTTGTTGATATTGTTATGAATCTTTCAATAGGGGATTGGACTGGGTTCCGTGTGTGTGTGTGTGTGTGTGTGTGTGTGTGTGTGTGTGTGTGTGTGTGTGTGTGATTGGAGGCGGTGTTTGCGTTCCAAGTGATTTTCAGCAATGACTGCAGGGACTCTGCTCTATGGGTGATGCTGCAAAACCACCCTCCTCATGGAGGGAAGCCGTAAAGCTGCACACACACACACACACACACACACACACACTTGTTCCTGAATCATCAACACGCACAAACAGAAATTCTGACAAGTAGCGTTGCTGACTCATGCTGGTGGTTTGGTTTTCATGTGTGCTCCTGTGTGTGTGTGTCTACTTTACATTTAGGCGTATGTACGTTGCACATGGCGCCTCACAATGGCTCTGCTTGTGCGGCCCTGTGCCGGCCTTATCTCTGGGATGATGCCCTGTGATGTTCTTAATGGCTCCATCTGACACAGGCCTGACACGCCCCAGCACTGCATCTGAAGAGGCCTCCAATGGTTTGGCTGACTTCAGTTTGTGTGCCTAGACAATTGCGTGCCTGAAGGAATATGTTGCAAAAATACACACCCTTTTTTTTTTGATAACCTTGTTAAATGTGGGGAGGATAAAATAAGCTATTGTGTCTTTGTGTTATTTCAGCAACTTGTTTGTTTTGAAATGAAGAGTATTTAGCACATTCTTTCATCTGCGGTGTATATGTGATCCTTTATTGCAGAAATGAAGGTAATATCAACTGTGTGTGTATATATATATATATATATATATATATATATATGCATGTTTGTAGAGTTTTGCCTGCACTCAGGATGCCTTCCTCCACTTCAGTCATTCAGCATCTCCATCCATTAGTTAGCAATTCATTTTCTGGCTTCTCAAACTGCCCACTGTGCCAAATTAAGTTCCGCAGCTCGGGCTCTTGGAGTACTATGCACTGCGAAGGTCAGAACATTTGTCTGCACAACTCGGGCACCGCTGGCACGTTCCCAAACGCTGGCATTGTGTGACTTTGTGTTGCCTTTCCAGCGCTGACTTTGGAATGCCGGGCCAATTAGACAACAATGACATCTGTTTTAATTGCCCTGCAGGTTATTCAACATATCAAATTCCGGTCTTCAAGCCATGGCCATTCCTTATGTAAGCACTTGACGTTTCCGCGCCTCGCCCACAGTGCGACAGCGTGACAGACGTTTGATTGTCGAGTGTGGAACCGAGCATCGCGTGAAAGCCGCCGCGGAAATTCCACTCGGCTCAGCCGGTCCGGGCTCTTCGGTGACCTGACGGGACGTTTTGTTTGGTGACTTCCACTCAGCTGAGGGAACAAATGTGATAACCACAGTTCAGGGTTTCCCCCCCCCCCCCCCCCTCCCGAGAAAAGTCTAACGGCCTAACAGTCTTTTTGGCGTGGGCTGTGAAATTTTTGTGATTACAGAATCACAGAAAGTTGCCGATGTCATTTGTTGTTATACATAAGTCATTTATAGAAAGAATAAACCGAAGCAGTCTAATCTGATGATGCCTTTGACTGCTGTGTTCTCCCCAACAGACAGCAACAAAATAAATGTAATTAAAGTGAAAAAAGATCACGTTCTGCGCACTTTCAACAGCAGCCATGTAAATTCAAATAATGACGATAAAGTTTTCATTCCACGAATTCTGCTTCTTCTCTTTCTGAGCTTCTAACATTCCTCTCACCCCGATGAGGATACGATCTGAAATGGTTTTAAGTAGAGGAGCGGAGAGTAGATTAAACTTAATTGAGGTACCATCCAACATCCCACGTGGATATGAAATATCAGTTAATGTCCAAAAGAAGCTTTTAGAAGTGAATGCTCCAGCGTGGCAAAACCCAAAACATTTTGAAATATTCAATGTTTTGCAGTCAAGCCCATCTTAAAAGTGTTATTATGACTTTTGTGAATCTGTTTAGCGCTTGGACTACTTTGGACGATAGCAAGCAAACAAACGCAGACATACTGATGAGTATGGTGAGGTGCTTTTTTTGTTGGTGTTTTTTCTATCTTCTGCTCTATGTTTGTTGAATAGTTTACTAGGCAGTAGTGCTATGAGTCCACGTGTGCTTCATTTATGGAGTAAATCTAGTGCTTTCAATGTTAACATTAGTTTCACAAGAGCATGAACTTTCCAACCCAATATATCAATGTATGCAACCGTGGCCTCCTCACTGTAACTGTACCTTTTTAAAAGACATCATGTATACATACCCAAAATAAAAATAAGGCAGATGCTCATGCTGGCTGGGGGTCGATTTTTGGACTGGGCTTCAGGCTTCACAATACACCGGGGGAAACCCTGCAGTTTTCTGAGAGAGGTGTTTGGAAGCCAGTGGATCTGGCAGCCTATGACACTTGTTGCGTAGGGATGGACCTGGCGGCTCTATGTCACCTGGCCTTTAAGCCCCTAATGGGCTCCCAGTAAGCCGCGCTCCTCCATGTATCGCGATGGCCTTGAGACAGGCACATCTGACCACAGTGTTACCTGGGCTTAGAGCCCGGGCTTTAATTAATGGGTCCATTACATTCACCGTCACTGTTTCACTTGCACATTTAAAAAAAAATATATACTAAATTACTTTCATGGAAATATCTTCCGATAGTCCCCCAGCGGAAACATAGCATATGTATGAACCTGTATGGAGCCATACGGCACCGTGTGTTTGTTCAGTCCTGTGTTCACCAGCTGCCTCCCGGCTCCTGTGGGAAACCGTCAGCTGATTGGGCACGGTACGTGCTGAGGTCACCATCTTGTGATCGGAAGAGCCGTGTGTGACACCTCATGCGCCCCTGCTGTGTGTGTGTGTGTGTGTGTGTGTGTGTGTGTGTGTGTGCGGGTGCGGGTGTGCGTGTGTGCATGCTATTGAGAGTGTGAAAACCCAACCCAGATCCCTCCCTGGAACACTCTAGGGTCATTGAAGCCAGTGCCGGACAGGGCAGCCGTGCCACATTCACTGTGACATGGATCCTACCCTACTTACTGTGACATGGACCCTACCCTACTTACTGTTACATGGACCCTACCCTACTTACTGTTACATGGACCCTACCCTACTTACTGTTACATGGACCCTACCCTACTTACTGTGACATGGACCCTACCCTACTTACTGTGACATGGACCCTACTTACTGTTACATGGACCCTACCCTACTTACTGTGACATGGACCCTACCCTACTTACTGTTACATGGACCCTACCCTACTTACTGTGACATGGACCCTACCCTACTTACTGTGACATGGACCCTACCCTACTTACTGTGACATGGAGCCTACACTACTTACTGTTACATGGACCCTACCCTACTTACTGTGACATGGACCCTATCCTACTTACTGTGACATGGACCCTATCCTACTTACTGTGACATGGACCCTACCCTACTTACTGTGACATGGAGCCTACCCTACTTACTGTGACATGGACCCTACCCTTCTTACTGTGACATGGACCCTACCCTACTTACTGTGACATGGAGCCTACCCTACTTACTGTGACATGGACCCTACCCTTCTTAATGTGACATGTACTCCACCGCTATCTGCCGTCACGTGTCCTCCTCCTCCTCCCCGCCAGTCGACCCCCTCACCGCCCCATCACGCCCGCGTCCCAGTGCGCCATATTGAGAGAAAAAAAAAAGTATCTGTCCAGGACAAACACATGTTTGTTTACCAGGAACCGAATCAGGAAGTGCGCTCAATGCTCCTTTCATGTGGGCCCCGCGGGCGCAACCAATGAGGCTCCTCCGTCCCTCGCCGGGAGGCCGGCGCCCATCGCCGTCGCTATGGGCTCCTGCTTGATGGCATTGACTTAAGGCTTTGGCCGTGTATTGAAATGTGGCGTCGTGACGACGCACCGCCCTGGATGAGAAGAGGCGCTCAGTGAAAGTGGACGGGGCTGAAACCTCTTCCCAGGAACAAAGACCAGCCATTGTTACTGATGGCTTGGCACACGGCAGGCCTCGGTGCCCCTGTGATTTCCTATAAATGTCCCTGTTTTGATGTTTGGATGGAAAAAGAGCCAACCCTCGATGTCCTTAAGAACGTGTGTGTGTGTGTGTGTGTGTGTGTCTGTGTGTGTTTGTGTCTGTGTGTGTGTGTGTGTGTGTGTGTGTGTGTGTGTGTGTGTCTGTGTGTGTGTGTGTGTGTGTCTGTGTGTGTGTGTGTGTGTGTGTGTGTGCGTGTCCTTGTGTGTGTGCGTGTGTGTGCGTGTCTGTGCGTGCGTGTGTGTGTGTGCGTGTCCTTGTGTGTGTCTGTGTGTGAGAGCTTATGCTTGTGTGTGCGCATGCGTGTGTGTGTGCGTGCGTGTGTGTGTGTGTCGCGTGGAAGTATTTTCCCCTAATGCCTGCCGAGTTTTTACAGATGATACAGAGGAACGTTAAAAGGGGCAGTGATTGGGAAATAATGACAAAAACACTCCTGGGTAAGCGCCAGTACCAGAAATAGATTTCAGGAGCTTAAAATAAAGGGTGTTGGGGGGGATGATTGAAACAAATAAGCGTGTATTCATTGGTTGTTGCCTGTTCTGAACAAGCCAGCGACCCACTGCGCACACCGTGTCCACACACTCGCTGCGAGAGGGCAGCGCGGCTGCAGCCAGATACAAAGAACACACGCCTGCAGAGCCGTGTTTGTGTGGCCGTCTCGGCCTCTGTGGCCCCGTCTTCCCTCTTCCCCTCCTTCACGTCTCACTTCCTGTCTGCAACAGGAAGCCACGTCCAGCCTCGCATGACCTCATTCCCTGGTGTGTGTGTGTGTGTGTGTGTGAGTGTGTGCGTGTGCGCGTGTGCACGTGTGTGTGTGTGTCGAACAAGCACTGTCCCATGAATGCATCTCCCGGGTTTCTCTCTGCACACACTCTCGTCGGCGGTCTATTTTTGGGCCGCCGACCCAAAACCCTGAGCTCCACTGGGTTTGGTCAGTAACGGTACCGGCTGCTCGCTAAGTGGCAGAGCAAAGCCCGTCACACCCCATCACCGTCCGCCACACCGGCCCCATTGTCGGGGGGGGGGGGGATTATGTAACAGTCGCCCACAGGGGGTCATGGGGTCGGGGGCCACGGGGTCATCCGCAGACGGAAACGTCGGGGATGCTGTTTGCTGTTGGACGACGCTTGGCGTCTGCGCTCCGCCGGCCGTGCGGCGGAGCGGATTTCCGTGTCCTCTGTAATTCCACGCCGCGCTCGGAACTCAATCTGTGTGTGAAGCTCCGTCCTGCCGCAGAGGACGAGGCCCTGACTGTGTGTCTCTCTTTTTCTCATCCTCTTTCCACATCTCTCTCCATCGCTCCCTCTGTCCCTCTCCCTTTCTCCATCTCTGGCTCCCTCTGTCTCTCTCTCTCTCGCTCCGTCTGTCTCTCTCTCTCTCTCGCTCTGTCTGTCTCTCTCTCTCTCTCGCTCTGTCTGTCTCTCTCTCTCGCTCTGTCTGTCTCTCTCTCTCGCTCCCTCTGTCTCTCTCTCTCTCGCTCCTTTTGTCTCTCTGCCTGCAGGTAGCTATAAAGATCGTGGACAAGACTCAGCTGGATGATGAGAACCTCAAGAAGATATTCAGGGAGGTGCAGATCATGAAGATGTTGAGGCATCCCCACATCATCCGCCTCTACCAGGTTTGTACCTCCCGTGCACGCACACACACGCACACACAGACACGCCACCACCATTGATTCCCTTCGGAGCCCCTGGGCCCAGCGTTCCAGCAGGGCATGAGGGTACTCATGTGTTACCGGCCACAGTTTGTCTCTGGGCTGGTTGTTTGTGCCGGCATGAGGTATACGTGATATGCACAAGATGTCGAATTGAAAGACCCGAGCCACAGTTGCCGTGGAGCCCTGTTTACAGTGTTTACTGTTGAATGAAGCCCTTCACAGCGGTAATCACAGCTAACTCCCAAATGAGTTCACGTCTTAAAGCTGCAGTAGGCGATTTTTATTTGCTCACTTGATCGGTCATCTGCACAATAAGTGATCGAGTTTAATGAAAATGCAACCATGTAGGAAAGGTTATGATCGTCTTTGTTGTTTGACTCGCTTAATTTCGGGTTCACCACAATAACCCATTAGCACGTTAAATATGGTCCGTATGATGCAGTGTTGAGACTGCTTGTGAATCTCAGTAGTTCATCAGCTGACCCGTCAGCAGAAACAGAAAACAAATGTCAGGTCCATGTCAGCCCTTCTTATTTCCTGGTCCGTGTGTGAGGAGTGTTGCTGCACACTCTTTTACTCCTCCACAGCTGACCAGAACTGAACTTTTTTCACCCCTTTTTGTTTTGGGTTTGTACAAGACATGTGTTAGACATAATGGTTTCCTCAGTCAGTGGATGTACTCAGGAACATGTCTTTTATCTATTATCTCACTTCGTTGTGTTATGCTGTTCCAATGAAACATAACCAAAACAGTCCTAACCGATTCAATGTTTAGTCTTCATAAAACGTGTTTGTTGAAGGTCAGGGTTGTGTCAATGCACAATGCGTGGTCTCACTGTAAGGCTGGCTTCTGTTGACCTCACCATAGAGGTGAGGTGAGGTGAGAGAGGATTAGACACACGTTTCACTTGTAACAGGAGCTCTCTGTTTGAAACAGAGGAACTCCGTCCGGACAGCCGTTTACGGGTTACTGCGGTAGCCTTTCTTGCAGGTTGCATATCTGAAAACATGCACCGACAATTTGCTGTCGATATAAAGCATTATTTAGCCTGGACTGCTGCCGTTCAAGTTATCCTTATGCGAGCCCTGTGATGTTTCATGCCCAACAGCGAACGCCAGCCACTCTAAATTCAGGCCACTTCTATGTACAAGAGCTGTTGTCAAATTAAGCACCATGGTGTCTATGACATTATTGTCACTTCTGCCGTTGCTGATGAATTTAAGCCGCAATGGTACTGATGTTTGTGTCATAACACCGTTGGACACGCCTCGCTGTTTCAATGATTTGCTAATTTCCAGATGGTTTTCATTTAATTTCAAGTTATAGGTCTTATTTGTTTTGTGTCTTTAATCCGTGGGATTTCCATTGCCCCGGACCACAAGAACACAATGACAGATATTTGAATGGGGATTAACCCCCATTATCCCTCTGGCTGCTGGGACGTCATTATGTATCAAAAAACAACACTCCTCCTGTGCATGCCCTTGTTGTGGCAACAGGGGCATCACCCCAACAGAGTCCAGCTTGGCGTGCAGCGTGCCTTCAGGGTGCTTCTGGACCGCCAACAGGCGGCGGTAACTTGGCAGGTCTCACCGAAACCTCAACTTGTTGAGCACCTTTTTTCAGCGTCAACTGGTTGGTGTTCACCGTCTCTCTCTCTCTCTCTCTCTGGCCCCAGGTGATGGAGACTGAGAGGATGATCTACCTGGTCACAGAATACGCCAGTGGAGGGGAGATCTTTGGTAAGGCAACTGTTTGCTTGTGTTTCCCCCCCCCCCCTTTTTTTGTTTACTTATTTTCACACACTTTGTCCACAGCAGGGTTCTCCCCAAAGCATGTAGTAGTTTCACCACGTTAGCTCGGCCCCACCCCGGCACCACTGTGTAACCTTTTGCAAAATAGCGCTGTCAGGATGCAGAACAATTTAAAGCCAGCATCCGTGGAGAATCCTGCATATATGCACTTTTTTTATTTTATTTTTTCCCCCCATGCTCTCCTGGTACCATTTGTTATGCTGACACTGTTAGGTAACACCTTTGTATAACGTCCCTGTTTACATTGAGAAAAAATATATCCCCTGCTCCATACTGCTGGCGTGTCGTTCACGTGGCCCCAGCGTGGCTGCGTTGCTCCCAGGGGGGGATTCTGAGAGATGAATAGATAATGCAGCCGCTGCCTTTGGCCCCCCCGCCTGCTGCAGACCACCTGGTGGCCCACGGGCGCATGGCGGAGAAGGACGCCAGGAAGAAGTTCAAGCAGATTGTGGCGGCGGTGCACTTCTGCCACTGCCGCAACATCGTCCACCGAGACCTGAAGGCGGAGAACCTCCTGCTGGACCACAACCTCAACATCAAGATAGCAGGTTTGTGTGTGTGTGTGTGTGTGTGTGTGCGTGTGCGTGCGTCTGTCTGTGGTTGTGCACGTGTGCGTGTCCCGACGAGTTCTGTGTGTGTTATGTCTGTCTGTGTGCTTGTCTGTAGACAGCCCTCTGTGTTGCTATTGAACGCTTGGATAAGAAGATTTAATTTATGAGGAAGCAGCAAGATTCAATAAACACTTTCTTTCTTCTCTCTCTCTCTCTCTCTCTCTCTCTCTCTCTCTCTCTCTCTCTCTCTCTCTCTCTCTCTCTCTCTCTCTCTCTCTCTCTCTCTCTCTCTCTCTCTCTCTCTCTCTCTCTCTCTCTCTCTCTCTCTCTCTCTCTCTCTCTCTCTCTCTCGCTCTCAGACTTTGGCTTCAGTAACCTGTTTTCCCGCGGCCAGTTGTTGAAAACATGGTGCGGCAGCCCCCCCTACGCCGCCCCGGAGCTGTTCGAGGGCAAGGAGTACGACGGGCCCAAAGTGGACATCTGGGTGCGTTGGCTTCTTGTGCAGAAAGACACGGCGTGCTGGCCGTGTGCTCGGCAGGAGCACACGTGTACCTGTTTCACCCGCAGGCCATTCGGTTAGCCCTGGCCCGGGAACCGCGTTGAATGACTTCAAAAGTATGCTAAGCCTCGGTTTAACAATGGAATCTCAGTATGGGATTGGCCAGGGTTAGGTTTCGGATGCTTGTCTTGACATTTGTGTGTGTGTGTGTGTGTGTGTGTGTGTGTGTGTGTGTGTGTGTGTGTGTGTGTGTGTGTGTGTGTGTGTGTGTGTGTGTGTGTGTGTGTGTGTGTGTGTGTGTGTGTGTGTGTGTGTGTGTGTGTGTGTGTGTGTGTGTGTGTGTGTGTGTGTGTCCGTCCCAGAGCCTGGGAGTGGTGCTGTATGTGCTGGTTTGTGGCGCGCTGCCCTTCGACGGCAGCACCTTGCAGAACCTGCGGGCCCGCGTGCTCAGCGGCAAGTTCCGCATCCCCTTCTTCATGTCCACAGGTATGCATCTCACGGGCAGGACCGGGCAAACACGCTCCTGTTTCCCTGAAATTTCACGGTTGTTGTGCACACTCCCACCCCCCCCCCCCCCTGACAGACGCAACACCAGGCCCGCCCGCCGGTGTCGCCGGCTTGCGGGTGAAGGTTGTCGGAGAACATGTCTAATCGCCGTTGGCTTCGGCCGACATTCTGAAGTCGGGTGTCGGTGTTTGGTTGGGCAGCGTGGCGGGTGCCTTTAGCCACAGTTTGCTGAAGGTCAATTTGGTGCTCAGCACAAAATGCGCCGGGGAGACGCTGCTTTTATTAGACGCTGGCAAGACGCTCGCCAAAAGCGACCCGCGACAAAGTACCGATACCGACTTTGACAGAACGCTTTATAGTTGTATTTTACGTTGTTCGGGGCATATTGGGATATAGATCTTGACAACGACATATAAATAGCTTTGGCTTCTTTTTAGAGACATCTGTGTTTGCTCTCCGCGGCGCGGCGTCGACATGATGAGAATGTTGAAGTGAGAAATGGAAGCGTTTTGTTCTGTGTTTCGGTCAGACTGTGAGTACCTGATCAGACACATGCTGGTGCTGGAGCCCAGCCGCCGCCTCTCCATGGAGCAGATCAACAAGAACAAGTGGATGAGGCAGGGCGACCCGGACCCCGACTTTGACAGGGTGGGTGTGTCTGGGGTCCGTACCGCCCCGGGTCACCGGCCAGAGCATGGCCTTGAACACTTCCTGTCCCGCCACTGCCTTGTCCCGTCTAATGCACCCCCCCTCCACCCCCCCCCCAACACAGCTAATAGCGGAGTGCGAGCAGGTGAAGACAGAGCGGGAGACGGAGCTGATCAACGAGCAGGTGCTGATGGAGATGTCCGAGATGGGTCTGGACCGAGAGCGCACCCTGCAGGTGGGTGGGGAGTCGCACCCGCGACAGTGACCGCGGCGGCGGCGGCGGCGGCGGACACCGTGTCCGTATTGTGTTTCCTCATTGTGCGTTCCCTTCAGTGTTGCACGCCGTGTGTGTCTTAAATGTCATTACCTGTGTCATCAAGTAAGGTCATGTCATGTCATCCGAGACACTGGATGCGACGGGCGAACGGAACAGAGCGAGTCCGAACAAACGGTCCCATTATGTACTGCGCGGGGTGGTGCTGAGGCTGGGCTTCTGCGTCGGGTGATGGCAATTTGCAGACGGCTGAGCCTCCGGTTATTATTTCCCCCGTTGCTAGACGACAATCAACAACATCGGCGGTCGGTACATTTCAGAAGAACAAACAAACAGACACATCAGATGACCCAGCCCAGGCCGGGTTTGCACAGCGCTGCGCGTGGCCTCTCCTTAGCCATGACCCATCAGGGGCTGACTAACCGTCTGTGGTTGGACTCCTCCATGAAGTCTTTGACAGTAAATGCTGAGTGTCTGAGGAGCGGTCTGCTACAGCAGAGGTCGTTTTTAGTTTTTTTTTTGCTGACTAATTGTATCGTCCCAACTGGGCGAAGGGAGGACCTTCTCCACTGTTAAAGTTTACACGGCTGCTGTGGCCGCACGCCGAGGCAGGTTTTGATGACTCGACAGCGGGGCGACACCCCTGTGTCTGCGCTTTTTATGGAGGGAGCGCGAAGGCTGCGTCCCGTGTGTCCCGGCAGCTCACCCCGCGGGAGTCACCACGGTGCTGGAGCCACGAGCGCACTGCTCTCCCTTTGAGCCCTGAGGTCAATCTGACAATGGTCCCTCAAAGAACGCCCCCGGGGCGGAGCGGCACTGGCTTTAGAAAAGCCAGACGTTGATATTCATGTGCTCTCGGTACACCGGGGCAGCGGGGCCAGTTTGCGCCTTGTTGAGACACTAGAGGTGTAAGGGCCGGCCCGGCATCCACCCCTGGTGTGCCTGACCCTGGATCTGATGGCTCTTCATCCCCTCCGTGGTCGTCCCAGAGCAGCAGGGGCGGCCGTTGCTCAGTGGGCAGAACGGGTGGACAAAGCAGGTCGTCTGCTCATCGTAGGGTCGGCGGTTCGATCCCCTTGATCCCCCCCCTCCTCCTCCGACTGTCCACATGTCGAACCCCACAAATGTACTGGTTGTAAGTCGCTTTGGACAAAAGCCTCTGCTAAATGCCCCTTTACCCTTTAGCAGCGGACTGCGTGCGGTGTGTCACGCCTGGTTCACGCAGGCTTGTGCAGGTCATGCAGGTCGGGGACTATATGTTAGGTTTTAAGGAAATCTGACATGGGGGGGGGGATGTGCCCAATAGTGGGGTATGTGCCCAATAGTGGGGTATCTCAGTATTCCTCACTATCTCTAATGCACGTCTCTTTCTCTAGTCCCTACACACGGATGCGTATGATCACTACAGCGCCATCTACAGCTTGCTGGCCGACCGCCTCAAGAAAAACAAGAATCTCCGGGTGGCCCCAACCACCCCGCGCCCCATCAGCTACCCCCTCAACGCCGTGCAGGTACCCACGCCGCTGCCATGGAGATCTTAAAGGGGCCACGTTTGAGTCATTGAGTAGCGCACCCTGCAAGCAAAATAGGGCTGGCAGGGTGTATGGAGTGCATGTTAAAGAGATGGGAGACTTGGGTTTAGGTAATTCACCTCTACGATAACATCATGGAATGGCATTGGATAAACATTGTGATTAGGAATAGCGGCAAACTAATTGGCTCCTTTTGGGGTTTCCTTTTTGTGGGTTTTGTAAACCTACACTCTAAACGATCCCTGGAGGGGGGCTGGTTGATGTTCAAAATATTGCTTTCTTCCTGCTGTTTTGTTATCTCTCTTTGCAACTCTGTCTTACCTACAACATTGGTCGACTGAACGTGAAATTTAACATTTTCTGGTCAATTTGTCGTCATTGTTATTATCCAAATTGGAAGACTGTCCATAAATTACAAATGGATAGTTGTTGTAAGCCAGTTTTGTGAATTCATTATTTTTGTAATATTCTTTAAATAACATTCAATTTTTTCTTTTTTTTTTCTCAATGATTGCCTATTGTAGGTGCACATGAAAAAAAATTCTGCAACATATATGTATTTATTTTTCCTAATGTGTACATTATAATTCATATTAGTATTGTGTATGTATTTGGATTGATTGTCCAGCATAAATGTCAAGTGCTTCCGCCTTCCACTGAGATACCAGCCATCGCCTTGAGAACATTGTTTGCCACCTCATTGGTGCAATCCCCGCTAAGTGTGTATGTGTGTGTTTGTTTGTCGTGCTCACCCTGCAGACGGATCAGCAGGGTAATCCGGTCAGCATGACCGTGCCCCATGTGCAGCTCATCAACCCGGAGAACCAGATTGTGGAGGTGAGTCCGTCTGCGGTGCTGCGGGGGACACACATCGGAGCAGGTCATCATCCTGAAGCCCGCTAGCAGGCAACCCTCACAAACGCAAGCCCCGTCGCCCCTGTTGCCGTCAGTCCGTTGCCATGGCGACTGCAATCCCCGAGACCATATTGTAGATGAGCGTTGCACACAAGCTCCCAGTAGCGGGCCATCTGGTCCGGCAGTGTTTAGTTTACTACTGTTGTATAGTGTGTGTGTGTGTGTGTGTGTGTGAGTGTGTGTGTGTGTGTGTATTTGTACAAACACACACATGCACACACTCACACTCACCACTTGTGAGCTGACTCACTTCTGTGATGAAGTAAAGAACGTGCGTGAGATCTCTCACGCCCGCATCGCAGGCGGCCTCACCGGGACGTTGACTCAAATGCATCGCGGCATCAGCATTAAAATGTGCAATGGCATTTCAGAAACCACCAGATTCCCACTTTCACTTGTCCGCGCGCTTTCGCCCGTATCGCCACCATGGCCGGCCGAAGTGCCAGTGTTTGTGACTGTGTGTGTGTGACCGTGTGTTTGTGACTGTGTGTGTGTGTGTGTGACCGCATGTTTGTGACTGCGTGCGTTTGTGACCGTGTGTGTGTGTGACTGCGTGTGTTTGTGACCGAGTGTGTGTGTGACCGTGTGTGTGTGTGACCGCGTGTGTTTGTGACCGCGTGTGTTTGTGACCGTGTGTGTTTGCGACTGCGTGTGTTTGTGACCGAGTGTGTGTGTGACCGTGTGTGTTTGTGACCGAGTGTGTGTGTGACCGTGTGTGTTTGTGACTGCGAGTGTGTGTGTGACCGTGCGTGTTTGTGACTGCGAGTGTGTGTGTGACCGTGTGTGTTTGTGACTGCGTGTGTGTGTGTGACCGCATGTTTGTGACTGTGTGTGTGTGTGTGACCGCATGTTTGTGACTGCGTGTGTTTGTGACCGAGTGTGTGTGTGACCGCGTGTGTTTGTGACCGCGTGTGTTCGTGACCGCGTGTGTTCGTGACCGTGTGTGTGTGTGACCGCGTGTGTTTGTGACCGTGTGTGTGTGTGACCGCGTGTGTTCGTGACTGTGTGTGTTTGTTTCAGCCCGACGGCAGCATGGCGCTGGACAGCGACGAAGGAGAGGAGCCGTCCCCCGAGGCGATGGCTCGCTATCTGTCCATGAGACGGCACACGGTGGGCGTGCCAGACCCCAGGTACCGTGCACACACGCACGCACGCACACACGCAAGTAGACACAGGGCGGGCCCATAGAACAACCACGGTTCCTTAGCATCTACCATTCTTTGGAATGGTATTATTACACTTTACAATTTGAGGTTTTAAAATGTACATCATTTGAAAAACACAATTTAAGCGTCTCATTCACCGAGTGCTTTATTGTGAACTCAATGCAGGACACACATGCACACTAGAGTCCAACCAGGGATGCTCCTGTTGGGGAACATGGATTCAACCTTTAACAGATCCTATGGGGTTCACATGGCTGCTGCCACCTCCTCCCCCTCATCCTCCTCCTCCCCAGCCGTAACCTCCTCCTCTCTGGCCGTCTGTTTCAGGGCGGAGACGCAGGAGGAGCTCCAGAAACTGCCGCCGGGCTTCCCCCGAGGGGTGGTTCCCCAGCCACCCTTCCCCCCTCTCACCCCCAACACGGGCCACATGCACGCCCTCATGCCCACACAGAGCCTGCAGCCCACACAGCAGCTGGAGTACAAGGTAACCCCCCCCCCCCCCCCCCGTGTGTGTGTGTGTGTGTGTGAAGGAGCTTGAAAGATGTTTTTTTTTACTTGTATGTATAAAGAAAGACATCAAAATCTGCACATTTTGTCAAAATTGTTTCACGCACTATGAAATTCTCCAGGTCGTTTTCAGTTCACCGCGCATCGCAAAAAACAGTTCTGAAAAGATTGAAGCCTCCTCATGCTGGCCGAGACCCTGATCTCGTGGATGTACACAGGCTTATGTTCTTGAATGAATGTGATCGAGTTGAGCCTGGATCTCTTCTCACATCTGCTTCCCCCCCCCCACCCCCACCCCCCACCCATCCAGGAGCAATCACTGCTGCAGCCCCCGACTCTGCAGCTGCTGAACGGCATGGGGCCGCTGGGCCGCAGGGCCTCAGACGGAGGGGCCAACATCCAGCTCCACGCCCAGCTCCTGAAGAGGCCCCGGGGCCCGTCGCCGCTCGTCACCAGCCCGGTGAGTGAAGGGCCGGCCTGCAGAGCTCAGCATGTGACGCCGCATCACTGTGCACAATGCAATTCTACTTGTAGCCTCATTTGACTAGACGCGATCATCCATGATCATTCCGTTTGCAGTCACACAGGGGTGCAAACATGCATAGCGACTGAATTTTAACATTTTAGCGGCGAGGGCAATTTTCGCTGAGGAGGTGTCTCAAGCGACCGAATTAGATGGAGTTCGTCTAAATGTCTCTCCCCCCCTTTCACGCTCTTTCGCATGTGGACCCAGCACCCCATCCCCGCGGTCGCTCCAGTGGATGAGGAGGGTTCGGATGGAGAGCCAGACCAAGAGGCGGTCCAAAGGTAACCGGTGGCAACCAGGCAGCGGGGCGTGGCTTCTGTGTTTTGGGTGACGGGGCATTCTTTTGAGCTGACTGTTGTCAAAGCTGGACACTTAGGAACGCCCAGAACTTCCGAGAACACAAGTTTATAAAGAGATGTTGAGGTTGAGGATGAGTTGGTTCGGTTTGGTCCAAAAATCGAAGCAGACAAATTTGAGTTATGAGGAATCGCATGTTAGTGTTTTTTTTATTTTTTTTTTTATTTTTTTTACAGTGTACCAATTATTTAAAGTTGTACATGGCAGCAGACCAGAAGAGACGTCTGGTCTGTAGTTACTCTCTAAAACCTGCCCGTGAGACGATGAACACCATTGATCTGACGTTTTAAAATGGAAATCGACTGACTCAAAGCACATGCCATTAAACAACACATTGAAGGTAGGGGCACGTCGTGGCTCCCACGACCAGGGGAGGAAGCTCTCAGGTTGAGGTTAGCAGGCTGAGGCTCCGGGCTCCGGGTGAGCCAACAGGTTGGAACGTCAGGCAGAGGTCAGGGCATTCCCAGGTAGTCCTCTTAAGACAGCACCTCTCTAGAGCTCACAGGTGTCCTGGGTTGCTGGGAGTAGGTGGCTCTAAGCTGCAGCTCGGCTTTTTTTGAAACTATTTTTCTTTGCCTGTGGGAGGCAGCCATTTTTTTTTTCTTGAGCGCTCACTCTTTCCCCCCCCCCCCCTTCCCCACACCCCCCCCCTCGTCTCATTTGCCTCTACTGGCTTTTATTCTTTTTTTCTTCTTCTTCTTCTTTTTCTTAAACACAATCCCAATCTGAACCTGCCAACAAATCTCGTCGTCCTTTCTCTCAAATGCTGGCTGAAGACCCTTTTTTAAATTCTTTTATTAAATAAAGCGGTGCCGAATTACGCTCTGCAAATTCTCTTCCTTTCTCACGCGGCTTTGCTAACCCTTAAGCTTGCAAAAATCAAATCATTCAACAACCAATTGATTGGAAAACCTCATACATACTACATTTGGATGATTGGAGGGAGTTGTGGGGGGCCGGGGGACCCAATGCCCACCACAGACCTCTCCATTTGTGTGATTTTTTTTTTTTCTTTTTTTTTTCTGATTGGCAAAAAAAAAACAATTGTATGAACTATGACACCCGTTGGCAGAAAAGGGGGCGGGCATTTCCTGCTTTCCCGACTCTTGTCGGCCAATGAGGACAAGAGAGCTGACCTGGCGCTACTTCCTGTCTCCAAACCCCCGCCCTCCTCCCTCCCTGCGGCCCAGGTACCTGGCGAACCGCTCCAAGCGGCACACGACGCACGCGCTCATGAGCACGGCGCACGGCGAGCCCTCGGCGGAGCCTCAGCGGCCCCTGGGCCCCCGCCAGAGGGTGGTCTGGGCCCCCGACATGCACACCCGGTGAGGGGGCTACGGTGGCTCGGAGCTGTACTCACACATGTGTTCCTTGCGGGGGGGGGGGGGGGGGGGGGGGAGGGGACCACCAGACCACCAGACACTTAAGACCGGGTTCAGGTCCCAGCCGAGCTTGTGATGTTCGGCAGTCCACACACGGGGTGGTATGCGCGCGCGCACACACACACACACGCACACGCACACACTTACCGACAGAGACGACGTACCTCATGGTCACCTGGTGGGGCATGCATACATATGAGCCACAGTGGGTTGTATTGAAGTTGGTGTAACAGAAGGAGGTGTGGGGACATCCCTCCCTTCAACCATCAGGCTTTAGCGCCATAGCCCCCCCCCCCCCCCCCCCCCCCCCATTTTTTTGTGTTGTTCGTGAACCCTGGCCCTACTCGTCCCCTTTTTGATTTTCCCCATCCCCTTTTCGATGCTAGCACCAGGCTATGCCCTCAGCCCCACCGAGCTCTGCCCCGACCGGTTTCTCGGCCCGACCGCGGCCGCGTCTGAGCTGTGTCAACAAGACACTCCACGTGCATTGTTGTGTTTTGACGCTGATGGGCGGCAGCTCGGCTTTCCCCCCTTTTGTTCATGGTAAGTGTTTTCCACACACACCAGGCGGGCCCTGGTGTGTGTGAACAGAGGCCGGGCCGGAAGGGGGGGGGGGGGGGGGGGCGCGGCCGGGCCCTGGCGACGTGCCGCTGCCACCGGCCGGGTTTCAGGTTCCAGCGAGACGTCAGCGGGCCTTTGTCTGGTCGACGCGCCCAGCTCGCTCGCTCGCCCGCTCAAGGACATTTCGGGAATCATCTGCAATTTTTTTTTTTTAGACACAAAATCCACACTGGCGAGAAAGTGACAGCGACTCGATGCAGCGAGTTCCCACATGAGTCACCGTTGTGGGTATGCATATCTGTGGTATTTAGAGCGCCGTGTGTCATTGCTATGATCCAATAGGGTTAATTTGGTATTATGTTGACATAATGCACGCCCCCCCCCCCCCCCCCCCTTGTGACGACGGTACAAAGTGAAAGCAAGGGAATTTGAGTCTCTTGGCTGCAATAGCTCATGCAATCGCCAATGGACAATGTGTTCATTGGCAGTTCCTCTATTCCAAGACCGATTCGTTAATAGTGAACCTGATTTAATGGACCAGATTGCTCACTGCACTCAAAAGTACTTGGGTGTTTCTTGTCTGTGGAGCTGTTTGTATGACATTTAAGATGGGAGGCAGTGATGCGCTGCAATGTGGTCACGGCGCCTGTCCTTAGATAGGACATGTATCAAGAGCAACAGTATGGTTCAAATCTTCACCAAAACGTGTACGATGCACCGGCATCGGCTTGCCTTGCCGTTTCTTTGGCGAGCGTGAAAGACGTGGCCCAGGAAATGTTGCTGACAGTCACCAACATCTCTGAACTCGCTGATCTCATGACCTCCAGCAGGAAATGGATGATATGAAGTCTGGGCTACTGATTGATTGATATTCAACTGGCCGGACCGGTTTGGTGTGGTTGCTTTAAATGTTTTTGTTTTTGTTTTGTTTTTTTTCTGTTTCTTGTCTGTCATCCTTGTGTGTGATTGAATACATCCATCCACATGGATACCTGTGTGTGTGTGTGTGTGTGTGTGTTTGCACGCCTGTGTGTGTGTCTGTGTGTGTGTGTGTGTGTGTGTGTGTTTTCACGCCTGTGTATGTGTCTGTGTGTGTGTGTGTGTATGGATGCACATGTTTGTATCTCCGCCCCCCTGTCCTCCACCAGGTCCAGCTACAAGGACTGCAACACGCTCCATCTCCCCATGGAGCGCTTCTCGCCCGTCAGGCGCTTCTCAGACGGCGCCGCCACCATCCAGGCCTTCAAAGCCCACCTGGAGAACAGCAGCCTCATCCGGCAACTCAAGCAGGTCGGTTCTGAAATTAGACCCATTCCAGAGAAATAGACCCCCCGAGTCACTGGAGACGGCCCAGTGCTGGGGGTGGGGGCAGCGCCAGTGTCCAGAGTCACGCGCTGTACCATGTAAAGAGAGATGCCAAATGGTGCCAAGACAGCCCTGTCGGACATGTCGGAAATGAAAGAAATGTGACTTTTATTTTGACTTTTTTTTTTTTTTTTTTTTTGCAACAGCAGCAGCGTCAAACTGTAGAGGCGTGTACTAGTGAGAGCAATGGAAGTCAATGCTTTGGTTTGACATTCCAAGGACCCTTACTGATGAGTTCTTTACCTGTCTGGACTGTTTATGAACATGAATACAGGCTGATTGGCTTGAATGAGGTTAGCTAGTTAGGTAATTCAATATTTGTGTATTCATAATTGGGCAGTTTAAAAGATGGTCAAAAATAATCGTTGAGGCGAAGCCCAAAGTTGCCATACTACTAAAGGAGTCATGCAAACAACGTTTTGTTTTGAAAACATAGACCCCCTTCAACAACTGGATTATCTGGAGTCAAACAAGTTGACATCTGTTTGTTTTGACGATGAGATGCACGTCGGCATATAAACGCGGGTCCACGTCTTCGGCTTTTCCGTGAGGGAGCGCCCAAGGATCAGCAATATTTCCCGCATTTGCATAAAATGATTAACGGAGATCAGACTTGACTGGGCGTCGGTGGCGGGCTGTTTGCGTTGGCTGCGGTCCCGGCTCTGCGCTGGCGTTGCCGCGCCGTGTTTGTTCAGACTGCAGTGAGCCTAGCGAGCGGGGTCACCAGGGGCCACGGCTAAGCTCCTGTCTTAACATCCAATCAGTCAATTTGAGGTCTTTGGTTGTGGGTTCTCTGAGACGATCTAAGATCGTGATCTCAATTCTCAGAGAAAAGTTTTGGTGACTGGAAGCCGGCCGACTGTGTCGGGGAATGCGGAATGTGGCAGCGAAGGCTGCATTTTTTTTGTTTTGTCGGTGACCATCTCCGTATGTGGTCACCTCACTGCACTGTGGTCCTCGACATTTTAAAATGGACGGTGAGCTCATCTTTGCCAGGCCTGTAGACTCCCTGTAAATGAAGCGTAAATGTTAAAGAGCAGGCCATTGCTACGTCTGACCAGACTATATTTTTAAGCCATAGTATCATGACACTGTACACAGCACAATAAAATGGCACTTTTCCGCTGCTGGGCCGTTCCATACTGGAAGTGGTGTTCACAACTTGGTAAGGTTTTCCAAAGTCGACTAAACCGTATGCTGCCGACGTGCCGGTGATGATTTTAGCTCCTGGACTTTCCTGGGTACAAAGTGTTCCCACCTAGCCACATGGGTGGAGCAACGTGATATATCACAGACCATTGACTGGTCAGTTGCCATTGTTATGTGCCCCAAATACAGCAAACCAAAACAGCACAGCTGCAAAGTGTACATGTACAGAAATGAATAAAGTACAAATGTCCTGTGTATATGCTGTAAAACTAAGTGTTTTTTTGTCTTGCAATCTGTAAATAGGATTTAACCTAGACTTCCACTGTTCAATACATTTAACCAGTCATATGAATATCTTGTTTCAATCGGACAATAATTGTATTTGGACATTGAGGAAACTGGACTCCACCAAAGCTGGTGCGCTGGCTGGAATGTTGACCCCCAATGCTGCGGACACAGGGCATCCAACATGAATCACTGATTGTGTTGAATGCTGCTGATTGTAGGCCCGTTTCAGCACACGCCTGCATTTTCAATAAATTGAGCTCTGCTCTTATTTTGATCTCTCCCCTACGCGGGCATCCACGCTGGTCAGATTCCTCATCATCCTCAGAAATGCCTTCTCATGGTGGCTGTCACAGTCAGTGAGAGAACAAAATGATAACTGCAGCGAAGGAGCAGATTATTAACAGTGCATATCAATGAGTGCATTTGAGGCAACAGTCAAGGCCCTGTGTTGCACTATACCACTCCTCTTGCAAGGGTCTGCTGTGCAGTGGAGAAGCGACATAGCGGGCTCTGTATTGGTCAGATCGCTATGCGTACCAGCTGTGGAAAAGCACCGCCTCACGATGACTTCACCAGTGAGCTGCCCTGCAAGCGTATTAGGAGCCTATATGGCCCTTCCAGGAGGTCAGTGGGAGCGACACAAGAAGCAAAGAAGCAAATGACATTACATGCTTAGCCGAGGTCAATCTCTGTGGGTCTTTGACGTCGAGGGTCTGCTATTATGTGGTCAGCGCAGGTCACGTCAGGCCAACCACCAGGGTGATGTCATGGGTCTGCGCATACATCCAACAGAGGGTCACGTGCGGGCAAAGAGCCTCCTCAGAGCTCCACAGCCGCGCGGGATCACCGGTCCGCCTGACCTTGACACGGCGGCAATGCAAAGAATGTGTCCTCGGTGCCAATACCGTAGGAACCAGAGCGGAAGGTTTACAAAGGTTTAGCATCCGCGTGTGAAGGGCATGCGTGTGTTTACAGATTAAATCTGCTGAAACACACCAACTGCTGTACTCGTCGGGTGCTCAGTGCAGATCCCACTGATGAGAACTGAAATAAAACAAACTGCCCTGAAAAACGGGGGGGTTGGCGTGCCGAGTAAAAATGTGTGTTTATTGCAGGTTGTCTTGACTTAAGGTGTTGTCACATCAATGACCAGGTGCACATCTCAACAATCCACAGCCAGGAGCAAATGTCGAATTAAGGTCCGTCTGTGGTGAGGATCACAGACAGACCTGAGCCCAGGAATCAAAGGATGACCAATACTTAGACCGTTTGGTCGGACCATGGACACATTGGAATACTTAAAGGAACCGCCCACGTCTGAGATCTAAACGTGGGAAATTTCATGTCCATCTTCAGAGGACGCTGAATACGCTATGCAACCTTTATCGGAAACTGCATCAGACTGAACCTTCTCCAACATTTCTATTGAGGAATGGTAGGTGACATAGTGCACGGCACACTGAGTGTGAGCACGCTGGAATGTGTGCATCACGGCCAACTGAGATATTTCTTAGTTTTTGCTTTTTTTTTTTTTAGGTGCATGCTTATCAAGATCACCATCGACCTCATTGCCAAATGACTGAGCTACATCATGATGTGTGACCTGAGAACAGTCTTTTAGTTCTGGGTTGGGGGGGGGGGGTGCACAGTGTAAGGGAGTTAGATCTCTTTTCTGCTAGGCTGCCGGGTGCTCGTCTGGTCTCCTATGAATGCAAGGTGCCTCCAGGAAAGATGAAGGACGCGTCTCCGGGAACCACCCATCCCCTGTATATGCTGTGTACAGAGTG
The DNA here is from genome assembly GCA_036785325.1 of Urophycis tenuis. NCBI lineage: Eukaryota > Metazoa > Chordata > Actinopteri > Gadiformes > Phycidae > Urophycis > Urophycis tenuis. Next base: position 776,061 of record JAXIVH010000011.1, read on the forward strand.
CACAGGGAACCCAGCAAACCCGCCGCTACTGAACTTGTACGCAGTAAGGGAAGGGCCAACAAAGGCGACTCATCGACGTCAGTGAAGCAACGCACTGAAAGCCGGCGGCCACCCGGAGGTGACTCGGCGGGACAGCGAATCCTCCAAGCTGCAATCCCAGAGAGACTTCAGTTGGTGAAACGCACAGCCCGCCCTGGTCTGCAAGTATTTGGTGTGTCGGTCTTGGTGGTAGTATGTTCTCAATTAGTGGTTATTTTTCTCACCCATAGTTGACTGTTCCCGACTCTTTCTTGGCCAATATAGATGAGCGCTTTTCCACAGCTCTTTAAGTATCTGAACCAGTGCTCCTGCTTTTGTGCTTCCTCCCCTTCTGTCCACTAAACGGTATTGTGGCGACGTCCCTGTGCTCAGCCTGCCAATGGAGCTGCATGAGCGCAGTCCAGTGACACTGGAAACTATTGATTGTTTGGTCACGCATGTGCCATACGCATTGTGCAGTGGAAAAGCAGCATTTTATTGCTAGTGTTATAACCAAACTGTATTGTCAGCCTCCCCCCCCCCTCATGTCAAACTTCAGTGCCATTTTCTGTGCAGTTTCCCCTTTGTCCTGTTTTTTTTTTTTTATGGCAGTGGGTTAGTAGTGTATTAACCAATTGTGTGTGCATTTATGGTATTGCTGTAAATATCGTGTGTACTGTCTTATCCTTAACTTTGAGCTTTATGCATGAAAAAAAAACCTCCTAATGAAACTTTATGGTGACGTTGCGCCTTGTGATGGGATTTGGCCATTATTTATGGAAAAATAACAATTACCCATTTTCTACCCCAAACCAGCCCTGATAACATTAACACACACTAATCTTATGTTTAGGGTTGAAAATGGGACATGTTTTTTATTTCTAGACTTCTCTCTTAGATCCAAAAAGGCGAAGGGATAGTTTGACTAGATTTGGTCATGAATGTCCCCAGAGCCAGAGTCTTCTTACTGGGCTTAGGCAGGTTCCAGTTTTATCGGTAGAGTGCGGCGTGCTAGCTTATACCGGTAAAATTGTACACCGAACGTTTGCATTTAGCTGTGGACAATACGTCACAACTAAATGCACTTTTTTTCTAAATACAACTAATACTATGTATTTAATTTATTTAACTGACTTGACCATCGTGTCCTCACATAGTAAACCTAACAAAAAAATAACGTCATGCTCCCGCTGTTTCATTCTGCTGTTGCGTTTACTCGTGAAATCGACTAAATTGCAGAGATTTAAACACTTGGGGGGGGGGAAACGTTCACAACGGTATTGGGGTCCGAGCTAGCCCTGCGTTGTGTGGGAGCTCTGGTTATATCAGCGCGTGTTCAGGCCAAGGCCACGGCCATAAGGCTCTGTTGTTAAAGCTACAGTCAAGCCTTTGATTGCGGATTGAGTTACTGTTTTGAGACCCGGGCTTGTGTTGTTGGAAAAGGGAGTGGGAGAGTGTGCGCGTTGTGTTGGTGAAATCGTGGCCTTCCACACAACAACACACAACTTATGTTCCACCTTTCCGTAGCCGCTTCGCGGTATAGTTCAGACGCGCGAGCACCATCTAGTGGTGAAGGTGGATACGCTGCCTCGATGTGGACTAATTATCAGACCTGGTTGTAAAATGTTACACCGACCCTACTTCTTACTCTGTAGGTTAAAGAGAGAGACAACCTATTCGGGAACCTATAGACCCTATGACCCAAAAGCATACAGGATGAAGCGTTGGAACAGCAGTTTAGATACAGATGACAAGCAGAAACCAGGACTGATGTGTTGTGGCAGTGGTAAAGCCCAATGCAGGGTTAATTAGGTTATAGTGAGGTTTGAGGCTATGCAACCTGAGAAGACATTGTAGCAGTTCCAAAATATCTCACCTTGGCTTATGTCTTAATAGCTTCGAGCCAGTTTAAAGCTAAGCTTTGTGAATTGCGTATCGATTTGAAATTGATTCATAAGCAGAAAGAAAACGGAGAGCTCTGAACTGGAGTAGGAGACACCGTGGCTTACTTGCGTCATTCGTTGAGGTAACTCCACCCAATTAAGATAACTAAAATGTTGGCTCACAGTAATCATAGGACAGTACTTGTGTTGTTTGTGTTCTGTAGGTAGAGTTAGTCAGACAGTCACCCACAGTATTATGTCTAGCTTTGTAGCGTCATGTAGGGTAGACAAAGTACAGGTTGATATGGAGTGTTTGGTGAAATATGCTCATGTCGCAAATTGGTTGAATGCTCAACGTTCCTGTCTCGAGTTTGACATGGATGGGCCCAAAAATACAGTGTTCTAAAATTCTAAAAAATCTATTATTTTACTTGACATTTTGACTGACATGGTATTCAGCACCCAATGCCATCGGTTTTTTTGGTACTTTACTAAACGTACGAAACGTGATTATATGTCATATGATATTCAACATGGTAACCGATTGCATTTTGTCACTATAACTAAAATAAGACCGTAGTTTAGAGAAAACTGGTGTGACATCCTTTGTCTTTGCCAGTCTCCGCCAACACGTTTATGGCCGTTCTTACGCTTACAAACTCAACTCGCGTTCTTTTCGTGACGTCACCAAAAGTCGAAACTCAAAATGGCCTCCTGGCGGCGAGGGAGTACCCCGAGCCCGATGGGATGGGTACCGTTTTGATGTCGATTGTCGCGGCCAGGAAAAGTTGCTATTCTCTGACTCGTTTAGTATAATGACACGGCGCTTGGCGCATTTCATATACAACATTGCGAGAAAGTCTTACAAGTCATTACAAAAGTTCCCGCGAATCCTAACCATGGGGATAGCACGTCACCCCTCCTTCCCCCAGAACTACTTTAGGTAATTTCATAGTGTTCAAATTTGAGCTGCGAGATCACTTACATTTCAAATGCTTGTGTGTGTGTGTGTGTGTCTGTGTATGTGTATGTGTGTGTGTGTGTGTGTGTGTGTGTGTGTGTGTGCGCGTGTGCAGGAGTGTGAACAGCTCCAGAAAATGTACGCGGGCCCCCAGGATGAGCGGTTCCTAGAGCACACCCAGCACCAGCATGTGCTGTACCAGCAAGAGCAGCAGATCCTCCACCAGCAGATCCAGGTACACACTGTGCCACCGTGGAGCACGGCAGCACACACCGCAGAACCAGCCGAATCTCGCGATTCAAATCAATCTGCAATTCAATTCTTTCGCCGAATGTCAATATGCTTTGTTCTGCCGATTGGTCACACATAAACTCGTCGCACTGTCCAATTCAATTGCTAACGAGAGATTTCTTACAGGCTTTGTCGTTAGGACACGGAGAGAGCCAGCCCAGTCATCTAACCCACCAGCTTCAGAGGTAAAATCACCTGCTAGCCTTTAGGGAGCTGCTACCCGCTAGTTACCTGCAAGCCTTTTGTTACCTGCCTATTGTTACCACTTTGCATGCCATTACCTGTTAGCATTTAGCCTTCCGTTGGCTTTTGGTTGCCTGCTAGCCTTTAGTTAGCTGCTAGCCTTCAGCTGAGGCGTTCTGCATTCCCCCTCAGGTTGCGCATTCAGCCGCCCTCCAGCCCCCCACCCTCACATCCCAGCAATCACCTGTTCAGACAACCCAATCAGAGCCCTCCGCCTGGCTCGGCGGCCATGATGCAGGGTCACGGCCCGTCACCAGTGCAGTACCAGCATGGCACTCCCGCTCTCTACCAGGGCCAGAGCGGCAGCCCCCCGCCCACCAGCCTCAACAGGGTCCCCCTACCCACCAACCAGCAGGCGGGGTCGGGCCGCGCAGGCGTCCCGCTCGCACCGGGCGTTCCCCAGCAACAACAGGTAGGACCGACGGATGCGCTGTCGAGAAGCTTGCTTTGAGCCATCCGGTTAGACTTCAGTAGTTCTCCTTTCGAGTCGGCGTACGCATTGGACACGATGGCGCCACTGACGGCTGTCTGGTGTTGTCTGGTGCGTGTGCGCCCCTGAAGGTGACCATCCAGGTGCAGGACGTGGAGCTGGCGGGCGGCGCCCCGAGGCAGGGGGCCTACCTGTCCACGCCCTGCGGACACCGGGTGCTCGGGAAGCAGCTGAGCGCCGACAATGCCGAGATGCACAGGTGACCCCACCTACCGCTCTGTCAACACACACACCGACACACAAGGACACAGACACACACACACACACACACACACACACACACGCGCTCACACGCCCACACACACATGCTCACACAGACACACACGCTCACAGACACACACAGCCACACACACACACACACACACACACACACATACGCTCACAGACACACACACACACACAAGGACACAGACACAGACACACACACACACACACACACACACACACACACACACACACACACACGCTCACACGCCCACACACACACGCTCACACACCCACACACAGACACAGACACACACGCTCACAGACACACACACACACATACACCGATGTCTGCCAAACACACTTTGATGTTTGGCCTTGTTGTGGTGTTGCCCTTACACTTATTTATTTCCTGTACCCTTTTTCCATGCTTGACTTTGAAACATCCTTTGAAGCTGTACACTTTTGTTTACTCTTGTTTTCTTGCATTCTGCACCCCGCACTGCAACGTTTTCCGACAAATTACACCTTTTGCTTGAAAGTGTCATGTGACAATATTTCTAGCCATACAATACATACAGCATAATCCTATTCCCTACATCATCACTGCACTACATCACAATATCGCACCAAACCAGAAATTAACGGAGACGACCCCGTCAGCAGCTCTCTGAGGGGTGAGTGGTTGGATGTTACTGACGTTGGTAGGTAGAGCTTGGTCCCCCCCCCCCACTAGCCCCTCTAGACTGCGCTGTGTATCCAGGAACACCTTCACACACAGAAAAGGGGATTAAAGCTGCAGCCTATGCTTGCTCCTCTATATGTGAATTCCTGCAATCTTGGACTAGACCCTGGCACTGTCTGTGATGTGCGGTCATGACCCTGTTTGCTAGGGCTGGACAGAGGCCTAGTGTAGACCAAAACCCTCATCAGGCTCGTAACATCTAACGTTGTGTCTGACGTTTTGTCTTTTGTTCCCCCGGTGCCGTAGCCGCAGCCTGGGCCGCTTCTCCACGGGCTACGAGCAGGCCCAGTTCAACCCCCACCTCTTCTCCGGGGACGTGGGCTCCCGGGGCCCCTCGGGCGTGGTGGGCTCCTACAGCCCCTACCTGCAGGGCACCCTCAACGTGCCGGGCCTGGAGGGCTACCAGGGCGGGGTGGTGGGGGGCTACGGCACCCCCTCGGCGCTGCAGCAGGCCCTGCTCTCGCCCACCCCCGCTGGAGTACCGCCCGCCGCAGCAGCACGTCACGCCCACGCTGCAGGGCCTGCTGTCGCCCCGCCACTCCCTGAGCGGGCACGCCGACCCGCGGCTGCCCCCCCAGGACCTGGCCGCGCTGCTGAAGAGGCAGGGCCCGCGGGCCGGGTCGGCCGCCGCAGCCGCCTCCCCCGGCGCCGGCCCCGGGCCCCAGGACTATGAGGAGATGCTGCTGCGCCAGCTGAGCCAGGGGGAGAGCCTGGAGACCCCGGCCCCGCAGGCCGCCGCCGCCGCCGCCGTTGGGGGGCCCCACTTCCATCACCTGCTGCAGATCCGCTCCCAAGAGGTCCAGCAGCCCCAGCAGCAGCAGCAGCAGTCCCAGCAGCAGCAGCAGCAGCAGCAGCAGCAGCAGCAGCAGTCCCAGCAGCAGCAGCAGTGTCCCAGCCTGCCCCACTCGGAGAGCATGGAGGAGGACGAGGCGCCCGCCGCCTACCACCAGCCGCGGGAGGGCCTGCTGGCCAAGGCGGGGGAGGGCCACGAGCTGCTGGGCCCGCCGCGGGGCTCCACGCCGCCCTACACCTCCCCCACACACAGGCAGGGCTACATGAGGAGCGGCTCCACCACCAGAGGTGAGGCCCCCCCCCCCCCCTGGGGATGGAGGTAGACGTGGGTTCATGTCAAGGATTCCACCAAGTCACCAAGAAACACGCACAGTCGACATGTGGGAAAGGGTTATTAAGTGAGTGTTCTCTTTTTCGGTCTCTCGCTCTGTCTCTTGCCCCCCCCCCTCGGCAGAGCCTGAGCATGTGGAGTGCCGGCCCCTGGGACAGGCCATGGAGGTGCCTGACCATAATGGCGTGAGCTTCTCCAGAGGACACCAGGGCGAAGCCTACAGGTCCCGCGGGCAGCTGCAGCGCCACCACACCATCCAGACCTGCGACGACGCCTATGTGAGTGGACAGGCCAGAGCACACCCCAGCCCCCTCCCTTCTCTCTCTCTCTTTCTCTGTCTCCCTCTCTCTGTCTCTGTCTCTGTCTGTGTGAAGTTTAGACTGGACTTGTACACTGGACTTGAATGCTGTGTATTTTCACCACCTGGACTTGAATGCAGTGTTCTTCAGACAGAGAGAATCTCCTAACACAGAGAAAACAAATAAGTGATTTGAGTTGAGAATGCGGGAAAAGCTGATCTGGGATCAGCCAGGACCGGACACGCGCGCGCGCGCTGTGTGTTTCCACTGTGCACCGAAACTCTTTTCGGCCGTGGGGGAGATTTGCTCACCGTTGTTTCCCCCTCCCTCTCCCCCCCCCCACCCTCCCTCCCCCCAGGACCAGACGGAGCCCATGTCCGGCATGAGCCTCCTGGCCGGCAAGGCGCTGAGCTCCGCCCGCATGTCAGACATGCTGAGTCAGACATCGCTGTCCGGCAGCCAGCAGCAGCTCCGGCAGAGGGAGGACTCTGGTGAGTGGCCACCCAGACACACCGCAGCCCCGCCACACACGCCCTCACGTGAACGGCTCCACTCTGACGGCGGCGCCCGCGTCCGCAAGAGAAACGGCACATTTGATTGCTTTTTTTTTCTTTTCCTGTCACAAAAAAAACAGGCGGCCATTTCATACATGAGTGTCACAAATACCCCCCCCCCCCCTCCGTGCGGTGACTTACAGGTGTTTGACTGGTCACCGCCATCTGTAGCCTGCGTCACTCTCTGAGTACATGTGTGATGACGCCGTCGTCGAGGGCTGAACAGAAGGGCGTTTGTAGAAGTCGGGGAAAGAATGCGCCTGTTTGGAGAAGCGAAAACTTGAACCACTGATAAGAAAAGACAACATTCCAGCAATCAGAAAGATGAATGTGCTTCCCAGCGAGGGGTGGCTGTCTTTGCAGAGGGTGCATCGCTGCCCCCTGCAGTTGACACTGGGCGCTCTGTTAGAATGAAGGTACAGTGTGAAACCATTTAACGTGTGTGTGTGTGTGTGTGTGCGTGTGTTCTCCCCCCACAGTGTGTGACGTGGAGGAAGAGCTCCATGCGGCAGCCTGCTACCCCTCCTCTTGTACCAGTGATCTGCTCAACTATAAGCCCCCTGACCTGCAGTACAGTATGGAACAGGCAGGGGTCTAGCACAGGTGCACATGCTGACTCATACACACACACACACACACACACTGACACACACTGACACACACGCACACTTCAGAGACGGTGATTGCAACACTCGATTGGCTGAAATACTATTGGACGCATTTCAAAATGTTTCTTACCTAATATATTTGTCCCTATAAATTAAACTATAGATATATAGTTATAGATATGGGATTATATATGTAGAAGGATAGCTATAGAAAGATATATAGATAGATATGGGTGTATATATACACACACACACACACATACACACACACATTCAAATGACGAATGACTAAATAAATATGAACGTGCATTCCCTGCCTGCTTCCTCCCCATTCATAACCCCAATAACCCCTTTACCCCCCTGTCTGTTTGCCTCTGTCAGGGGAGGCTCCACCGCCATGTGTATAGAGGTCCATATCAGCCACCCAGAGTTGTGTTGACTCGCGTTGAGCAGCATCATGCCAAACCGCTATCGTCTGCCCAGAGGGGGCACTCTACGTCGGTCCGTCTTGTCTGTCCCCCCTCCCCCACCCCCTCCCCCCCACCTCTCTCCCCTGCGGCCTGCTATGGGGGAGGGTTGGGGTCGGGGGGAGGGGGGGGGGGGGGCGTTGGCCCGGGCTCAGTGGGTTGGGGTCAGGGTTTGTTTTTTTATTTGTTTGTTTGTTTTATTTGTAGAGGGGTGGGGGTGGGGTGAAGCCGGGTCAGGTTTAGGGTTCAAAGGTCAAGGTGCCAGCCCCTTTCCCTGCACAGCCGCTGGCAAGCGGTCAGCGCAGCCGTTCTGCTCAGCTCCTACATTTCACAGCGCTGCCAGACGTAGATTCCTCCTCTCCCCCCCCCCCCCCCCCCCCCCCACCCGCCCGGCAACGCCCATCTCTCTGCCCTGACTGTAACCCCCCTGCCTCCCCTCAGCCGGCTCCACACTCGCCCCCCGCGCGCTTGCTCTGGGCATCATGGCACGCCTCGATGGCAAAGGTCTCCATCTCGCCAGCCTCGCAGAAACACTATCCACAGTAAATGAATGAGACGAGAATGGAGAATGGAGCGGGGGGGGGGGGGGGGGAACAAGCCAACGTATGTCAGCCACTAGCCCAAAGTATTCAGTCTGTGTGGGGGGGCAGGGGGGAGAGTTGTGGCGGAAGGAACCATGGGAAAAGCTAACTTGGATGTCTGTGAGGTTCTGTCTTAAGCCCCGCCCCCCCACCCCCCCACCCCCCCCCTGGCTACAGTGGACCATTCCAGAGCAGACTGCAGAGCCAATGAGGCCCTGTCTCGGAGCGGGGCACCCCATTCCACTGGGCAGGGCGGGGGTGTTTTAGTTTGTTATGTGGGTAGGCTCCAAGGAGGGAGTGTAGAGAGGGGGGCCGTATGGCCCTCTCCCAAAATGTAGTCCTGTGACATCGCACAGGACAAACCAGCTCTCTCAATATATCGTTTTTGTTTGTGTTTTTGTCTAGCATTTGTTTTTTTTATTTTTCATTTTCAAAGTTCATTTTAATGGCTAAAGCCCATTGTAGAAAATATGGTCATTTATTGTTACTCTTATTACTGTTTTCTGTAAAACAAATTTTATTGTTATTATAATGAATATTATTGTTATCATTATTATTATTATTATTAAAGGAAAAAAAAACAGTTCCGTGTTGCAAGCAAGACAACACATTTTTTTTCTTTGACTTGTATAATTCTGCACTTTTGGTTCAAGCGATCCTCTCTGTCCCTTTTCCAAACCGTTTCCTTCTACTGCATCCCATCTCCCTCTCACCCTCTCCCTCTCTTCCTCCTCCTCTCATCCTCTCTCCCTCACCTGGCATTCCTCTCCATTCCATCCCTGTACTCTCACCCCCCCCCCCCCCCCCCCCACACACACATACACACCCCTTCTTTCCACCCTCCCCCCGTCACGTGACATTGTATTGCATTGTGGGTAGTTTGACCAGACATTTGCCTTTTTTTTCCTTGTACAGTGATGCCATGTATAGAACGCTACTGCAATTTCTGTATCAAAACTTTTCTTTGTTGTATCTTTTTTTTTTCTTCAGATGTTGATGAAGGGGCTTTTATATTTGGTATTGTTTATCATTTTTATTGGTTGTCAAACAAAAAAAAACATGTCGTTTTAGTTTTTTCTTTTCTGAATATCGACATTTCTAGCCAAAAGGGGACAGCGAGCCGAGGGCGGGGCTGCCCTCCTCGTGGCCAATAAACGCCTGCTCCCATTTGTTTGAATAATTATAATGGAGACACTTGAATCAGAGGAGAGTCATTACCTTGTGTTGCTACTTTTAAAAGGATCATTTCAACCGCTGTTGTCGTGACTGTCGTTTTTGGTCAGCGTGACGCCTCGCCTTGGGGCGCGGGGGGGGGGGGGGGGGGGGGCGGGCGGCGTGGGGGGGGTCAGGGGTCAGGGTTTGGACTTGGTTGCCATGGGGATGGGGTTGGTCCAGAGGATGCTACAAAGACTCGACGACGTTAAAAATACAATGAAAAATTAAAGTAAAAAAAAAAAAAAAAAAGATATATATTAATAAAGGACAAACTTGTACAATAGCTGACATATCATAAACGTTACCGATGGAGACACACACCCCGCCCCTTTCTTTGCTCGTCAACCCCCCCACCCCCCTCCTGCCAGCAGTGATTGGCTGACGCATCAAGAGACAGTCCCGCCCCCCTCCCTCCTCACGGGCCCTCAGCACATCAGCCAACAATAGAGACACTACTTACTATTACAACCCCCCACGATGCTGCCCTCTCCGCTGTTCCCCTCGCTCTTGCCTGTGTTTGATTTCCGCCTTGCGCCCCGCGTGTGCTCTGTTGACACGCCCCCCCCCCCGCCCGCGTGAGGAGGGAGGGGCTTAACCGCGGAGGCCGACGATGGACTGGCGCCGGAAGTCGAAGCGAAGCTGCCGTGGCGGGTCTTCTGGTGAAGGCTGCGGCCTCCGAACATCTCAGCGTGGCTCTGGGCTTCCTGTGGGCCCGCGTGCAGCCCCCCCCCCCGTCGGGTTACGTAGGAGGAACCACGGGGGGCTGGGGGGTCCGAGCATTAGAAAAGCCCCCTCCCCCCTCTTGGTTTATTTGTTTATTTCTCCCTGTTGTTTCCACTGGTGTCTCCCTGGGTGGGGGGGGGGGGGGGGGGGGGGGGGTTAGGTGAGTAACCAAACCTGAAGCATTCTGCCAAGGCTCAGAGCCACCTGTGTTATTTGCTTTTACTGCTGCTTTCCTCCCTGTTCCCTTTCTCTCACCTCGTGCGTCGCTTAGAGACGTGACTTTACACAAACACAACGGCCCTCATCTTGGGCCAATCAGAACGGCGTTGGCCCCGAGATTAGACCTCTGTCTCTGTCTCTGTTTCATGGTTGCTCTCAGCCAGAGAGATGGAGTTATCACTTGTGCACGTTGAGACAGGCCCGTTAGATGTGAGCTGCCCATCTGGAGGCTGATCTGTCGCCCGTGAGTGTGTGACTGGCGCTGTGGTCCGCGTGATTCACACAGTTGTGCTTTCCACTGACTTCACATCCAGTCCCGGCTGCCGCTCGGGTTTTTCCCCTCGTGGCGTGATCTGTGGCGACGAGTGAAACGCTCTTACTTTGAAATAAAAATAAAATCTAATGAGCAGCAGTGGGTGTGGTGGGCTCCCCGGAAGGGGCTGTGGGCGTGTCTGAAGGCCAGCAACACTGACAGGCCCCTTATTTAAGGTGCACTGTGCTTTTGAAGAACAATTGGAAAAAAAACCTAAAGAGTACTGGACACAGAATAATTATTTCGTTTTATATTTTTATTTTAATGATTGATGACAGCACTCCAAGGACAACTCTAAACGTGTTCTTGCTGTTGCCGTTTTTCTAAAATTGGTGCAATCCATTCAAACTGAGTTTAACCAATCAGACGGCCACAATAACCGGGCGCTGACTTGTTGTGCGTTATGTGTCGATAATGGCCTTGTTTGTGTGTCTGTGTGTCATTACTCTTTTAGGCAGTGGAAAGTTTGGTTAAACAGTGCACAGCCTCACAGGGGAGATAACGGCCACACACATGACACACATCCTCTGGCTGATCCTATCTTGAAGCCCCCCCCACCCATGTCTGTAGGTCTGAACTGCTTTGAACCCGCCCCCCCCCGTCTCGCTCTCTTTCTGTCCGTTTTTCTCTCTGTCTCTGTCTCTCTCTCTCGCTCGTTCTGCTCCGTTCCGCTCCTGTATGAACTATCCTAGTTTTGTTTTTCTAACTCTTTGTTTGTCTTTTTTGTTTTTCTTTGTTTTGAGTACAAAAATACTAAATGCAACAATGATTTAAAAAGAATACCAACCAAACTGAGATGAATAAATGAATATATATAAATAAAGAAATAATTTAAAAAGTTCTGGAGGTTGTGTTTGTTATGTGTGTAAAGGAACCCTTGAGTTGGTAATCACAGTCCCACAGGTAAAGTGTGTAAAGACATGGTAGTGTGTTGTGGGCCAGTAATCAGCCTTAAGGGATAGATAGTCCCCTCTGAACTGTCTGCACTATCCCTCTTAAATGACAGGAGTTCCCAGCCAGTCAGTGGGCTCTGGTGCCACACAGCCATTGATTTCCGTTTGCAAGGCCGGGTTTAGCATAATCTGAGACACACTGGATCCTCTCGGATCAATGTCCTGCTGAGGAGGCTCAGGAAAGGTTCCCACAAAGCACTTTTGATACCAGCAGTAGAAGTGGAACCAATGTCACACTGACATGTAGCTGCAGGAACATGCAGTCTTCATGAGGAGATGAGAAACGACCCTTGAGGACAAAATAAAAGTAAATGTATTTGATTATTAACATTATTCCGTGGTTCTGAAAAGTGTCAGTTAAGAAATCAGTTGAAAATGTTTATTTTGATAACATACATTTAAATCTTATTTAATATCATTTATGTCATATCATAATATCATTTAATATATGTAGTTCTTTGTAGTTCTACAAGATGCATGCTCTATTCTTTACACCTGGTCCAAGTTCAGTCCAAAAGCATTCTTGAGTTATTTCTCTCCATCTCTTTAACACCTCTTGTATCAGTGTGGTCCTCTGCAGTGCGCTCTGGATGCCACTGCTTTGGTCTGTCCGCACAGCTGCACTGCAGAGACCATGGTGAACAGCAGTCAGTCCAAAACAATGGAGCTCAGACACCGCAAGCCCCTCTAGAGTCTGAGAATAATGAGCAGGCATGGCCCAGAAATGGTCTGAAATCGAGGGAACAATGAAAGAGCCTTGAAAGTGTTCCAAATCACACATGATGCCAAGTAGCTGGAGTCATGCACAAAATGTGTGACTCTAACGCCATAATTTGACACTGTCAAGTGATCAAATTCGTCATTGTAGTTGAGGGCGAGGGAACAGCGCGTGCTTTATTCACTGTGAAAAAGTGATTACATGGCTTTGGTGATTTCTTGTTAGCCGCCTAGCTTAGCTTAGCTAACCAAGACCACGCCACACACAGCCATCAGGTTTCTACTGGGTGATGCATCGTGTGGACCTGTTATCAATCCTTCTTTCTATCTCCATCACGTCTGCACGTGCTCTCTGGCACCCTTTCTACCTTATTCCCTCCTTCCTCGCTCCCTTTCTCTCCCACTCCCTCCCACTCACACCTCCCAAAATGTTCACAGCTCTGCACCCGACCACTGCGCTCTCTCTCTCTCTCTCTCTCTCTCTCTCTCTCTCTCTCTCTCTCTCTCTCTCTCTCTCTCTCTCTCTCTCTCTCTCGCTCTCTCTCTCTCTCTTCATCTTGCTCGCCCTGCCGGCTTCTGTCTTCCCGTCCGTGTTTAATTTTCTCTTTTATCCCTGTGATCTCACCTTTCTTCCCTTCCATCTCTGCCTGTCTCCCCCCCCCCCACCCCACTCCTCCACTGCTGTTTCACATCACTCCCTCCCTCCCTCCCTCCGCTCCGTCCTTCAGAGGGAGGGACACAGCAGCGTAACTGCCTGCGTCAGCCCCCCCCCCCCCCCAGCTGAAGTGATCCAGGCCTGCTATTGGCTGCTGCTGCAGCCTTCACACGGCTCCTCTATATGCGTGTGTATTTCTATGTAGGTTTGTGTGCCTGTGTGTGTATAAATGTGTGTGTATGTGTGTGTGCGTGTGCGTGTGTGTGTGGGTGTGAGTGTTTTTTTCTTGAGGTCGGAGCGTGGCTGAGTAAGGGTGGGGGGGGGGGGGCGCGGGGGGGTTGGGGTGGGGGGGGGGGGGGATGCCTCTCATCACTACGTAGTCAACCCATTCCTTCTCCTCTTCTTCTTTTAGCTCTCTCGCTCTCTCTCTCGCTCGCTCTCGTTCTCCTCTCCTCTCTCCTCCTCTTCCTCTCTCCTCCCGCTACCATGGAGCAATGGCAGGCTGAACCGCCACAACAACATCCCCACACTGGGCCCAGGTAGCGAGCGCGGACCCCCGGATGCCCGGAGGAGTGCGTGTGTAGGAGGGCTTCACCGCTGGCGTAAGGTGCATATGTCCGTGGCAAATTGCCTGCATGCAGCGCTGCAAGGGCATGTGTTTGTTGTATGTGTGTGTGTGTGTGTGTGTGTGTGTGTGAGTGTGTTGTATGTGTGTGTGTGTGTGTGTGTGTGTGTGTGTGTGTGTGTGTAATGCAGTGTCTACGTTTTAACGTCTTGCCCAGCATTACAGCTTATTACTCTGCTATGCCTGTGCCCGCTATTGCAATCCCCCGCACACTCCTGGGTACTTGTTTTGGAGCGATCCTTTGTGGTAGATGTCATCCCTGCATGTGTTAGCGTGCATGTGATGCTGGAGTTAGCCGGGCTGCTTGTGTTGGTGCGTATAGCAGAGTTAGTTAGAGGATGCTGGGTTCTATTGCATTATGCATGATGATGCATTTCCTGCTTTCGTCTCGAGGTGCTGACACATTGACCATGTGATCCTGGTTGTCAGACATTATCCATTGTGCACCTGTGTGTGTGTGTGTGTGTGTGTGTGTGTGTGTGTGTGTGTGTGTGTGTGTGTGTGTGTGTGCGTGCGTGCGTGCGTGCGTGCGTGCGTGCGTGCGTGTGTGTGTGTGCGTGTGTGTGCATGTGTGCGCGTGTGTGTGTGTGTGTGTCTGTGTGTGTGCGTGCGTGCATGCATGTGTGTGTTTCTGTGTGTGTGTGCGTGCGTGCGTGCATGTGTGTGTTTTCTGTGTGTGTGTTTGTGCGTGCGTGCGTGCATGTGTGTGTGTGTGTGTGTGTGTGTGTGTGTAGGTGATTTTGTGTGTAAATAATAACTGCTGCTACAAACAGGTCCATCGCATTTTGCCGTGTAGTCCGATCTGGTTGCATCTAACAGGGGGGGAATTATTGACAACCCGGTTACTGGGTTTCAGAGAGGTTGCCAGTATCTCAGTGTTTTCCATCCTCTGTGTTTCTCCTTCTGACATTCAAGTTGAGATAAGACTGTGGCTCTAGAGACACAAACTACCCGGTAGCCCTCGCATTGCTGCCACGTCACTTTGACCCCTGTGGAATATGTATCTTTTAATTTTTTTGTTTTTTGTTTTGATCTTTTTTGCAATGTCGTAGTTGCAGCATCAGCCTTTAAGATATATACATTTTTTATATGCACATTTTCAGTTTGACAATTAGGTGTCAATTTACCGTTTAACTTTGTCGCCAACATTAACAACATTAACAACATTAACAATAAGAGCATGCTCTTGTTTTTCATTTCCCAACAGATAGGTGTGTGTGTGTGTGTCTGTGTGTGAGTCAGTATGGAGTGTGTGAACCCCCGCTGGTGGGCTCCAGTCACTGCGGTCCTGCTCCTTCACGCACTGTCCCGGTGCAGGACAGGTGAGCCGTCCTTCTGTGTCTTGTTGTGTTGTGCTCTCCGGGTCTGGCCGCCGGCGGAGAGCATCGCCTTCCCGCTCTTACTGCTGCCAGGAAACACTGGGCTTTCACAACGCTGCCCTGTTATCACGGGGGGTGAAAGTGAGACTCTGACGCTCTCACGCCAATCAGCGCTTTCATTCGATGCTGTAATGCAAAATAGATGACCAGATCTCGTTTATGAAGCCACTACCAGACAAAATTGGTATGACTTATCTAAACTGGGGGGTGGGGGGGGGGGGGGGGGGGGGAGGATGGACAGTCTCTTCAGTCTCTTCACTCAACCCACCCTAACACGCTAGGAGGAATGTACCACGGTGTGGCTGCCCGGGGGGAGGGGGGGGGGGGAGGGAACCCACCGCGGTTCAAGTGAAGCCGTCCCAAGCCACGGCCCTCACCCCACTGTCTGTCCTTGTCGACAGGTGCCATCGAACCCGCGCCGACGATCGACGGGCGCCACCGGTCGACCATCACGCTGCAGGAGAACATCACGCACAGGTTCCGGTGCCACTCGGACGGCTGGGACCACCCCCACGCGCCCCCCCTGCTCACCTGGTATCTCAACGGCCGGCGGCAGAACGAGCCGGCGGCGGGGGCAGGGGGGGAGGGGGCGGGGGGGCCGACGGAGGAGCGGCGCGTGGTCATCCGGCCCAGGTCGCACCACAACAGCACCTTCTCCCTGCGGGCCCGGAAGTGGGGACCGGGAGCTGGTGTGCGCGGCGGCCAACCCGCACACCGGGGAGAGCTACAACGCCACGGTCACGCTCAACGTGCAGTGTGAGTCCCAGGCCCCGCCCCCCCCCCCCCCGCCTGCACGCCACCTTCAGGGGTGGATGACGCACAGAGGGAGCCACACGCCAACATTGTTATTGTTATTGTCTTTTCTTTTTGTTGTTGTTGAGGTCATCGATCCTTTAAGTCTGAAATTGAGGTGTGATTATGTAGTCTGAGTTCGGGGTCTAGGGTTTAGGGTTAGGGTTAAGGGTTCTCATTTACTTTTTGTTGCCGGGAATCATCCTTGCTAAATATATATTGCAAATAAATGCTTTTCCATTTCACTCACGCTCAGGAGTAAAGCAATGTGCTCCATTATCTTTTAGTATTTTCCATACCGCCTCTCCATTGATTTTTCTCCCTCTCTCTCTCTCCCTCTCTCTCTCTCTCTCTCTCTCTCTCTCTCTCTCTCTCTCTCCTCTCTCTCTCTCTCTCTCTCTCTCTCGGTCTTGGTCTCATTCCCTCTCTCTTTCTCTCTCTCACTCTCTCCCTCTCGGTATTGGTTTCATTCCTTCTCTCTTTCTTTCTTTCGCTCTCGGCTTTGGTCTCTCTCTCCCTCCCTCCCTCTCTCTCTCTCTCTCTCTCTCTCTCTCTCTCCCTCTCTCTCTCCCTCTCTCTCTCCCTCTCTCGCTCGCGGTCTTGGTCTCACTCCCTCTCTCTTCCTCTCTTTCGCTCTCGGGCCTTGGTCTCTCTCTCTCTCTCTCTCTCTCTCTCTCTCTCAGTCCAGCCTGAGATCCTCAGAGTGAAAGCTCACTACAGTGAAACCTCAGACCCCTCAGACCTCTCCCTGGTCCTCTTCGCCCTGGTGCGCTCCAACCCCCCCGGCCACCATCACCTTCGTGGATCAGTCGGGCCAGATGGTGGCCAACACCTCTGACTTCATCGTCCTGGACTCGCGCAGCTACCCCTGGCTGTCCAATCACACGCTGAAGGTCACGCTCAGCAGCCTGTCGGGGAACGTCTCGATGAACGCGAGCAACAGCGTCGGCACGGCGCAGAGCAACCTCACCTTAGCAGGTCAGAGCGTGTGTCAGCTGCCAAGTCAGAGGCCGTTTCAGGTGGGCATGACGGGAGACAGAGAGGGGCCGGTCGTGTTTGTAAGAGAGAACGGATGCACTGGGAACGCTAACGCCAAGTATAGTTGTTCATTTGTTTCTAAGTCAGTCATAGTATCTGCTTTTTTGATTAGTGCCATAGTTTTTCCTTCTGTTTTTTCAGCCTCCCTGTCTCTGACAAATTCAGTTGAACAAATTTGGCAATGCTCTCTCTTACCCTCTCTCTCTCTCTCTCTCATCTCTCTCTCTCTCTCTCTCTCTCTCTCTCTCTCTCTCTCTCTCTCTCTTCCCCTCTCTCTCTCTCTCTCTCTCTCCCCCTCCCCAGAGTTCCTGCAGTCTCGTGTGGAGGTGCCTATGCTGGGGATAGTCACAGGTGGGGCTATGGCGTTCATGGCTCTCCTCATACTCAGCCTCATAGTGCTTTGTCTCATGCAAAAGAACAACAAGGCCATTGGTAAGGACTGCAGGCATGCCATTGTGTGTGTCTCATATCTGTGTGTGTGTGTGTGTGTGTGTGTGCGTGCGTGCGTGCGTGCGTGCGTGCGTGCGTGCGTGCTGTGCGTGTGTCTGTGTCTCTTTTGTAATTTTGAGCCGCTTCATAACATTGGTGATACAACATATTGTGTTCATGTTGCAGATGAGCCAGTTGAGATCCTAATGACCAAAAAAAGGTAAAGGATTCATTCCAATGAGTTTTAAGTTGTTCTGATCACAACCATGTATTTTCAAACTGCTGTAACTGCTGTAACACTAACTGGATTTTAAACAAAAATAAATGGGCTATGTTGGAGGGTTAAACTAGTACCCCCATTTGAAACCTCCAGACCCCCAGTTTAGAGTCTAGACCCCCAGTTTAAACCTCTAGACCCCCAGTTTGAACCTCCAGACCCCGAGTTTGAACTTCCAGACCCCCAGTTTAGACTCTAGACCCCCATTTTAAACTCTAAAGCTTCAGTTTAAAACTCAAAACCCCCAGTTCGAACCTCCAGACCCCCCCAGTTTAGAGTCTAGACCCCCAGTTTAAACCTCAAGACCCCCAGTTTAAACCTCAAGACCCCCAGTTTAGACTCTAGCCCCCCATTTTAAACTCTAAAGCTTCAGTGTAAACCTCAAGACCCCCAGTTTAGACTCTAGACCCCCAGTTTAAACCTCTATGGTGAAAATATCAAGGTGATTGTGAAGCACTTACATACCCCGGGGACTGGGCACTGCTTAAAGCTTGGTTAGGCAATTTATCTTAGAATCATTCTTTGTCATATTTGTTGAAATAGTATTTACATCCTGACAGCAATCAAGAAATCAATAGCTGTGACAAAGAAAAAACGTAAAAATAAAGCATCTTTGGCTGTCACAGGCCTCACAGGTAAACACAGGTCACAGGTAAAAGGCCTGTCCAATAATTTCATCATGGTCAGACCTGTCTGTCTCCCTACCCGGCTAGCTGCACGCACACTGACCATGCACTCATTGTAGAGACCACAGTGTTCCACGAGGCTAGCCGAGGCTAGCCGCCCTAAAGCTGGTGAGCTGGTCGAGTGTTTTGGGGGCGTGGCTTTGGGAGGGAGGCCTGAAGGGAGGGCTGGGACTTTTTTTCGGTTGGGCACTTTCAAAATCTATCTTACTCTGACTGGTTTCTCCAAATTGCCTACCCTAGCTTTTAATGACAACCTGTCACCCCCAAACCCTCCTAAAACAACTTACTATAGTCCTATACTAGGACTATCCTATACTAGGACTTATAGCGCCCAGTAAACCCTGTTGTAGGAATCTAACATTGACTGTTACTTACCTTGTCTACACAGCAATTCAGCCACTCTGAAGACAGAGAAGGTGGATAAGGTTCATCTTCCCCGGGAGAACATGTCCCTGCCCTCCAACATGCAGCTCAACGACCTCTGCACACTGCGCAGGGGTGAGGCTGGACCACTGAGAGAGAGACAGAGAGAGAGAGAGAGAGAGAGAGAGAGAGACTACTACTCATACACTCACACCAATCGCCTCTCAGAACATGCTACTTGGTGAAGCACACACAAGTGACTTGAACTTCAAAGCTATTCTATTGTATTTAATGGTCGAGTGCACATGTGTCAAACTCAAGGCCCGCGGGCCACATCCGGGCCGCTGCGTCATTTTATGTGGCCCGCGAGAGCCACCATCAACTACATCTCCCACAATGCACTTCAATTTTGTGATCCGCAATATCCTGCCGCTAGATTGAAGTGGTTCCAGTGCTTCCATATATTTTAACATTTATATGAATGCATTTGTACACTTGAGTAAATAATAATCAAATGCAGAGACAGTTACTTAACAATATGTTAGTGTAGCGAAGGTACAAGGCAGTCCCCCCAACCGGTCTCGAACTCGGGTCTCCGGGGCGCCAAACCAGCAACTTGACTGAAACACCAAAGAGCCAGGCCCTTTGGCATGGCAGCCAGAGCGCATGCTCAACTGTGGTGACGGAACTCCGTCACACTGCCTTCCCCTTCGGGAAGCGCACCCATGCGCTTCACGCACTCAGGCGTCCCTCACGCATCATCCCGCCGACTTCTCCCATCCAGGGTGCCCCACACAAGTGCTTCACCCATCTCTGGGGTCCCTCGCACAGGGGTCCACCTATCCTGGGGGTCCCTCATACGGCTCACATTCCAGGTGCGCCTCCGATGGCCTCACGGCAAGCCATCCCACTTCTGACACCAATTGTAGCGAAGGGACAAGGCAGTCCCCCCACCCGGTCTCGAGTCTCTGGGGCACCAAACCAGCAACTTGACCGAAACACCAAAGAGCCAGGCCCTTTGGCATGGCAGCCAGAGCGCATGGTCAACTGTGGTGACGGAACTCCGTCACAGTTAGATAAGAGTAAGAGTAGTAGTTATGTGTCTATAGTCTTACAGTTACAACCGTTGAGGGCAACCATAATGCTGATGTGACCCGGGGTGAACGTGAGTTTGACAGG
>JAXIVH010000011.1:801090-816090 GCA_036785325.1 Urophycis tenuis
CCTGTATAAAGTGTGTGTGTGTGTGTGTGTGTGTGTGTGTGTGTGTGTGTGTGTGTGTGTGTGTGTACAGAGGGACTTCCTCTCAGTCCACAAGACATGCTCAGCATGCGGCTGCTCTTACTTCTGCTGCTGTTCTGGATCGCTGATGGTAATGTAATGTAGTGCTGTCGTATTGTGAGTGTGCTTAACACACAGGCGCGTGTAGCCAACCAGGTCTGAATCTCACTGTAGGTCCTTCATGATACAAGTCCCTACACATCTCTTTCTTTGTCCATGTCTGGCTTCACCTGTCCACGAAGGCTCAAGAGAGGACTTGTAATGTAAACGCAAATTTATTCAAAGTAAAACAGTGACTGTTTTACTGCTACCGTCACCTCGATGTATCAATATGTTTCATTTGAAACTGCATCTTGCATCATTTGAAACACAGATCACCAGTGATCCGTGTTTGTAAAAGGACAACATGTGAGTCTGTGGCCTATCACTCAATGAGAGTCTTGGTGATATTATTGAAAAAAAAGAGCAAACGTATGTTGCTTGGTGATCTCTAATTAGTTCAAATACATGTCATTCACATCACATGACATCATTGTGAGAGCATTGTTATCTATGAATCATTTCAGCTTTGATCTCTTACTTGCTCTTTTTCAGCCAAAGTACAGATGAGATCAGGAAGAATATACTGTGACACAGGACCTCTGAATATAACGTACAGTGAAGACATTGATGAAGAGCTTCTGTGTGATGAGGAGAAAATCTACGTCAGAATTCGGAGTAAGTTTTACGAATGTACTGTTTGATATGTACAGTATATCACATAAACTATCGATACATACATGCATCATTTTGATAAAACAATCAAAGCAGTGAAGTGTGTGTGTGTGTGTGTGTGTGTGTGTGTGTGTGTGTGTGTGTGTGTGTGTGTGTTGTGCCTGCAGCCTGTGACAACTGCGTACAGATCGACGCGGGGTCCATAGTGGGCCTGGCTCTAGCCAACCTGATCGCCACCATCCTGATCGGAGTGGGCGTCAAACTGGTTGCCTCTGGAGCCAAGACGCCGCCGCTGACCTCTAACAGTAAAGGTGCTCCTCATAAGTTCCTTAATAAGTCATAAGTTCCTTCGGTCTGCGTTCTCTATTTCCCCTGTGTTGTTTGAAAGGGCAGAGCTGCAAGCTAGACATTACTGTCTGTGGCCAGGCCCGGGGTGGCCATCGGGAGGTTCCGGAGGTTTCCCGGTGGGCCGGTCCATTTTCAAATGTCTTTTGGGCCGCTTGACTGGGGAAAAATAACTTTGACCATTAATTTATCATCTCCTAAAGTAGACGTTCTTCATTCCTCTTTTCATTTCAGCATCGCAGTATATGTAATATGGATTATACAATCTAAGGTACTTCTTCCCTCCCTAATATCTGAGTTGGTTGGGTCCATGGTTGGTCTTTTATTTAGCGGTACCGGTAACAGATGAGAGAACAGAAGCGCGACCAGTGTCGTTGATAATGGAGAGCAGAAAAAGGCCAGGAGGAGCCGAAAAGGCTAGGTTTAAAAAAAGAAGGGCGCTGGAAGAAGATGCTGCCAAATGTGCCAAAATGGCTGACCTGTTCAGAGGACAGGCACAAGTTGCAGCCGGTAAAGAGAGATGTGGATCTAATGATGAATTAGCAACGTAAATAATTTAGCTATTTGCTACGTTTGCAATGCCAACATGAGCATTTAAAATCTTAAACCAATTCATTATTAGCCTATTTTATTTTGTTAAGCCATAACAAATCACAAATATAATTTGTGAAAATCATGTAAACTCCAGCATGACATGTGTAAGTTAGCCCAAGCAGTAGGACATGGTTCAAGTGGCATTTTTTTCCCCCTGGATTTTACATTTGGCAACCACCATATTTTGATATCCATTAAAAAAAAAGGGACAGTAAGAGTTTTGCGCTGCTAATTTATTCAAATTGTTCCTCCATTGAAAAAAGTGGGCCGATCTGGGCCCAAAACCCCCGGAAAATAGGTCCCACCCGGCCCAGTCTGTTTGTCTCAAGGATCACTGCTGGTGTTGAACGATCAAGATTCAGAAGCAGAATGTGGACTCTTGATCAGCTTCAGATATTTAAAAATGATTTGAAAAGCTTATCTCAGGTCAAACCTCAAATACCATTTAGGTCACGGTAATCCACTTAGGTCAAGGTAACACATGTTGGAGTTTTATTTAACATGGGATTTACTATCCCATGTTACTAGCTGATTGCAATGTTGTAGTACTCGAGTCCGACTCGTGAGCTAAATTTAGAGACTCATGACTTGACTTGGACTCCAGCACTGAATGAGTCGAACTTGACTCGGACTTCTGCATTAGGGACTCGAGAATTAAGACGAGGACTGGACTTTTTTTTATGTCATCAGGCTATAATTGTAATATGCCATTATTCTATAATTTGGTATATGATTTTAATATAGAGTGCAAGGGAATGTTATTGCTTCATGTCATACATCACACGTAACGTCATGTTCACATACAAACTGAAACTAACACGGCGCCAAAATGCCTGGAGACAATGCCCCTAAGATTGTCCGATTTGCCTTTGAGGACTTCACCTGCAAAGGAAAAAAATGCAAAGCAAAAAGCTCCATATGTAAAAAGACCATTGAGGAGACAGCAGGGACTACCTCAAAGTTATTTGTCAAGACTACACCCAGAAAAGTAAGTGACTAAGGACTCGACTCGGACTCGATGTGGATCAGTAGGAACTCTACTCAGACTTGACTCGTATGAGTAGTGGACTCGACTCGGACTCGAACACTGGAGACTCAAGCCTGGACTCGGACTCGAGGCATAGTGACTCTGGCTGATTGTAATATGAATGAATTATTGCAATATATTTGAGAGACTCTCTCTCTCTCTCTCTCTCTCTCTCTCTCTTTCTCTCTCTCTCTCTCTCTCTTCCATTCGACATCTACACATCTTGCTTGAGCCTGGTTCTTTCTCCCTAGCCTCTGACAGAAAGCATCTCATCCCCAGCAAGACGAAGGGCAGAGACCCAAATTCCCTTTATCAGGTAAGCCACTGAGTGCGTAACGGGTGCGACTCACTGGGTCACTTATCGGAAGTCGCTTCGGACGACAAAAGCGTCCGCTAAATGCCCTGAACCTAAATGTAAACGTAATGGCTTCTAATACGTCTTCTGTCCTTTTTTTTTCTTTCCTTAATTTCCTTCTTGCGTCGTTCTTTCTGTTGTCCGTCTGTCTCTACCCTCCTTCCCCCTGATCAGGACCTTCACATGAGGGACAGGGATGGCGAGTACGACAAGCTGAGGAACTGAGAGCGAACGCCGGGCGGCGCAGAGACCACAGAAGAGCCCTGTGATGGGAGGGGGGGGGGGGGGGGGTCCTGGCATCCACTCTGAACGCTCCCACCTCGCTCTCATCCGGGCCACCCGGGTGGTTCTCAGGGTCCACCTGCACCTGCTTGTAAAGAGTCTCCCCCAACCCTCCCCCCCCCCCCCCCCCCAGTTTGGGTGCTGCCCTGGCCAACGTTATCCGCAGCTCAGTGGTTTGTCTTTGTGGGCCGTGCTGGCGTAGGCCAGGTGTCCGCGGTGTGTGTCCACGCAGGTCGCTCTGTCGCGGCGTCTCGCCTCACGCAGGCCTCGTCCGTAGCCCGGTATGTGTCATCTCACAATGCAAACAAGACTGTTTTTCAGAAATAAAATGTGTGCCACCACTCAACAATGGCTGTATTGTTACTAAATATAGAGATGAAGTATAGAGATTGTGTTTACCTTTGTGTCTGTTTGCTGCTATTTTTAACTCTTGCTCATTGTATTTTGTCTCTTGAGACATTTCCTTTTTTCATTCTGTTACATCGAAGACTTTTAACGTGATGGAGTCCGTGAAGCATAGAATGAGGAGGAGATAAGCAAGATAAGGACAGAGCAAGAGGTGGGGGGTACATGATAGAGGAATAAAGTGACTTTTACTTCAGATAGTGTGTTAGATATGTGAATAGGATCAAAGATTTTTACCCACTCGCTGCTACAACAGACGCAAGCTGCAGTTTCGTAAGCAGCAGAGATCTAACACCATCTCGCTCACATACATGGGCGTATACACAGACACACACGCTCACGCATGCAGAAACGCACACACACACACACACACACACACACACACACACGCACGCACACAGAACCACATCAATCACATGCACTCAAAGCACACAGCTGATCTCGGTCTATGTGTGGAGGTATTTTTACTTAACTACCTTCTCTACCGATAAAAGTCAGACCGACTCAGTTTCCTACACTCCCGCAGCCTCGGCATCTCTCTTGTTGTCTCTCTCTCTCTGACAAATGCACGTGCACACGCACACACGCACGCACACCCGTGCACACAAACAAACATGTGTTGAGATATTGCGATGCGAGGTGAAGAACACACACTAGCGGGAGTGAGGGAACATTCCTTCAGACCAAGCAGACATCTTGGCGCTGCCTGAACCTTATTTAATCCTTATCAACTTTTCATCTATTCCATATGTTGTTTTTCTTGGCAGTCTCGCGCAGGAACAAGTGCACTGTGCGTTTCCATAGTGATCGTGGCACAAAGGTGATTCAAATGGAACTGTGAGATGTCACTGACACACTGATGAAGCATGCCACATAGACAGTCAACGCGAAGACGCTAATGGTTCGTGGCGGATATGCACCGCGGTTTTGTGGCTGCGGTCTCCTCGGTTCACATCTGCGTCAGTGACTTCACTGTCAACTGTGGTGCCGCAAGCCTTATAAACGCTATCTAGTTATCTAGCCATTCTCGCTCTTGTAAGGCTTTTCTTTTTTCTTTCTTTTGGCATGGACAGAGTGTTGCACATACGCTGCATTACATTACAAAACAGTAAGACAGCATCCCATAAGAAGACACGTGGTCCAGGTGTAACGGGGTGAGGCATGTCCGACCTGTGCGGCATCCCGTGGAACCTGCTCGGGACAGAGAGGGAAATGTGATTCTCAGGGCTGAAAGTAGTTTTTATTTCTTGCCGGTACAATCATACTGACCCATAGTGCGCGCACAGAGCGAGCACCGAAAAATACACTTAATTATTTATTATAGTCTACTTATCAGGCATTTACTAGGACTTCTAATCACTCTAGTACTTTTTGTCACACTAGTATATCACTCTAATACTTTTTATCACACTAGTATATCACTCTTTCATCCCCCTGCATCAGGTTTTGATTACAAATAAATTGCAAAGACATTTCAACAACACAATCATTTTAATAAGTTTTGAAAAACAGTTGAAACAGTTTAAAACTATCTTGACTTTTTATTTTGGACGTTGGACACAGAACAGTGGAACAGAACAAAAAAGTGAAAGTTTAGGTAAAACACTTAAAATAAGTTCCAAAGAGGCTTCAAGTAGCCGTCCTCATCTGTTTGACGGCGCCAAAGCACGCTATCTCGCTCGTTGTCTGTCGAGTAAAACACTACACGGAAGGTTTAGACACAATTCAGAAACAGTTCATAGTTATACAATATATACTGGGGAAAACGTGTTGCTTCTGGTTATATGGGGCGGCAGTAGCTCAGTGGGTACAGCGGGTGGACAGAGCGGGTCGTCCACTAACCGAAAGGGCGGCGGTTTCGATCCCTTCGACCCCTACTCCCAAACTATCTGCATGTCGAAGTGTCCTTGAGCAAGACACTGAACCCCATCTTGGTCCCCGGGCTCCTGAACACAGCAGCTCACTGCTGCAGGCCGGCATTGTAAATAAGAACCTGTTCTTAACTTCCTAGCCTGGTGAAATAAAGGTTGAAAAAAAATTACATTAGCAGGTGTGTTGTCATGCTGGAAGTGCAATTCTTTTCAGTGTACATTTTTCTTTAAGGTACAGCGTACCCCCTCCAAATCTTTTAGTGGTACGCCGTACCGGCCAGAACCGCCTTACTTTCACCTCTGGTGATTCTTCAGGGATGTGTTTTCATGAGCCATCCATCCCATGCCAATGGGAGCGTCTGTTCTCTCAGGGAACGGGGCCCTCCTTTGCACCATGCACAGAGCGGACCCTCGGCTCTGGAGAGAACGCTTTTCTTTTCTTTTTTTTAACTCCATCTACTCTCACTTAGAGTGTCAGTGAATCTTGTCTCAACTCCGACACTACGTATACAGACAGAAAACTGTGTTTTGGGCAAAGATTTCTGGGAAGCATGGGGTGGACTTTTGGACCCCTTTGTGATACTTCTTTGCCATGCAGTGCAAGACATGTGACACACACCGGGCCGCCATACCAGAGGCGTGTGTGAGGCTCTGCCCTGTCTGGCGTGCCTCTCACCGCCAGTGAAGACTCAACTCATGCTCCATCCTTTCACCATCCCGTGTGTTTAGAGGATTCAATCAGAATGCAGTTTCACCTTTTTTTAATCCCGGTGTAGAATATCTTGGCGAACGGCGGTTTGCATGCCGGGGGGGGGGGGGGGATGACGACACCGTTGGCGCATCTCGGTGTGCGCTCAAAGCGTTCTTCAACGCGTCCATGTTCTGAAGACGCTTTCTGAGGTTGTTTCCTGTTCAATAACTTAACTTATCGGCTCTTTTAGAGAATGTTGGTAACCGTAAAATGAAACCGTGGCAACACAACTGCACACCGTTATGAAAAGCGCCCTGCGTTCACTCACCGCAGTGCAAGTAAACATTGGCTCATATCGCCGACTGCTATTGAGGTTAGTGATCAATACACATAGCAGGTAGTGATAACTATAGGTCTCTCAATTTAGTTCACCACTGTGCCCGCGACAAGACCAGTGTGTGAGAAACGTGGAGGGCCGTTACCCCCCGCCATGTCCTACAACATGCACAGTGACCACAGTGACTACAAACAACAAAAGTACCCGATTGTGATTGGTTGAGCTGACTTATGAATACCTCATGGCACCTTACACAAATCAGAGCAGCACAGGCCACTGTAGTCGTGGGGGAAGGGCGTGTGAGGGCTGGGCAATCGATTAGTTGCAAGCTGCAACCTCACGGTTAGATTCTACTGATTCTGATTCTGATTCTACTGACTTCTACGCACAAGGCGTTTGCAAGCTGTCGCATAACTCACATACACTGACATGCAAATATACAGCATTTATTGGTGGTTTCTTATAAACAGCATACAAGTTTTCAATGATAATATACAAAATAAAGGTGGCAACAATTTGGAATAAAGAGGACACATAACATAACATAAAATGTTTCCATAAATTAATTGAACATTGTATGGGCTCCGTAGACACTGTGTAATCAAGATGCCAAAAAGCATAGTTCTTATTAATTCATAAATTAAAGTGATGGTTCGGAGTAAAATTCACCCTGAGGTAATTTCCACCAATAATCCAGCCAAATACCCCCTCAGATGCATTTTTAGCGACGGTCAATATTTATCAAGTTTAGGGGTATCAGCCGAATGGCTTAGTATTGGAGTGTCCGGTACAATGTGTATATCTCGTAAATTACCCCACTAATAATGCATGGATTGTTACCCAACTTCTGTAGTAGTACATATATGGTCTGTACTCACAAAACAAGGCATTTTAAAGTTTGTAAGTACACCAGGAGTTTATTTAAAAGAGCACTTTTCTGATAGCTTCAACTCTCTGTTGCTAAGGCTACCGCTGCATCAAAGTCACTTCCCGTCTTTCCGGATAAGTTCGTAAAAGTCCTCTCCAAAACTCACAAGTGTAAGGAAAAGGTTAGTGAATTCAACACTCCATCGAAATGTATTGACAACTGGAATAATTGAATACTTGAAATTAGATGGAGTGTTGAATTCATTCATTTAATTTCATTCGATTCGGCTGATACCCCTAAACTTGATAAATATTGACCGTCGCTAAAAATGCATCTGAGGGGGGATTTGGCTGGATTATTGGTGGAAATTACCTCAGGGTGAATTTTACTCCGAACCATCACTTTAATATTAATTAGGTTTTAAAGTGGATACAAATATTTACATAATATGATAACCAATGCATCATTGTTCAAATTCAAATTCATCATTCTTAATAAACAGAAACATATATTGTTACAATTCTCTTATACCATGGCTAATAACAATAATTGGTGTTCAATTAATTTTGACACTTAATCAGGAGATTGTCTTCGATGGACCCAGAGAGAGAGAGAGAGAGAGAGAGAGAGAGAGAGAGAGAGAGTATATATTGAGTGACATAGGTTCAAATACTGTGTGTGTGTGTGTGTGCGTGCATGCGTGCGGGCGTGCGTGCGTGTGTGCGTGCGTGCCTGTGTATGTATGTGTGTGCGTGCGTGCGTGCATGCGTGTGTGCGTGCGTGCGTGGGTGCGTGAGATTGATCCAAACCCTGGAGTCTGGCTCTCTCCTGGTCTCTAGCCCAGCCTGTGGACGGTAGAGTAGCCTTCGGTGCTGGCTTCGCGGTTCAGGGACTGTGAATCCACATACCAACAACTGTGTTAGATTCCCTCTGCATCAGACCGTCAATGGTAACCTCTCAGACATACACGCACGCACACACACACACACACACACACACACACACACACACACACACACACACACACACATTGTGTTGTACAGTTAGTAAAATGTGTCAGTTGTGAAAACCCATAGTGCATGATTTCTGCAAGTTTTCATTAAATGGAGAGTGTTAGAAGGTTTTGTGGGAGATCAAGCTGTACAACTCATTTGGTCCTCTTAGACCCCCTGGTGCAGGTCACCTGGTCACCTGGACCAACACGAGGAGCCGCCGTGCTACAGGACATGGTGTGTACCTACCTCATAGGTGGCGGAAGTAGCCTGTGTGCTACTCACTGCAGACGCAGACGACGCTGCGGACC
The DNA here is from genome assembly GCA_036785325.1 of Urophycis tenuis. Classification (NCBI taxonomy): domain Eukaryota; kingdom Metazoa; phylum Chordata; class Actinopteri; order Gadiformes; family Phycidae; genus Urophycis; species Urophycis tenuis. Next base: position 809,940 of record JAXIVH010000011.1, read on the forward strand.
AGGGAGGACAGCACAACAACGATTTAAGGACACACTGGGGTTGCATGCACAGTTTAGACGCAAGCACCACTTAGAGAAGTAAATACAATTAATGAGTCATTAATCTTTACATTCTATCATTTATTCATAAGCTGAAACACGGATGAAATAGGGCGATAGGTCGAAAAAGAATACTCTGTTCGATATTTTACAACTGCTATGGACGTAAGACAAACTGTTGGAGGAAGTGGTCGGCCATTTTGTCGACAGTGCTGTCTTACCCTTCTTGGGTGATTTGGGTGCAGATTTCGTCCTGCCGCTCCGAAAGTAGACCAGCAGAATGACTCCCAGTGTCACCAAAAAGTCCACACAAATGGCCCCGATGACCACAGCGGGGTTCAGCTCATAGCAGTTGTCACACACTGAAGAGGAAGTGATGCCAAACGGTCAGTTAAAAAAGTCCACCCGCACCTTGAATGAACCAAGCAGAAAACAAAAGGCTCACAACGTACCTTTTGCTTTCACGTAAAAATGATACTTAGTTCCATCATGTAGGCAGTAATAATGGCCTCTTGTCATGTCATTATATTGCTGATTTAAAGATTCGCTTGTATTCAAGGATTCCAGTGAGTCCCCCTTGAACCATGTGCCATTCACTGGGCATGTCATAGTGAAGTCTTTGTGCCAGAATGAGACGCTGCCTGGGGACAAAGGGACAAGAACAAACTAAAATAAACGGTAAAAAGCATACATGACAGGATGATTTTGCGTAGAGATTGTGTCCGTGGCATTGTGCGGCTAGCACACAGCACTCCCATGGTGAAACTCAAGATCTCGAATGCACATGTTTATGTGGTTACTGAGAGAGAGAGACACACACACACACACACACACACACACATACAGGCTTTCATGAAGAACTAGTATTATAATGAACATTGTGGAAATTACTTAAACAGATAGGTAATACAAAAACAGAACATGTGAACAATTACCTTCTTGTCCCATTGCAGAGCTAACTAGCAGGCAGACAAGCACGCTGCCCAGATGTATTTTCATCGCTGTCTGATGCTGCTGTTCTCCTTGTAAACTATCTTCTTCTGGAAGGCGAGCCCTTCAGCGCGTGTCTGTGTGTGTGTGTGTGTGTGTGTGTGTGTGTGTGTGTGTGTGTGTGTGTGTGTGTGTGTGTGTGTGTGTGTGTGTGTGTGTGTGTGTGTATAGCCGGAATTTAAAAAAAAAAAAAAAAGATATCTGAAAGCTGATCTAAATATTTGAAGATCTATATTTTTTTCAAAGAGGAAAACAAAAGGCACACCAAACATATCCGCCTCTCTCTCTGTGAATTGTCTCGTCCGCCCCCGCCCCCTCCTGGCCTTCTGCCTCTCGCCTCCCCACACACACGCCCTCGCGGCCCCGTCACCAAAACACACCCCGGTCCGATGACAGCGACGTGCTGTGTTTTAACAGCGTCGACAATTGCATCTCAATTGAATTGAATGCCCAGTTTAAACCCATTGCTTGAAAAGGTGTGTGGATGGGGTGCGCTCACTCATTTCATGATGTTGTTCTACGTCTATACGTCTTTCTGTCTCTCTGACCCGTCTGTCTGACAGACAGTCAGACAGACAGACATGGGCATTCCCAAGTGAATTTTTGACCTTCCCGAGGGAAGTATTGAAGCCGATGAAGTGATGCAACAGAATCATCATCCGTTCTCAATGGCTTGAGCCCTCTGGGAAGCCCTACAGCACTGCTTCGAAGCGCACTTCTGCCCCCAAGTGGTTCAAAGCAGTAATAATTTGGTCTCAAGAGGCTAACTGCAACAATCAGCTGTTGGCAGACCGCTGTGCTCATAGGTGGATGAGCATCCTAACGATGAAGCAAGAAATTCGAGGTGTTCCAGATTCTGCACAGACCTGTGCGTGGTGAGAAGTCTAGTGTGTTTATTTTATGCAGCCACTGATCTATTAGTGCGTGGCGGTGTTTAATGATTGCAATTAGTTCACGTGTAGGCCAACCACGTGAACTAATTGCGATCACACGTGGATACAGGGGAAATGGAGCGTTACGCACTGGTTTCAAATATAGCCTCGCCGAAAACACTGTGGGCTACAGACCATCACGACACGTTGCAACGATGAGTATTCTAGGACGCGACCTTAAAAAACAAAATCTAACCCAAACTTCTACTCAGGGTCAGGTTACTTGTGATGACGCAACTCGATCAAGCCAGTCATTATAGGCTGAACGTGGGCAATGCAATTTCGAGAAGAAGGGAAAAAAGCACACCCAACGCAACTTAACCTTCAGTAAAAAACAAAAACAAAAAAAAAGGTATTGTGTCATAACCTTAAAACTACACAGAATTCCATCGGACCTCTTTGCCTGCAGAACTGGTCTGACCACCGTCTGCCTATTTGCATGGGCTGCCTTTATGTCGAGAGAGCAGCTCTGAATCCAGATCCGCGTCGGAGGTGACATCCACACCCTCCCGAAATGGGTGGGAGGGGAGTTGAAAAGGAGGAGGAGGACGGCGGCGAGTCAGGGCTTGCGTCTCCTTCTGGAACTCTAGGTGTACAACAACTTCTCTCAACTTCTCTCAACGCTCCCTGTCCACCTCCGCTGTACGGGATTATTTGGGGGGGCTCCGCTCGCTGTTTTTTTCGGTGGGGACGACACCGATAGGTTCTGGACGCAGAGCAGATTTTTTATTTATTTTTTCCCCCACTGGACGCCAGACGCATCCAATGTGCGCAAAACTCTTCGCTTTCCTCGCCGTCTGCGGACTCGCGACCTCAGGTGAGACCACCTCGGACTGGTGTGAATATGTAACGTAGAGAGGGAATCATTTGGAAAACAAAAACTATAGCCTACATATATATGAACGTGTCACTCACTGACTGTTATGTCCTGTATAAATGTAGACCTATTGACAACAAAATTTGCTTTTAGATATATGTACTGTACATAGGGTGTAGTTTTTTGTATTTTAAAACATGAATTGCTTTTGGGCAAATTCAGAGTAATGGACTGAGGAGCTGTTATTGGAAGTACAAACCTCTTGTAGATCATGTTTTCTATAAAGGTATATACAGCTCTACTCACACTGGAAGTCGGACCACACTGTAAATGATTGGACTTTCCCTGAAGTCACCGCCACCTTAACAGCCTGTCCCACTTCTAAAATGGCTAAAGTGAACCATAGCTGGCCTCTGAGCGGCGACAGGCCCTGCTGGGACCCCTGTACCCACGGTGTCTTCTTCTAGGGGTTTCCGTGCGTCGGGGGGGGGGAGGGGGGGGGGAAAGTGTTGAGCCTTGGCCCCCGGTGGCTGAGGGCTGGGTCTGAATCACTCCTGCCATCCAGCTTTGAAAGCCGTCCCTCCTTTAGCCCGGCGCCCCGACGACGGCTCGACGGCCGCGTTTGACGCCGTCGGCCCCCCTGGTGGCTGCATTGTCCTGTCCTGTCCCCCCCCCGTCTGTGCGTGGGCGACCCGGTCGGGCTTTCCTGCTGTTTGAACGCGCGGCGTCTGTATCCTTGGAGCTCCACCAACCAGCGCTCCCCCCCGCTGGTCCACCTGCTTCCCCCCCTTCCCCCCCCCCCCCCCCCCCCCCCCCCGTCGTCGTCCGATTGCTGTTCAGGAAATGTCCGTCGGATGTTGGCGTCCATTTACCAGGTCAACACAGGAAGCCCCCTCCCCCTCCCTCCCCCCCCGGGGGGCATAAACAGTAGCCACTCATCTGGTTCCCCCGAGCAGCGGGGCTTTAATGGCTGGCAGAGCTTCAGTCGGTGGTATCAGCGCTCGCCATCCATCGGTCAATTCATTCGGCGCGCGCAGCTCCGCGCCGCCTAACCTTGAATTTATCAGCCGGACTAAGTGGATTGTATTGATTGGGACGTGTCCATCACCGGCGGCCCAGCGGGGTCCTCGGCTCTGCTTTTGCTGTCTAACCTGATGCCTGACGCCACGCGCTGCTCGGGAGACTGCAATTGGTGGTCGCGGTGTTGATGTGGCGAAAGTCCGCCTGATGGGTGTGGAGGCCACTGCCAAGAAAAACCCTGTGAAATCATCGTCCTCATCCCCATCCTCATCCTCATCATTGGACTTTATCGGTCATGTCTTGTGTGTTGCATAACATCTGTGTGTCCCAATCACCGTGGATGTGCTGTCATGTTCTCAGTGGGGGAGGGGGGTTCTAACAGACAGGCAACACCTCCCGAAAACGTGTTGACTCAACGGTTGGCTCGGCAGAGTCGACTTAAGCTTCGGGAAAAGCGGTTGTTCTTTTGAAGGGAAACACAGAACGCGCACACACACGCACGCACGCACACACACACACACACACACACACACACACACACACAAACACACACACACACACACATGTAAATAGTTGCTTCCTCCATCTTTATTTACGCATGCTGGGGTTTTCTGAAGCGAGGAGGCGCCTGCCGAGCCTGTAGCCTAACATGTGTTAGCTTGTCCTGCCTTTCAGGTTTACCTTCTCTACATTTCTGTCTCCAGCACAGAGAGAGAGAGAGAGAGACAAAGAGACATAGAGAGAGAGAGAGAGAGGGCGGGGGGAGGACATGCATGCAATCAAATACCCAGGCTGCACGCCTTGTATTTATCTTGGCGTTAACTTCTCAACACTATTGGTAGTGCAAAACAATGATAATACACGCTCACTCACACTCACTCTCACACTCACATTCATACTCACACTCACACTTGCACCCGCACTCACACTTAAGGCTGGGTTATGCTTCGTTTATACTTCCGCGTCGACGCGACGCTGGGGGACGGCGGACCCACGGCGGACCCTTTGCGGACCCTTTACGGACCCTTTCCGTCCTCGACGTGCACCTCCCCAAATCCTAGACGCGCGTCGAGGCGACGCCGTCTCTACGCCGTCCCAACGCGTTGGCTTTGGCTGTGATTGGTCCGCGAACTACATTGGCTGGAGATCGCTTTTCCGGTTTCCACTCGTAAACACCGCTACGGTGTAAACACAGCCTTGATAAATGCTTCGACTGATTGGCGACAACACATATATATATATATATAAAACTTATGCGTTCATTTCTGTAAACTTTTTTTAACTCGCTAGTAATCCATATGTAATGACCAGAATGATCATTCTGGTCCCTCTACCGGTGTGGCAATGAATTGCATTTCGAGACGTAAACCCCACGCAATCCCTCCGCAGAAGTATCACGGGCTCATGACGGCGTCCGAGCAACGGCGTGGCCATTGTGTGATCATGACGCAATCCCTACGCAGAAGCATAAACCAGCCTTTACACTCGCACTCACACTCACACTCACACTCACACACACACTCACACTCACACTCACACTCACACTCACACACAGCACAGAACCAAGCAGTGGTTTCATCCCCGCTGAGCTCTCTCTGTGCTGTCAGGTTCACCAGGACGGATGGCTTTGCCGTGGCGTTGGGCGCCGACACCCCCTTTACTCACCGCCACATCACCACAGCTCACCGGCGCCAGTCGACCGCGTCGCCGCTCTGTTGTCCTCCCTGACACTCCCCAGGGAGGGGTGACTGCTGTCTGTGTCGGCGGTGCGAGGCGGGCCCACGGGGGCGGGCGGGGTGGTGTGTGTGGGGGGGGGGTAGAGCTGACGTGAGTGCGGGTACCGAGCCTCTCACCCGAGGTGTTTTGGGTGTTGGTATCTGAGCAGAAAGCAGTTCTCTGGGCTCGTGTTGACCTCATGGAACGATAAACAGATTTAGATCAGTATAATCTGATATGAGGTATTTGGTTATGAAATCTTTTGTACGTGGTTGTCTGTGTGTGTGTGTGTGTGTGTGTGTGTGTGTGTGTGTGTGTGTGTGCACGCAGCGATGCCTACATGCAGGGAAATGACTGCACCAGGAATTTGCCTGGTTGGCCCTGTTTGTAAGTGGCCTCCACCCGTTTCTTTTCAGCTGTAAAATGTGCATGCAGATGTCATCCCCAGCCACAAGTATTTCAATGCGCACGCTAATGTGCATGCGTGTTTCGTCTTCGCGCGCGCCACATGTTTCTGAAACTGTTTGGATAGAAAAGGAGTAAGATAAACACCCCAACATGGCCGGCCAGCGTTGGCTCCGCCCCCACTGGGCGTCTCGGAGGAAAAAATGCGTCAACAGTTCCAGAGAAAGTTGGG
>JAXIVH010000011.1:821090-823590 GCA_036785325.1 Urophycis tenuis
TTTTGTTGTTTAGTAGTCATTTGGCAGGGACAAGCACACAACAATCAACATTTTGGTTCACACTTAAATGCAAATGTTATGAGTTAGCCAAGAGGCTAATCTGTAGTTCGACAGGATGCTGCCATTAGGACGTTTCACTGCTCAACATTTCATTGGGTCTCCTCTTTTACAGCCCGTGTGGGGAAATGCTTGTGCGTACAGGAAGTGATGGGTCAAAACACACCAGGATATTAAGCGCCCTAAGATTTGTTGTCACCAAACAATGGACGGTACATGGCAGGAAGACGTGCTCGTTCTAGGTTTCTTTCCACTACGCCAATCACACAGAATATCCCTAGTCCCGCCCCCCGTTTCTATTCTTCTGCGATGAAACATTGAAGTGCGTTCACACTCGCACCAAAACCTGCAGTGTCCCGCGGAGGTCATGGGGTGTTTTGTTCCTGTCTTTGGTCTTCGGAGCCCCCCCTCATTTGGTCCTAGTCCCAGGCCCAGTGGGACGCATAACTTTGGCCTAATAAGCTGTGATGGCTTTGTGTCTGGGGCTCCCGGGTGTGGTCTCCTCTGACCAGACAGGATGTAAAACAGGGAAAGAACCCGCGGTGGTTAACTGGCTGCATGATTGTAAATGGGACGGACGAGCGGGAAAGAAATGTCGGCGTCTTATCTTGACGGAGTGCCCGTTAAGGGGCCTGGTGGAATTATTGGAAAATATGACTCCTTGGCTTTGTTGACTCGTTTCTCTGCTTACTCCCTTTACTTTATTCACAACACCCCCCCCCCCCCCCCGTCGTCCCATCTGACGTCATCGCTTCACTTCTCATTTCCTTGCTAAACTTGCCCATCCAGTCTCACTGACGCGCCCCATATTCACTCACTCACTCACCTCGCTTGCTCGCGTCGCTCAATCATGTGGTCATGTCATTCGCTCACTCCCTCCGCTAACTCACTCACTCACTCACAATGACTTGCTCTCCCACTCATCAATCCTCTTAGCTAATCTATTTACTACCTACTCTCCTCTCCCCACCGCCAACCCCCTCTCACCCCCCTCACTCTCTTTCTCTCTCTCTCTCTCCCCATTACCCATCTAACACAAATGGCAGCCATTTTCCGTTGGTCAAGGCTCCACTTCACCGTGAACTTAACGGAGACCACCAGACCCTCACTCACTCCTCTAACAGAGATGTGCTTGTAGAGGCATGCATTGCACTTACCACACCCATTACAATTATTGCCGGCTAATAGACGTGCTAATGACGATGATGTTCACAACACAGACACACACACACACAAACACACACACACACACAGCCATATATTTTTCTTTTTTTCTTTGAATTATTTTTTACAGGCTATATTTAGCTTCGGGAGGCTGAATCTTCAGGATGGGAACCCATTGCAGTAATCACACATACTGTGTTGGGAGGCCTGTTAGTTCTATTAATACACCTAGTCTGCCTCCAGAAAGCCCTAATTAACCTAAATTCCTAATCAGACTGTGTCGCGGAAGGAGCCGCTGTTTCGAACACTAATCAGCGTGTCTCGCGCAGGCCGAGGCCATTGTTTCCAAAGCGCTGTGGATGCTGTGTGTTGTTCAAACTGCATTAGCATCGGCTAATCTGATCACCCGTTGACGGAGCCACAAGCACGTTTGACATGAGGAAACCATTGATACCAACGCTGGGGTGTTTTTTATTTTCTCTTGCTAACGTAACAGGATAAAGTCGTGCTAATCAGGGAACCGCGCCACCATGGTGTTAATGCACTGTTTCATTGAGTGGGAGTCGCTCTCCATAAAACGGACCACGGTCAACGTTTGGTTTTGGCGAGAATTTATGTTCCTCGGGTTTATAGTCTATTAGTTCTCCTTAGGAGAGAGAGAGAGAGAGCTAATAACATCATTCATCCATCTCTGGGCACGCTGTCCTGTAAAAAGTAGAAGAGACACTCCGGTCATTTCCTTCCCCGCAGTTCTCTCTGTGTGTCCCACTGCTTTCTGGACGTGTGAGCCTGTTACTTTGGGATTGATGCCTCACCAGCCAACTAGGTTTGAGAACACACACACACACACACACACACACACACACACACACACACACACACACACACACAACACACACACACACAAACACACACATAGGAAACACGTATGTGCCAGGGTATATACGTGTGTTAATGCACATAGACAGTTTCCCTGCTTTATCCTTCTATTCATCTCTCTTGCCCACACACACACACACACAGAGACACATCAGGTCGGGCAGTGCAGCTCATTACCACGGTCTCTGATACAGCCAGCGTTGATGCTATCTTCCTAATGAATATACCGACTGCTGGCAGTAACCTCGGCCTTTGATCGCCCGCATGCACCTCTTTAACCCCGAGACATGGACAGAGAGAGAGAGAGAGAGAGAGAGAGAGAGAGAGAGAGAGAGAGAGAGAGAGAGAGAGAGGGATGGAGAGAGAGAGAGAGGGAGGGAGGGAGAAAGAGAGAGAGGGA
>JAXIVH010000011.1:828590-850506 GCA_036785325.1 Urophycis tenuis
TATATATATATATATATCTGGAACTCTCACCTATATCTGTCTATATCGATAAATACATATACAATGCTAATAATACTAATAATGCTATTAATAATTAATTACAATAGTATATAATAATATACCATTATACTATAATTGTATATTAAATAAATGCTTAATCGTATATATTTAGCATCCACGAGAGAAGCCGACACTTTGCATAAAACCCACCTCGAAAAAGCGGCGCCGAAAAGTTCATTAAATGAACTAACGAGACGCCAGCGTCGACTCGCTCACTTGAAACCGAGCTCGTTGCGACGTTAATTAAACCACCTGTGTCTGCCGTCCCTGTGGCCGCGCCCTCTCCCTCCACGGCGAACAAAACCCCCGCCACAATAGCAGCGGGGGGAGATATCAGGGCGGCGGGCCAGGTGCTGCGTCTGACTGATCAGCGGCCCTGACCGCTGAATGGTGGTCATTATCCCCAGCACCCTGCTCTCTCTCTCTCTCTCTCTCTCTCTCTCTCTGGTCTCGCTGTGTGTGTGTGTCATGCTCGCTCATCCCCCGCCGTCTCCGCTCTCTGCGTCCTCCCCGCCCGCAGCCTCCTTCTCTGAGCTGCTGCTCCTGGCGCTGGCCATCGGGGGCGCCATCGGCCTGGTGGTCATCTTCCTGGTGGTCTTCGTGTCCTGCAGGCGCTGCATGAAGAACAGGGCGCGGCCGAGACACATGGAGGTGGCGCACATGGAGGTGGGGCACATGGAGGAGGCGCCCCGCAAACAGAGGAAAGACCCCACGGCTTGGTAAGGAGGCAGCCGAGGGGAGGAGGACAGCGGAGAGACAGAGAGCGAGACAGGGGGGGAGGGGGGGGGGGGGGGGGGGGAAATGAGAGTCCAAGGTGATGGAAGAGAGGAATTTGGAATGGGTGTCTCTCGCTCTCTCTCTCTCTCTCTCTTTCATTTCTTCTCTTTTTCCCATTGGTGGATTATTGGGAATGTGGTGCCCCCCCCCTTCGCCCCCCGGCCCCTTCCTGTCGGATGCTTCCATTCCACTTCCTGTTTCGCCTCTTATTGTGGTCTTTACAACTGAACCCCCCCCCCCCGCCACCACCCCCCATGGCCCAGTTGGTGATCAGCTGAAGTGGTCCACCAGAGGGGCCTTGGCGTGGCTAGAACACTGTAGACAGTCCCGATACTGGAGTCAGAGCACAGACCTTCACATCAGACCAGCGCAGACCTTCACCACACCACCATGTGCCTTATCCCCCACCCCCCCCCCCCCGCCCCCAAAAAGGAAAGTCAAATCACGTTCCCTTGGCGTTTGTCTTCTTGTTTGTCTTGGCTGAACTACAGTATATTGGCCCCTACACCCGTTCCTGGGTTTGTTTAGAGGCCCCGTCGATGGAGCGACAGTGCCCCATTGTTGTTGTTTACGACCCGAGCTAACGCAGGCCCCGGCCCCGGGTCAGGCTGCGTCGTCAGGACGACGCCCAGGTTAAAGGATAACGCTGAACCCCTCAGACAAACCCCCTGGTTATCACATTCCTTTGGACGGAATAAATCTAAAGCTAATATTGAAGTTCCTCGCATACCCCGGTCTTTTTTTCTTTTTTTTAAATATTTGAACCATCAAACAATAACATCCATAGACAGGGAATGACGATATATACTAAGCACTTTGCTGTTCAAGGATGTAAAGACCAAAAATATCTGTGGGACTTGCTGGGGAAGATTGGTTTGTAAATATTATATTAGTTTCTCTGCATTTCATTGTAGTCTCACAGCATTTTTGGATGTATATATCTTTTTTTTTTCTTGTTTCTTGTTGATTTTTTAATGATTCAATACACAAATAATGTATACATCAGTCCTGGCATTTCAATAAATTAAGACAAGACAGAGCATACCGGATGTAAACACATTCCAGTTGATCAGTGCTAAATTCATTAATCTCTTTCGTACTATATTCCAAAAACAACTCTTCACTGTGTTAACCGTGTATGGAACCATCTATAAGAGATGTATTTAATAGTGTGTGTGTTTACACAAGGTATTGCTCTGTCGAGGACTCTGTTTGTTTGTTTGTCTCTGGGTGTGCGGGACTCTTTTGTTCTCTACTGGGTTTTCAGATCTCTCTGGTTGAGGGGGGCTCCAATGAACAGCATAACATACAATGTGTACAATGAACAGCACAACATACAATGTGTACAATGAACAGCACAACATACAATGTGTACAATGAACAGCACAACATACAATGTGTACAATGAACAGCACAACATACAATGTGTACAATGAACAGCACAACATACAATGTGTACAATGAACAGCACAACATACAATGTGTACAATGAACAGCACAACATACAATGTGTACAATGAACAGCACAACATACAATGTGTGCAATGTACAGCATAACATACAATGTGTGCACAGCCGTCAGCTGGGCTCCAACTTCATTACCTAACATGATCATCTCTTTCAGACTAAAAACACAGCAGCACCTTCAGCATCCAATCTTCTTATACTATACAAAGGGCGAGTTTGTGTTTGTGCCGTTTGTGACTCTAACTTGCCTTCCCTGCTGCTTGTGTGTGTGTGTGTGTGTTTGTGCGTGTGTGTGTGTGCGTGTGTGTGCATGTATGTGTGTGTGTGCGCGTCTCTGCTGTGCTGACATGATTGTGCATGTATAATTCATGTGCTTGTCATGGCTGCATATTCCTGTCCTTGTGTTGTGCACGTTGCCCTTACCCCCTTTTGTTTGTGTGTGTCTGTTCATGTGCGCGTTTGTATGTCTGTGTGTGCATGTGTCATGGGTGTGTGTGTGTGTGTGTGTGTGTGTGTGTGTGTGCATGTGTTATGGGCGTGTGTGTGTGTGTGTGTGTGTGCCTGTCCTGTTTCCATGTCCGTGTGTGCGTGCCTGTGTCCGTGCGTGTGTTTGTGTGCGTATTGTACCATGTGTGTGTGTGTGTGTGTGTGTGTGTGTGCGTGTGCCAGCCACCCAGCAATGGCTGTCCACCTGTATGTTTCCCAGACGTCTATAGAGGTGGACAGTTCCGACGGCATGATCACCACAGCAAGCTCCAACGACCCCAGCTCCTCCTCAGAGGACGAGAGGAGCACTGACGAGGAGGTGGGCGAGGACTCTGATTGAGGGCGTGGGCGGAGCCAGACAGACAGACAGACAGACAGACAGACAGACAGACAGGAGGGTCACATGGGGAAGGTACAGCACTGTCCGGTAAGCCGTATAGGACGAGCCTGAGAACTGTTGGGGTCCCTGGAAGGAGGACAAAGAGAATAGAACGAAGCAGGAAAAGGTTTCTGTTTTCCTCAATCCCTCAGTGACAACACTGTGTGTAATAATTGGACTCCCTGTGCAAAACTTTACTCGTATGGGAAGTGAAAGATGCAGTGACGTGTAAAAAGTGGTAGTTGCGCCAGGGGGCCGAGGGTGTCCTGGGGGGGGGGGGGGGGGGGTTGGTCTCTGAGGTGAAAGGTGGTGTTTCCTCTTTGCTCTGCTGTGAGATAAGTCGTCAAACATGTGGACATGTGAGGCGCGGGACATCGGCCTTGATGAAGGAAGGCGATGTGATGACGAGGTAGACCGCAAGGACCAATACATATCAACCATTCACCTTCACATGCGACGATCATTTGTATTCAGACGATAAGGCTTCAATAATAGCTGTTGTTGTTGTTGTTGTTGTTGTTGTTGTTGTTTACTAAGCCAGAGAAATTATTTTTAGTAGTCTTTGTATTATCTACCCCATAATCAGGCAGCCGTCATGTCATTGGTCAGTCAGACGGCAGCCCGCTCTGTCACTCTGTCACCTTCCTCATCGAACCCGTGCGTGCTTTAAGGTCCCCACCCCGGGTTTACTTTGTGTTTGGGTGTCCAGTGGGATTCATGACCCCCCAGCCAGCCTGTACCAACCGCCCCGGGAAAGAGAGCTTCCGCGCACGGCCACTAGCGTAAATGAAGTAGCATAGTGTTGAGTCGCTAGTTCTAGCGAGGCAGAGGAATTAAACTGTGAGTTAGCTTAATGCACACGGCAGGAGCGCTGTGTGTATGTGGACAAGTGTATGTGTGTGTGTGTGTGTGTGGCAGTCCTAATGTGTAAGAGATGCCCGCAGTGTGATCTGAAAACCTTGGGTAATTGCAAAAGATTGTCCTTGAAACCCTGTTTTTTTTTTTTTTCTGTCCAAGTGCTCTCAAAATGCATCACCAATACTAACACATCATTGTAAACTGAAAGCGTGTTTTACATCATTTTCTACTTTTTTTTCAATGTTTTTGTAAAACAAAAATTTTGTATTCTATTTTAGCGTACACCAGCAGTATTTTCAACCTGTTATTGTCAAAGTGTAACTGTGTGTCTACTAAAAGGTGGTAGATATGAATAGATCAAGATTTAATAAAGATGTTTTCTAATCTAATCAAACTGGCATTCGTGAGTCTTTACTTCAGGTTCTGCCACCTCCCTGCACTCCAAACACACAGGAGGAAGTCTGCATGGGTCCCAGTAGGTCCATAAAACACAACACCTTCATTTGCATGACGTGATTTGATAGGCCTCATCTATTATGCAAAAGCCTCAGTCTTGTTATGGAGTATTTATGATGCACCCCATTATAGTAGATGGCCATGCATTTCATTGAATGCTTCCATGGGTGTCCCGTCTGCCCTCAGCTGTTTTCCTGCAATGGGTTTCCACAGCAAATGGTTGACGTTATTGTTTATTGCTGTTTGTGAGGGGAAATATGCTGATGCATGCTTCTCTGACTTCTACCAATGTGTGCTTATTTGGCAGATGAAAGCATGGGTATGCATATGTTAGCACCTGTTATTGGATATGCTTGGAATTGCATGAGTGGAGTGTATGGTGTGTGTGTGTGTGTATATGTATGTATGAGCTTGTGTGTGTGTGTGTGTATGTGTGTGTGTGTGTGTGTGTATGTGTGTGTGTGTGTATGTGGTTGTGTGTGTGTGTGTATGTGTGTGTGTGTGCATGTGGTTGTGTGTGAGTGTGGTATGCGCGTTTGTGTTTGTGAGAGTGTTTTGATGTATGTACGTATTTGTTGCATTGATCAAAGTCTATTCCTCTGGGTGCAGCACTGGTTACTGACTTACAGAGAGAGTGTGTGTGTGTGTGTGTGTGTGTGTGTGTGTGTGTGTGTGTGTGTGTGTATGGGCGTGTGTGAGTGAGTGTTTGTGTGAATTGGAGGCTCTAGATTAAAGCACGGAAGCCTAACAACATTAGCAGGGAGATAAAAGAATACAAAGTCAAGGAGACCATTTATCTCAGGTAAATGTTGGCTGTGTGCAGGAAGCATATTTGATGTAAGTGGATAAAGTAACTAGTGACTGCACATGGTAATCACCTGGGCAGCACCGTGGGTCTTGTTTCTAAGCTTAGAGAGTCGGCCCCCCTGCTGATAACTCATAATATTCATCATCCAGGGACGCAGAGCGCAAACCTTGCTCTCTCAGAGGGAAGTTTTTATTTAAAGGACATACACACAAATGTTTCCTGAAGTTAAAGTCTGTGTGTAGTTCTCTTTTTAACACAGGAGCATGACGACAAAGGTCATCTCCTCTCGTGGAAACTTTTTTCTTTTAACAATAGAAAACCAATGAGTCACTGTCTTGTCGAGGAGGGTAAGACTATGAAACAAGTCAAAACACAGAGGTTGTGTTTGAGAAACGGAATAATAATTTTAAAAAAAACCGACAGCCTGTGCTTACGAAATGGAAACAAACGATGGTGGCTTATTAGTCAGCTTCTTCTTTTATTTATTTATTTTACCCTTGCACATTGTATTCGTCTGCATTCCACATGAAGGCAGGTCGTACCTGGAACCGTCATCACCAACAGTCTCCGCCATTGCACGCACACGCCTCAGTCCGCATGCTGTTACATGAAGTGTGCGGTCTATAGTGTACCGTGACCACACTGCCACGGTCGCAGCTATTCCCTTCTGTCTCTGCGTGTCCAGTGTAGCCCGTTCAGCCATATCCCCGCGCTATCACCACCTTCCCACCAGGCTCCTGAAAAAGCACAATGCTGCCAGTATCGGAAAAAAAACGAGAGACCGGATTATTGTTGTTTTATCTTTTATCAACTCTCCCCCCCACACACACACACACACTCACGTGTGCACAAGCACACACGCGCACACATGTACACATACACACACACTCAGGTGTGCACAAGCACACACACGCACACATGTACACATACACACGCACACATGTACACATACACACGCACTAACACACATACACAGACACACACACACACACACAGACACACAGCCACATAATGAGTGTAAGCTGATGAAATGTGGGGAACAGTCTGTTGTTTGGGGGCTGTGGGATAATGTGTCCAACCATTTAAGGCTGCATTATTATTAGTACTCGCTGTGTCAGCAACAGAAGACTTCTCTCCTTGATCTACGAAGCCGGGGAGCCAGGGGCTGCTGTAAGTGAGGAGCATTCATTCTGACTGTGAACATTTCGGGGTGCCGAAACACACACCACTGTAGCTCAACAGAGAGCCCCCTGGTGAACGCAGCACTGGTGAACGCAGCCGGGTATCGGGCGAAACAACCGCACTCGGGCTTTGCACAATAGGTGGAGATAGAGCTCTCTTTTTTTTTTTCGCCAAGGCCTGGTTATCATGCCGCAACCACTGCACCACGGAGATGACTCAGTGGTCTCGTATTCAGAGAGCCCTCCTTAGGAACACAAAGGGTGTTCACCGTCACACTCAACACACACACACATGAAAAACACTGCGCTTGTGAATGTAGCCCGACCACACCGCACAGGGCATTCTTTTCACACAGTTTCACAACCGAGTGCTTTATGCAAGGCCCCTCCGAGCAGCGGAGCATAACAACTTGAAATGAAAGAACATTCCTCACGCAGTGGGCCTATTCTGGTCCATCCATTATTACCTGAACATGGCTGCATGCTTGGCACCTATTGGATCTGAGCAAAGGTAGCCTACACAATGGGGCCCTTTGTGGTGATTTTCAGTCATATCACGTCTGTGCCTCCACTACATCAGTCTTTGGTGCAATTGAACCTTTTAAAAAGGGGATAGAGTGCGCAGTGTGTAGTTTGTAAAGAATTTGCAAACAATTTCCTCTTTCGGCCAGCCGAAAATCGAATTTGGAAATAGCCCTAAGTAAATTACACCCAAATACGATTAAGTGCAATGCAGCCTATAAAGAAGACATTCTTCAAGTTAGATATTCCAATGACTAAAAGGCACAGAATCGTGGGTTTATTTTGTTGTCACAGCAAAATAGAATGTACAGTTAAACAAAGCACAAATAGCCAGTAGGCCTAATAGACAGTGTTTTTTGCACTAACTGTTTATTCCTATCTCCCATTAGAGATAATTACAAAGCTAAAGACGGGAGCGTAGGGACCACGGATGTATAAGATGGGACTGTAGTGTTTATAGTGATAACCCTAACGGCACGCCAGTGCCATTGCACGTATTGTCCCATGGGAATGACCCACAGCGATAAGGTTACAACAGCAGCCAACATGGGAACACTAGTCTGGGTTACTGAACCAAAAACAGCCATGCCTTTATATTTTGTATATGTACACACCTGACTCAACCGCTTTCACCCGAGGGGTAAAGTGTTTACTTGTCCATGTCCTATTTTGACACACTGCTCTGCACACTGCTGGAATCAACCCTGAAGCCTTGGAGCGTGCACACTCCACAGCACTTGAACCAGACCAGAACCAGACCGACCGAAACCACAGCGACGCCCATCCGGTGGACGCAGCAGTCATGGCCCTCCCCCAACCACGGGCCACTCACCTTGAGCTTGTCCGCACAGGTAACGCGACAGCAGCACTACTGTTTTTTCAAACTCAAATGAATATGTTTATCTTCATGATGTAGGCCCCTTATTACTGTTGAATACGATATAGACATCCGAATTCGACGGAAAACACCTTTAAATGTTTAAACAAAATTCGGAAGCAGTCGAGGGCAGGGACTATTCTCAAATATCAGCGTCGGGACTTCCACATCCTGATCCACCTGTTTGTCAGGAAGACGATCTCACACACGTCGCAGAAATGGCAGCACAGGAGTGAAGTCCACCACACGGTGCTCGTAGTCAGTAACACGAAATATGGACGAGATTTAAACTCACATTTAATTAAGTCGGCGAATAAAGATAGTACTAGTGTTTTAGTGACATCGTGTTGTAAGTAAAATGCCTTGGTTGTGGCGGAGGATTACGACTTTGGACGCCGTGCTCAGGCTGTGCCTGGTCGTTTGTTTTGGTGAGTCCGCGTCAACTTTTGAAGTTATTTGTTGGTTATCATGAGGACCTATTTTACACCGGGTACGCGTGTATTCAGGGAATTACCTGTCAAAGATAATCTCTTATTTATTTCACGTATTTATACAGGCCTATGTTTGTTTGCCTAGTCCTGTATAATTATCTCACCAAGTTTTGTTGTTTTTAATTTGTGTTATCCACCGCAATAAAAAATGGAAAGGCAGGAACTTTCATTTAATTAGTGGTGCTCTTGCCTTGCTGTGAAGTTTTGTAGAACTGCCGACTATTCAGTGTGTCTGAAGCGGCTCTGGCTTTAGGCTACACAAACAGTCCTACCTAAACGCAGCATTTAAAAGTCAATAAAAAAGTCAAAAGTTATTAAAAAAAGTAATCAATTTCACGAAAATTGCAAAAGAGGAGAATTATAATCTTTTTCAGCCTGCATATCTTAATATAGTACTATATCCAATAGGCCTATGCTGTCTTAAAGGACATGACACTTTATTTTGACCACAAGCCTCTTTTAAGCCCCCACCAGCCCACATTATTTGTAAACACTCTCACCAAGTTCTCTATGACTACATTGATTATAAGAAATTCAATTTTTACATATTTTTGTCATTCTAGGCCCACACCACACCATACCAGTGGTGTGGAAGCCAAGAGGAGAACATTGGTTGCCATTGAGTTGCCAGGGTCTGTCCACCTGGTCAAGTCCACCTGTAGTGGCATCTAAGACCTTCTTTGGCCTTTTTATGACAACAGGATCATCTGGGCATGAATTCATCTGGACTGGAATGAATGCCCACGAGATGTGTTGTGTAGTGGTGTACCATGCAGAAATGATCGCGCCGCACGGCCTCCGCAATGTGGATGACTGCACTCTTCCAGCGAACGTCTCCTGGGAACACCAGGGAATTGGAATTGTGCACTTCACTGAAGCAATGATAACGCGTGTGATGTTCCTAAAACCTTTTTCTTTTTTTTTTCTTGGTGACGACGGTGCTTGGTACATTATGGCGTCGAGTAGTGTGAAGAACCTATCGTCACGCAAGGATTCATCAGTTCTGCAACACCGTTCACGTGGGCCGTCCTTCTTAGTGCGTGGGTGCCAGAAACGCATTCCACATGTGCACCGTCACGCCAACGACCTGCGCTGTTGATTCCTAATAGTGGAACTATAAGTGATATCATTGCGTTGTTAATAGTTGTTGCTACCTCCATAGTGGGGCTATTCATTTAGGCATCTCCTCTTTGATATTATTCAGGCTGTGCATTACAATGAATCCTTTATGAAACCATTAGTACAATGCTGCAACCCAAGTCTAACTGATACTTGGGGAGGGCTTCATTTGTACTCACACAGCCGGGTATGGCTTGGTGTGCCTACACATCGGGGAAGGTGATAACGGCACGCATTAAGCAACCCAAGAGCCTGCTGTGTTACTACCACCGCTCCACAGACCTTGGCTCTGAAGGTTGTATCAAGCCAGCAAAGGACACTAAAACATTTTATTTTTCCTCCAAACATTTAGTTTACTTTCTATTCAGAAGAATGTTCCGTGGGCTTCTGTTTTTTAATTAAACGTCAAGGTGTTTTTCATATATTTCA
The DNA here is from genome assembly GCA_036785325.1 of Urophycis tenuis. Classification (NCBI taxonomy): domain Eukaryota; kingdom Metazoa; phylum Chordata; class Actinopteri; order Gadiformes; family Phycidae; genus Urophycis; species Urophycis tenuis. The sequence goes on from JAXIVH010000011.1 coordinate 838,501, forward strand.
AACTCGCTCAGAATAAAAACCAGTGCGGTTAACGCCTAGGGACCGCCCAGCTTCTAACCGCCTGTGTCTCACACGCTCTGTTTACGCCCAGCTTATGTTATCCCAACATCCTCTGATTCACACCCACTCACCTTCACCGTTTCTGCCTATGTCTCTCCCTCTCTCTCTCTCTCTCTCTCTCTCCCCCCAGTTCCCTCCCCGGTGTCCCCCATCATGGTGAATTCCCCAGCAGAGCTTCATGCCTCCAAAGGGGACTCGGTGGTGCTGTCCTGCACCTTCACCTCCACCAGCCGGCCCACCAGCCGGATGTCCGTGGACTGGTCCTACAGGCCGCCCAGCGGGGGGGCGCCGCAGACGGTGAGTGGGCGTGCAGCTGGAGGGACCAACCGCCGCGAGACACCGCTCTGATTGGCCGCCGCGAGACACCGCTCGGATTGGCCGCCGCGAGACACCGCTCTGATTGGCCGCCGTGCTGAGTGGACAGCATGGCTTTTTAGAAAATATTTATATTTATTTATTCATCGTCCAATCAAGCAACTGGGACTTTGGTGCTGGGAAATGTGAAGCTTTCGGATGTTTACAGTGCTCACTGCCTATTTTATATTATATATTTACCTTTTCACTGGGGAATATCGGGGATTGATGATGATATTGTACTGAACTGCTGACAACTGCTGTGGGGTTTCTCCCATTCGCTCTGTCCTGTGTCCTTATCAGAGTTTCGTTCTATCAAAGTGCCAGGCAAACAATCTGATGACTAATGTTTATTATGGCCCGGCCTGAACAACAGTGGAGAATGGATAGGGCAGTGAAAGCTCACAGACCATAGTTTAATGGGTCAGAGTGGGACACTCGGTTGGCCACCAGACCAGGTTTCTCAGATAAGTAACGGCGACAACGGTGGTTCAACAGGTAATGGTAACTACCTGTTGTTTGGTGTAAACGAGTGGAACAAGTGAATGCTGAGTCCCAATCAAACGTCAATCTAATATCCTGTTGAAATGTTGGATGTCTGCCGAGGAATCAACTGTTAACTAGTGTAAAAGTAGAGGCACAACAGTATGTTGTGGTCTTTGGAGTGCAAAATAGACCCTCAAGTGTTTGGTGGATTAGGAAAATGTAACGCTTTTAAAATCTGCACCCTTCTTGTTGTTACTGTTGTATTCAGGCCCCAGGGAACCAAATGTTTGGAGAAACACACGCAATATGTTTGAGTGCATCGTTTGAGTTTGTAACCTTGGAAGATATTTTTTTAATAAGCAGGAAGTGATATAGGATGTTTGGCTTTGTGTTGTAAAAACAGATTATTTGCCACTCAGCTCCTAGCTTGATGCCCCCACTACTCCCTGAGCGTACAGTGCTTTGCCATAGAAGAGAAATATCTCATTTAGCTCCTATTGTGTCATCTTCAGGTCAATTTGAGCAGTGTTGACCTGAATCTCTCACCCCTTGAGCACACTTAATTGAATTCCCCCCGTGGACCGGTAGTTTTGAACGGCCCTGTCCATCCCTCCTCCTCCTCACCTCTGCAACCACAGCCGCCTTTTGAATATTGAGTTGGCGCTGCCCCGGGAGACAGGGTCTGAAAACCCCACGCGGTCAGCTTTCACCCCCCCCCCCCCCCCCCCCCCCCTCTCCATCTTCCATTCCAGTGCGGGTGGTCTTAAGTGGTCCGGCCTTCCGAATACGCGATGCATCCCCCGCCCGTCTCTGCGTTCATTTAGCCCGCCGTCCACACAGAGCCGGCGGGTCCAGTTTCACTGAGCAGCGCTCAGGATGGACCGCTCGCCCAGGACCATTTAGAACAACAAGAGGACCATCCGCTGTGGTTGCATGTAATTCCATTTGCATGGGCGTGCGGGGTTGGGGGGGGGGGGTTGCGTGGGGGGGTATCCATAGAGTGTGGTCGCGGCAACAGCCTGTGCCATCATTTCCTATAGGAGCACTCAGTGTAAAGTGATAGCTAATGTCTTGTGGCTCCACTCATATGGACTGCTGTTGGTTTAGTCATTAAGATGTATCCGTTGGGCCGATGAGTGCATGTGTTTCTGTTTGTCTGTTTTGTGTGGGTGCACGTGTGTGCGTGTGTGTGCGTGTGTGTGCGTGCGCGCGTGTGTGCGTGTGTGTGTGTGTGTGTGTGTGTGTGTGTGTGTGGGTTGAGGGCAAAAACTTGTATGTCTTGCAGAGATAGAGAGACAGAGCGTGGCCATAATCAGCAGATGGAGTGCGGCTGCTCACCCCCACAAAGCAACAGGCATTCCTGAGGGCGTGGCGTCTATGGGATCGGTTCCTGGGGTCGGGCCAAAGCCCGTGACTTTCCCGTCATCCCCCTCCAACGACTCTGGGCTGTGTTGAAACACCGATAAATAACGTCCCCCCCCCCACCGACGGGGTCCCGCGACAACGGCGGGCCCCTGGGCCTCTGCTTTTCTCATTTACCAGTCTGGATCGGCGCTCCGCTCAATTTCATTAGGGGGCTTTTGGCCGCTTTATCGGCCCGTCCCTTCGCCGTAGATCAAGACAGCCAAAGACCGTGAATAAGCATTTAAAAGGCTCCCGTCAGAAATATCATTTTGCCGCCCCCCCAACCCCTCGCCCCCGCTTTAGTGTCAGTCAAAATAGGTGTGCGCGCCTCAGTTGTCTGGGGGTAATTACCTGCGTTCAGAAGAGCGTTTGCACTGCGGATGCGCTTGGGAGAGCAGACAGCACGTTCAATCAAACTTCAGTGGGGGTCCGTGGTGATTCAGCTAACTTTGTTCTGGGCTGGCAAATGAATTGCCTGAAGAAAAATGGTTGATTTCAATTTTGCTGATGAGAATATTATGATTATTATTTATTTGTGTGTGTGTGTGTGTGTGTGTGTGTGTGTGTGTGTGTGTGTGTGTGTGTGTGTGTGTGTGTGTGTGTGTGTGTGTGTGTGTGTGTGTGTGTGTGTGTGTGTGTGTGTGTGTGTGTGTGTGTGTGTGCGTGTATATATTTTATCGGTCACCGATGTTGTCGTACATGTCACCATGTCATCCCATTTCGTCTTTATGCTTTATATTAGTTTCTATTATTTTTTTACTGTGGACTTGTAGGCTGCATGTTATGTATGTATGGAGGAGGGGGTTCTTGCCTCCATTTTATTCGCTCAATGATTTTGGTCATAAAAACACTTTGAGTTGGTCCTTGCACCGAGTTGTTTACAAGATGAGTACACAAGAGTTTGAATTGCAGTAACCCTGGAGCGCTTTCTTAGCTAACGTTAGCACTTAGATTTACTTTAATGGCCGACAGGTCGGGACACGGAGAGAGAACTATCAGGGCGGATTTGGCATTTATTTATTAAGTGCACTTTACCGCGGTGTTGAGGTTAAGCACGCGCAAACACACATATATTTCAACATTATCCAAAAGGATTTTCTGGTCAGTTTCCTTTTTTTCATATTTTATTGCATTGCAGTAACCAATCTTTTCCCCCCTCCTGTCCCTGTTTAAAAGGGTAAAGGGGGCATTTAGCAGACGCTTTAGTCCAAAGAGACTTACAATCAGTACATTTGTGGGGTTCGACATGTGGACAGTTGGAGGAGGGGGTGGATCAAGGGGATCGAACCCCCGACCCTACGGTTAGCGGACGACCCACTCTGTCCACCCGCTCTACCCACTGAGCTACTGCCGCCCTGTTCAGTCACTTGGAGCGGCGGTTTCATGGCGGCGTTGTCCTTCCCTCTTGCAGTTCTTCCACTTCTCGTCCAGGGCCTTCCCCCGCACCGACGGCCAGTTCAGCGGGCGCGTGCAGTGGCAGGGCAGCCCGGCCCGCGGCGAGGCCTCCATCACGCTGCACAACGCCACGCTGGCCGACAACGGCACCTTCACGTGCGCCGTGCGGAACCCCCCGGACGTCCACGGCTCCCCCACCTCCCACACCGTGCTCACCGTCACGCCCAAAGGTAGGCGCAGTACGCTAATGCACGCGCACCGCGCGGGCCAGATCACCTGAACGCAGGGTTAGCTTAACGGAGTTTGACTCTGCGCAAATTCTTGACAACCTGCATCATCGTTGGGCTTGTTGAGGCGTGTGTGTGTGTGTGTGTGTGTGTGTGTGTGTGTGTGTGTGTGTGTGTGTGTGTGTGTGTGTGTGTGTGTGTGTGTGTGTGTGTGTGTGTGTGTGTGTGTGTGTGTGTGTGTGTGTGTGTGTGTGTGTGTGTGTGTGGTGATGAGGTGAGGGTGACGAGAGGTTGGGGTTTTGCCCTATCTTTAATGTCCCGTAACCTGTATTTTGTACATGCTTTGGATTTTGATTTCCCTGATGTCCCCAAGAGAGGAGCTTCATAATTCATCTGAGGTCTAAGGCTATTTGGGCAGTTTTGCTGTTCTTGTCATCTGACCTTTTTCATATTCCATATTAGAAAATCACAACCATATCAATGCCTTACCCTAACCCTTTTGTCGCTTAGAGATACTGATTCAAGACACACAAATGATTGAAAATCAGTTTTAAACATTTGTATGTAAAATTTTCTGTAATGAAAAACACATTGCTGAATTAATTGTTTTGAATCGATTAAACCAATTTTCAAAACCAACTCTATGATGATGATCATCATCATCAGGACAAATCATTATATAAATATATGTTGGAAAATGTATCGCATTTGAGCCTGTAGGGTCTTCTGGAAGGAGAGGTGGGACCTTAGAACCAATTGTGTTGCATTGATTGTCCAAAACCACATGATTTAAACTAAAATCCATATATTGACTGTCCTGGCCAATAGTAAATCCTTGTAGAACTAAGTCTGCTTAAGCGGTCACATTTTTTTCTGATTGCTTCATGACAAAATCTGAAACGCATACCGTGACATCTTTTGAATGTCATTGTACTCAATGCACCTGAGGGTAAAATTAGTTGTGAAAACACAGGAAGCTGCATTGTTTTCATGAACTGTATAACCGTCATACTTATTTGACTGGTTGTGTGTGCACATGTGCGTGGGCCTGTACTCAAAAATAGATTAAATTGACCATTACAATTATTTATGAGCTTTTTTAATTAACGCAAAAAATCTGGGCAAATGCCCAAGTGACCCGATGTTAAAAAAAAGTGAATTATCAGAAATATATGATCAATTAATTTCCCATCTGCACGCTGATTTCATTACTTCTGCACTATTGGGCACATTCTTAAATGATCATCTGAGAAATTTTGAGACATAAAATCACTTTTTATGGTGTGTGGCTCAATCTTCAAATGCGTTTGTCTCTCTCTCTCTCTCTCTCTCTCGCTCTCCCCTGTTGACAGCGGCCAGTGTGCGGTTCACTGACGTGGGGGTCTTGCTGGTGTTCATCCTGGTGCCCTCTGCGCTCGTCACCCTGGGTCTGTTGGCCAGGATGTGCTGTCCCCAGAAGGAGCACAGCAGCCAATCAAAGGCCTACAGATCGCCCATAGAGGTCACAGAGGAGTCAGTATAGATTTATTCTGCCAATTCTCTGGCTGTTCATTGGGCTTTTTTTGGTGGTGGGGGGGGGGCGGGTGTCTGTTATTACTCTTGGATGGAAGTAAGGAGCGAGGGTTTTAATGAGTCGGTGGAGCTGCCAGCAAATTCTGATCTGGCGCTCTCCCCTATAGGCACTTGCAGCATAAATCCATCCCATAGTGTGTTTAGTGATTATACCCATACAATCCTGAAAGATATTTCCAGCGTAGACCCAAGATAGTAAAAAGTAGAATCGGGCTGATAATATAATGATGATGCCATGTTACTCTCAAAATGATTAATGGAGGGAGACCACACATGGTCTGTAAATAAGGCACACGGTTTTAATTGGATACATGAAATAAGCATTACAATGAGGTCTGTCTGCAGGACAGTATGTATGCAATGTCGCTCACCAGGGTAAGAGAGGCTCCTGCAGGTCTGAGTCAAAGCCTCCTGAACCCAGCCTGCTCAGGTGTGTTGCATACCTGTTTTAGTGGTAGGCTATTTCCCTTTGGATGAGCTGATAACATCAGCTCACAGAAGGGTAAATCTAGTGGCTGTAGATGACTCCAGGCTAAACTTTGGATCCAACAGCATTATGACTAACGTGGCCTTTTTTTTTTTTTTTTTAATCTCTCGCTCTGTATTTGTGAACTACTTGCCAGATAGATTTCTCTCAGGACTTAGCATTGTAGCATTGGATTTTCAGCCAAGTAAATGGGGAGCCCAAATTGATGGTTGTAACAAGGGAACCCTTGTTATCTCTCTTGTTTGGCAGAGATGAGTATGTTGCCTGGCAGAAGAGGACAAACATGCAGAGGAGGAAGATGTGCTGTGACCTCGATTTCACGGTAGGCTCCAGCGAGATCCAGGCCAGGTTACTGTAGGCCTTCGCTGTCATCAATAACTTACTGAGACGTCTCTGCTGGGTCCGTTTCCCATGCTACGCTTCACATGGCGTCCTGTTTTTTGTTTTTTTGTATTTTGTGTATTTATCCATTGTTCCATTGAGCGTTTCTGACGGATGACTCTGCCTTTCTGTCCAGGACTCGGAGGAAGGGTACTACAGCCAGAAAACAAGGCCTCCAGTGGAGGAGGGTGTCGCTGAATCCCAATGCTAGAGACTCCTGCTGGTGGGGACGTGCAATGACAACATGGATTCCCCCTTGACTTGAGATGGGGAAGTGTTGACTTGGACATTCCCAAATCTATGTCTTCCCAACCAGTGGTCATGCAGTATTGTGACGTGACAATCTGCCTGGAGAGATATGGTAAAGATTTCCTCCAATGAATTCAATTCACTTTACAGAGATGTACATGAACTGCTTGTAGCCACAGAAATACTGTCTTCATTTGTTCTGTACAGCTGCCACTTTAGAATGTGTTATTGTGAAGGAGATGCTTTATATATATAGAGAGATTTTTTTTTTAATATAAAGACACCGGGAACATGACTTTATGAAAGACTATTTTGTAAAGTCTTTGAGGTTCGATTAAATATTTGTTTTTCTTTATTTCAATAGAGAGTAAGTTGTATAATTGTATACCTGTCTTTTAGGATGAGGTAAATGAAATTAAAGATGGCTTGCCATGATTTCCATTGCTTACTAATTTCCCAGTGGTTCTCATATTTTTCATACTTTCTGCTACAACGGATTCACTGTCATCAGATGGATGCTTTAGTTTTGTTTAATGCATATCTCCCATTCCATTACAGTAGATGTACATTTTATTTGTGTAATGGGAAATGTTGTTAATATTTAAAGATATTTATGTAAGAAAAGTAACATTATACATGAACCAATTAAATTGATAAGACAGCAACCTGTTCTTCTGAGATGTCTTCTACCATATTTAGGTAGTTTTTTTTTTTTTTTTTGGGGTGGGGGGGGGGGGCAGCTTAGAAACGTATGCGTCATAAAAAGCCACGATTGGGTGCACATTTAAAGCAAGGTTTCAAGCCAACCACGTATTTAACCTTGATAATATTGGGAATGCTTTGAAACTGCAAAGGGATGCTGCAACACGAGCTCACTGAGTCAGTGTGGTCATTACTGTGCCTTGGATTTTCCTGTTGGCTCTTTGATAACAGACCGTATCTCTATTCATGAATGCGCATGAATATTCCTTTAAAAAAAAAAGCGAGATGTTTAGGACGGGATGTGGTTTACCAAGTAGGAATACACCAGGGCAGCCGGCCTACCGCGCCTCTAGGGCCCTGGTAGGACGCGGGGTTGATGCTACATGGAGCCATCAGGTCACTGATGGACTGTAAAGTCACTGATCTTTTGAAGGGAAATAATTACTCAGCAGCCACATTCTCTGATGGGGTTTATTTTTATATTCTACTTTACATTCAGGCCAATTCATCATGCCTCTACTGCATTTTAATAATTAACACAGGCGGTAATGGTGAAACAGTTATCTTTCTTACCTCATCTGAACTACCATGGCAACAGATTAATGTCAGGCTGCATCTGAAACTGGGAGGAGCAAATAAGGGGGTGACGGTCAAACTGAATTAATGAACCAAGTGACGTTTATTTGACTGACCGCAATGTAGTGTATTGTGTATATTGTCTATGTCCATTAGATATTTTTGGTGGGGGTCGGGGGTCTAGGGGGGGTGAAGTCATAGAATTGATCCCCTGTAGTGAAGTCATACATAAGTGCACCTATCATGTCCATCTTCCAGAAAATTCTCTCTGCTTAGAGCTGCCATCTTAAATTATTTTCTGAGGTCCTGCCAAGGTTGCCTTGGCTCACAGCCTGGATCTGTTCCTTCAGTATCCACTGTCTGTCTCCAGCCCTGAATCAGACTCTGGGAGTCTGCCTGCTGGCCAGCAGTCTGCGTATGTCAGAATATGTGAGTGTGAGTGTGGATACCTGGATACATTCCTTTCATTAACATTGATGTAGAGATATGCTCTGTCCCTTTGGTGGTGGTGAATGTGTTAATCTCTCCTATAGGAGGGTTTCACACTCCAAGCTGCCATCTTGGTGCTTTTTTTTTTTAAAGCATTTTATTAGGACATAATAACATTAGATAATAATAACAAGATTTTTTGGGTCAAGAAGTACCAATATAGTGAGCTTCAATTTGTTTTATGGAACTTGAGATCACATGATTGAAACCATCCTATTGACAAGATCTGCCCACCCCCACCCTATCAGCAGGGAGGGAAAATGAGCTTTGCTGTTGGTGTGGTATCAGGTGGTGGAAGGCTTGCTGTGGACTGTGGTTTGCGGGCCTGCAGGAAGTAGCACTCAGGAGTGGTCCTGGTTCACCATCGCTAACTGATCCAGAAGCCCACAACATCCAGGGTTCACGAGTTCACCATTCTCAGTGCACCAACTGAGAATGGTTGTTAAAAGACATTGATGATTGAGGAGTTTATATACCTGGTACAAGCAATACTACTAAATCATTTTCTAAATAGTCACAGCTCTACAGTGCACTAAAGTGCAAGAAAAACATCCAACCAAAATGACTCTAATGGTACTTGCATGTCATTTATTGTTTCATCGGCCATCTTCACTAATGCTTAAAAGATACATGTTGAATTGCACTCGACGAGTCTACAGCCCTGCATTGTTCTATGGAACCAACGTGGTAACTGTGAGAACCGTGCAGAGCATGGGAGGCTGTTCTGTAGTACCGAAGCCCAGCAGCTCACCAATACAATGGGAAATGTGTTAAAGCTGAGGAGGCGGTGGACACCTATGATGTTTTGGTATGGTTTATTCCAGTGTTCAGAAGAGTCCAGGCTGCTGAAAGTGGCACAATGCAGTCCAGCACACACAAACCTTTGGCTTTGCAGTCACTGGCTCTTCAAGGCGAGCGTGTTGGGCTTAAGTTGGCAGTGGACCACTGTTGTTGACTCCTCTGCTATTATTTGGATGTTGATTAACCTTTGGTTTTACCCTAATTGGGAAGAAACCACTGAAAGCTAAGCTAGGCGATTTGGAGAAACCAGCCAGGATAAGCTAGATTTTTCAAGGATCCAACCAAAAAAGTGCACCATCCCTTCAGACCTCCCTCCAAAGCCACTCCCCAAAAGCATGTGACTAGCTTTTGCAATAGCTCTGTCTAGCCTGGTGGAAGACCCCGGTCATGCGCAATAAGTGGGTGAATGGGTGGGTATGTAGACAGGCAGACAGGTAAGCCATTCAATCATCTCATTTTGGCCGAATGAAATGATTTGATGGATCTTTTTTTTTTTTTTTTTCAGAGCACTTTGATTTATTGATTACTGTCGGGATGTAAATAAGAGATAACAGGAATTTCCACAAATATGCCAAAAATGCCTCTAAAATAAATGGCCTACCCCACCTTCAAAGCATTATAAAACACTAGATGGTCCTTCTATTTAAACAACAGGCTACAACATCCAAATACACGCCAAGAGTGATTTAACTACAGTGGGTGGTTTGTTTTGTGATGACTCTGTGATAGGCCAGCAGGCCTCCCTGCTGCGGGGCAGCAGAGCCGGGACGCTATGCGGGCGAATGCATGGATAAGGGGACTCGCCCCCTCTGTGTCTGAGGTGGCAGCTGGACACACCACTCTGTCTCTCTCTACAAGGCTTTACAAGGCCCTTAACTGCTTTCTGTCATTCTGTGACATCCAGGCGTTAGTGCGGCACTTGGTATGCGCCACAGCTTATCTTGTATTGACTCTGTGTTTGCACAAAGTAGGACAACCCTCTCTACTAAAACAGAGTACGCACTCACGCAGAAACACAAATATCATCACTCTATCTGCCCCAAAACTGTTAAAAAAACAACATGCATCATTAAACAAAATGGGTCATTTTCGGTGCATTACTTTGTGAAAGCGTTGTATTCATGTGTGTAACTTTTCAGTAATTCAGCCTAGTTCGTGTACACCCATCGGAATGCTAACTGTTAACTTCTAAGTGACCAACAGACTGGTGGTTTCTACGAAGCAGCTTGTTATCACAGCAATGGGTTCGCTTGCCGCCCACAGTCTGTCGTCATGCCGACGACAGACTATTTGTCCATGCCGCTGTCCTGTATTATTGCATACAAGACGGCATTTTTCTCTGCATTAATTCCGATACAGGCTACAGATGATGGACTCGGACACGATGGGGTTTAACTTTGAGATAAACGGTTTAAGCTGGGTGCAGCGCAGCCTTGTTGTGAATCGCAGCCAATAAGTCCATCATAGCTTTATAAACAACTGTAAGCAAATAGGGTAGTACAGTTCAATGCATTATTAATGTTGTCTAGATTAGTTGCATAATGTTGCACTTAAGCTGCAAATTCCCATGCAGCACTACATTAAAGATTCCATAAGCACACGTCATGCAAGCCATGCCAATTTAAATCAGCTTGTTTTGCTTCTCAACTGTGAGTGAACATGAGGGGGGGGCACAAATGACAACAACAACATGTTCCCCTTGAGCAAGGCACTTGCTAGCTACCACTCCAAACCACTCCAGTGCCACCACGGTATAGGTGGCTACTGCATGACGGCTCTGTGTGCCGAAAACGCCGCTGCTGTGAGCCACTGCTGTGAGCCACTGCTGTAAGGCAGTGCTGTGAGGCAGTGCTGTGAGCCACTGCTGTAAGGCAGTGCTGTGAGGCAGTGCTGTGAGCCACTGCTGTAAGGCAATGCTGTGAGGCAGTGCTGTGAGCCATTGCTGTAAGGCAGTGCTGTGAGGCAGTGCTGTGAGCCACTGCTGTAAGGCAGTGCTGTGAGGCAGTGCTGTGAGGAACTGCTGTAAGGCAGTGCTGTGAGGCAGTGCTGTGAGCCACTGCTGTAAGGCAGTGCTGTGAGGCAGTGCTGTGAGGCAGTGCTGTGAGCCACTGCCGAGGTGCAGTCACAGCGACGTCTAGACCTCCCCGGGTGACGACGACTTCACCTGACTTCACCACCGGGACTCTGACACGGCGCGCGGCGAGGGGGGGGGGGGGGGGGGGGGGGGGGGGCTGGGGTGGGTGGCGGTGGCGGTGGCGTGTTGCGGTGAGTGGAACGGCACAAGCAACGATGACACATGGCTCATGATGTAGCATGTAGGCCGCTAATGGTAATGGAGTCGGCCCTCTGGTGCCAGGGGGCAGGCAGGAGGAGGAGGAGGAGGAGGAGGAGGAGGAGGAGGAGGAGGAGCATGGCCACACGGCTGCGGGCTAATGGTTCTTTTTCCTTCCTCGGTGAACTGGGAACGGGGTGGTGATACTGACACACGGAGGGATAGCATGACGAGGCCCCCCCCCCGGCCGGCTGCTATCACTCCTCCCTTTTCTTTTTTATGACACTCCATTTTCTCCTCTCTTCTCGCCTCTCCTCTTCCTCCCTTCTGTGCAGGGCTCACCGGTTAGAGCGGGGGTGGGGATTCTCCTGTCATCATGCTGTGTGTGTGAGAGAGAGAGAGAGAGAGAGAGAGATGAGAGAGAGAGAGAGAGAGAGAGAGAGAGAGAGAGAGAGAGAGAGAGAGAGAGAGAGAGAGAGAGAGAGAGAGAGAGAGAGAGAGAGAAGAGAGAGAGACGCAGAGACGCAGAGAGAGAGAGAGAGAGAGAGAGA
>JAXIVH010000011.1:858206-893206 GCA_036785325.1 Urophycis tenuis
CTATTTGATGGACAGCTATGGACCCAGTAACCAAAGGTAATATGTCGGACCCCCTCCTCGCAATACTGCACTCGATGTCCATCTGTGTGCTGTCGTACTCCAAGCTCTCTTCCTGCTGCAATCCTCTACGATCCCTTTTCCAAATCCTACAACCCCATTCATAAAAAAAAACTGCCCTCCTTGCCTTCTCTTCTCCTCCAATAAATCCTCCAGTGATCCTAACGACGCACACACACACACACACACACACACACACACACACACATACACACACACACACACACACACACACACACACACACACACACACACACACACACACACAAAAAGTTCCCTGTCCTTCTCCAAGATGAACCTTTCCTTTCTGCCTCCTGTCCGTTTCTGTCCTGTTCTGTTTCTGTTCTGATTGTGGCTCGGATCAGAACTGTTCCTGAGGGCCGCATGGGACGGTCGTGGTGGAGGACCGAGGAAACTGAGGACTCATTCTACAGGGTGGTCATGTGGTGTCTGATGAGTCTCTCTCTCTGTCTCTCTCTCTCTCTCTCTCTCTCTCTCCCTCTCCCTCCCTGCAGGTGGAGAAGAACGAGGATGGGGACCAGAAGATTGAGCAGGACGGCGCCGTCAACAAACCCGAGGACAAGGCCCACAAGGCCGCCACCAAAATACAGGCCAGCTTCCGCGGACACATAACCCGGAAAAAGATGAAGGACGGCGAGGAGGAAGAGGAGGAGAAGGAGGGAGGCGACACCCCGGCCGTGCCCGAGGAGGCGGGGGATGCCAAGAAGGCGGAGGAGGGGGAGAAGGCCGACGGCGAGGAGGCGCCCGCGAAAGCCGAGGAGGAGAATAAGGCCGCCGGCGAGGAGGTAAAGAAGGAGGAGGAGACGAGCCAAGCCAAGAGCCCCGCGGCGGAGAAGCCCGCCAACTCCCCGGCCGCCGCCGCCGCCAGCGCGCCCTCCGAACCCCAGAAAGAGGAGCCCAAGGCGGAGGAGAAGGCAGAGGAGGCCCCGGCGGCAGCCAAGACCCCCACGGCAGCCCCCGCCGAGGACAAGAAGAAGGAGGAGGGGAAGGAGGCGGAGGAGGCCAGACAAGCCGACGTGCCTGCTGCTGTCAGCCCAACGGCTGAGAAGGAGGAGCCAAACCAAACAACCGATAAACAAGGTAGAGTGGAGGTGGGCGGGGCCACGGGGGTGTGAGGGGTTGGTTGGGGGGGGCGGGGGGCGTCGTGTGTGTGTGGAGTAGATCCTGGAGTTGTACACGTGTGATACGTTACACATCCAACTTCCATCAGTATTTACATTTATAGTAGTTTCCTCCAGTGGAAAGCAAAGCCCATGTTCAACAGCGACGACATGGCGAGACAACATGACAAGATGAACAGCTGACTTCATAGCAACTAATATACATGCAAATGATACGTGTAAACATCTATTCACTCCTGAACACGCAGTGACACACACGCACACACACACACACACACACCCGTACATCCGTCCTTGTGAATGAACACATGTCAGTATATGGAGGCGCATAAAGACCAGGGCACCCCCGGGACAATTACGTACTGTAAATAACCAATAAAGTCGAACAGGTGAGCCTTTACCGCCTGACGGTCACTGCAGGGAATAAGGGCCGATAACGCATAAATAACAGCTGCGGCCAAACTGTTTTACACCGGGGCTGCTCCGCCGCTCACCTGCTGACACCCAGACAGCCGGGGGGGATTAAGACGGACAGCCGTTATTTCCTCACGCGAGGCGGAAGGCGGGCCGCGTCCAGAGCTTCAAACCAGGCCAGAGATGTCGGGTCTGGACTCAATGATCATCAGCCACGACACGCAGTGCCAGTAGGAAGTGCAGGTAGAATACTGCAGTCTGAGTAACGTGTTGAGATAGTGGTATGAAATGGTATAAACCCACGGTGGTGGGTAAATATGCAAACGTAATAATAACATAATAATCCAGTGCAGGATTACCCAAGTGCTAGGCTATACCTTCGTTCTTTTTGTTATAACTAAAAAAAAGGGGAATAATGAATGGTAGATATTGATTTGAAATGCTTGTTGCGTAAGATGGTAGCCAAGATGTAGGGTGTCTTTGCTCTCCAGTACATGATGAACGTTTATGGACAGTAACAAATCAGATTTCATAGGGACAGTGTAAACCTGTAGGTCCGTGACATTGTGCTGGCGTACTAGATTGATACAAGACACAATGGGAGCACACACACTCCGAATGAACTTGCGCTATATTTCTGCTCCAAGGACTCTCAGACTGGGTCAGACAGGTGGGCAATGGAGCATGCTCAGTCGGATACACGAAGGCAGGGACACACATCCACACCCACACACACACATACTTACACACACATGAGTGCATGCACACACACACACACACACACATGCGCGCGCACACACAAATGCACGCATGCTGGAGAACTACCAGAAAACTAGGTCATCAAGACAGCACCCTCTCCCTGTTGTCATAGTTACCACCTCGATGGGATGGCTAGAACAGGGAAAACAGGTGTTCTGCTTTGAATGAATGATTAATGACCTGTGATGGTCACAGACTACGCCAAACTCACTCCACCACTACACGTTATTTAGTCCTGTAATGTAATAGCCCCTCTCTGCATGAGATGTAGTCTGGTTGTTTAGGATTTAAGGTAATACAACAAGGAGAACAATACATCTTTATTCTCTTATACACTCTAGACTCGCATGATTTAGTATGGGGAATCTGTATATAATATAATGTATAATACAGTTTTTTTTGGCATAATATTGGATATGATACAGTTTCATGTAATATATACAGTAACTGAAGTGGACTGGACTGACGGTTGTGTTGGCCAATCAAAACATTACACTCCACCTCACTGGTAATTTGATGTGGTAGAGACCCATTTACCTGGAATCTGACATATGCTAAGTGGCATAGTGTGACTCATTCTGTCTGGAGTCGTCCTTCCCCCTTTCCCTTTCTTTCTTCCCTCTCTCTCTCTCCCCCCCCCCCCCCCCCCCCCCCCCCCCCCCCCCCCCCCACACACACACACACACACACACACACACACCATCCTATCTCCTACTGGAGTGTAAATGATGTCATTCTTTCATGTCTCCGCCTTCTATAAAAAAACAGGGCGATGAGATCATCCTGGTATGACATCATCTTCCAGCAACCAGAACAATGGCTGACCGTGACATGTGGTCTACTGGTATAAGCCACTAGACTTCATGTTACACTACAAGCAATGTTATTTTATATTATATTACATTCTGCTATGTTATTTTATGATAAAATATCATGCTATATAATATGTTATGTTATATTATATTATATGTAATTGTGGGTGGACACAGGATGCAATGTGATATTATAATGTGATATAATATTGTGATATATTATGTTAAGTTACTGTAATGTTATATTATATTACAGTATATGTAATTGTGGGTGGACACAGGATGCAATGTTATATTGTATTATGATATAATATAATGCTATATAATATTATATTATGATATATTATGTTAAGTTATGTTATATTTGATTCTATATGATATATTATATTACGTGATCTTCTCCTGGGCGGGAGGGTGAAGGCTTCTCCACAGGATACTTTTACTTGGCTTTGCTGCACTTCCCTTGCTATAATCTGCCTCCCCTCCTCCCTCTCCTCCCTCTCCTCCCTCTCCTCCCCTCCTCCCCTCCTCCCTCTCCTCCCCTCCTCCCTCTCCTCTCCTCCTCCCCTCCTCCCTCTGCTCCCTCTCCTCCCTCCCCTCCCTCTCCTGCCCTCCTCCCCTCCTCCCTCTCCTCCCCTCCTCCCCTCCTCCCTCTCCTCCCTCTCCTCTCCTCCTCCCCTCCTCCCTCTCCTCCCTCTCCTCCCTCCCCTCCCTCTCCTGCCCTCCTCCCCTCCTCCCCCTCCTCCCCTCCTCCCTCTCCTCCCTCTCCTCCCCTCCTCCCCTCCTCCCTCTCCTCCCCTCCTCCCCTCCTCCCTCCCCTCCCTCTCCTCCCCCTCCTCCCTCTCCTCCCTCTCCTGCCCTCCTCCCCTCCTCCCTCTCCTCCCCTCCTCCCCTCCTCCCTCTCCTCCCCTCCTCCCCTCCTCCCTCCCCTCCCTCTCCTCCCCTCCTCCCTCTCCTCCCTCTCCTGCCCTCCTCCCCTCCTCCCTCTCCTCCCCTCCTCCCCTCCTCCCTCTCCTGCCCTCCTCCCCTCCTCCCTCTCCTCTCCTCCTCCCCTCCTCCCCTCCTCCCTCTCCTCCCCTCCTCCCCTCCTCCCTCTCCTCTCCTGTGTGCAGATGCTGCAGAGGAGTCTAAAGTAGAGGAGGCCACCCCAGCAGCCCCAGCGGAGGCTGAGGAGCCCAAGGCTGACTAGAAGAAGGTTTAGATGTAGAAGGAGGGCGCGCAGGAGAAGAATTAAGAATATGATGATTAACACAAAAACAAAAAATCTAAAAAGGTTGCTCTGTTTGCCTTCCCAATGTGAGGGCCAGTGCGTTTATATTTGTTTGTCATTTTTTGTGTGGCAATGATTTTCTCATGTTGGGGGAGTTTCCAGCGTGAAGTTTTTTGGCTCAAGCTAATATGATGAGAGAAGTAGTAGTGGGGATGATGATGAAGGTGGTGATGATGAAGATGATGATGATGAAGGTGACGTTATTGATTGTTACGTCAATTGTGATGCTTAAAAGATGGTAACTATATGATTTGGGAAGTCTTCGCTGTGTGTTGTGAGTGAACTAGTGGTTGAATGAATTGGCCCATCTGGAAATGCACACATTTTACAATGCATTGCAAATGTACTTTACCTTAATTGCATTGCAATGCACTTTCCTGAGACACATTTGCAACACAAACTTACAACACACTTCTGTAAAACATGCACAACGGGAAAACAAAAACATGAAACAAATGCCGGTGTTTGAGATGCAAGTTTTCAACGCCATGTAGGCGCACAGAAAACGAATCAAATATAATGTACTGTCAAAACAATGGATGCTAAATAGAATGTAATAATAAATGTGTGACATTTCCATTGGGCTTCCTCTGTCCCCGATTCCCAAATCGAAGAGAAAAGAACGTCAATATAAAGACAAGTCGTTTTATGCTCTCACTTCTGCTTGAATCACTCAAGCTCTGTTTACACCCTGTTTCATGAAACACTCTCATATTAACAGTAAAGGACATGTGGCCATGTAAATGACTTGAATACGGTCATTAAACATGGAAGTCAGCCATTGTATTGAATTTGCTGACGCCAGTATATTACAACCAGTGTCCAGCCAAATGGACATAAGAGTACAGTAGCATGAACCATCGAACCAAATGCATGATGGGAACTCTCCCTCTGATGGGGAACTTTTTCCGCAGTCACAAAACCTTAAAAAAAGTGTTGCGGCTTCTTTTTGATGTCTTTGGTGTTGTTATGACAGTTTGATATGAATTGGAAAAATACTACTTGCACTGATGTTAAGAAAAAAAGTTAAAGAAAAATCAAGCAAACGAGCAAACAAAAAATACTTTTCCTATGTTTCAGTGAGTGACATGTCCAGTTTCAACCTTAACCAGGAGTTTAAACTTGTGAGAAAAAAAAAACAAAAATGGTTTCAATGTCTGTTTTCAAAATAAAGCAAATGTGCCAATTACCATCACATACCTTGGGTTTGTTGGAGAGTCTTGTGGTGGAAACTCATGCAACGCACGCTAGGAGGCATTTACCACAGCAGTTGTTGGTCAAAGGAGACCACGCACTCTGAAGTTCTATCGCTGACGTACATCAAAAACTGGTTACCTAGATACCAGCATATGAGCGGAACAGGCTCTGAAGTGGAGAACAAACACAATGGGCTCATATCTGTTCATCAGTGAAGGATTGCAGTTGAATAGGATCAACGCTATCTGGTACAAGGCAGCACCCGCACACACACACACACACACCACACACACACACACACACACAAACACACACACACACACACACACACACACACACACACACACAGACGGATATAGAGGAGTTATTCTCCGCAAATTGAAACAACTGAGTCACACAGTAGAATATGGTTCTAAAGAGACCATACAACACTATATAACACTGTAATATGTTTAATTCACGAAAGCCCATCATGTCTGCCATGCAAATACCTCATTGATGATGAATGACTGAATGCAAGATAAAAACAAACAGTTTACAGTGTGTACATTTTAGGAAATAATACCCCAGAGAAACACCAACGAAACAAAATCCTGAATTCAATAGGAACAGATGGCTATAAATCAATGGCGTATTATGAAGAAACTTGGAACTGACTTCAGAGCTGCAGTTAGACCGTGAAGCCGTCAGCAGAGGGAGCCAGATCACCTGAGGCCTGTTGCTAGTCAAGGTAACTGGCTTCAAGGAAAGCCGGAGTATGCACACTGAAGGACGCCAGATAAAGATGTGACTGAAGCACTCTCGTTAAATAATTATAGTTAAGTAAGTGAAGTAGGCCTGCATTTAAAATAAATTATTGTTTGACATTGTCATGGCTGTAGTTTTAGAAATTGCTTTTTGAGACTCAAATTAAATATATGGTTCAAACTCCAAAAATAAAAGCAGTGTAGCTTTAGGAATCAGAATTAAAAGGATAGTAATGATAATAATACATCATTGTATATGTTATTAGTGGTAGTTAAACTGTTACAGTAGACAGGGGCGTAGCCAGGGGGGGCCATGGCAACCATTGGTCAGAGGATGGCCCCCCCGCTGCCCATAAGAAGGTTTATTCAGTCCATTTATGGCCTAACGGGCCGCGGGAAAACCGTTGCTCTGAGTGACGTGGTGCGTGAGTTTTAAAATAGAAATTCTTGGCAAACAAGTGTCACCCCAAATAAAAGACTGGCCCCAGCTGCCCCCCCCCCCCCAGAAATAATGTCCTGGCTACGCCCCTGAATGCAGAGCTCATATCAAGTGCTTTCGAAGTGCCATGAGGATCAACAATAAATAGTGAGTCTATAACAAGTCACGCCCTGACATTAGCATATACTGCTACCTGATGGTGTCTCCATTTTGTTTCTCCATGTAATAACATTTACAAATGATGTCATGCCACAATAAACAACTGGCATTTGTCAATATTGTTGTGCAAACTATTGTTCAATTTCACAGTTGAATGTACTGTATTTGTAATTATTATTATTTGTCACAAATCAATGTTAATTTATCCTGACATTTTCAAGATAGGCCTTTAATTCTATGGAATAAAACATAGCATAACTTTCTACCAAATCGTAATACACTTTCTATGAAAATAACCAATAATTGTCCATTTTATAGTTGTAAATAATAGTCAATAGTGGTTTGTTTTTGCTTCTAAGTATTTTTTTTAACTAGCGTCTGACAGCTTCCTATTTTCAGGCACAGTGTGAACAGCGTTTGACTCCATGTTACATGTACTAAATGTACCACAGTCCTTCTACTCCTGGCTGGGCCACACCTGGTTGTTTTTGCTGTCAATATCTGCTGGCCAACCACACAGTGCTAAACTGTTGACTCAATGTCCCATATGGCCAAAACGCTACTGCTATATATTTATATATTATTCGATACCTAGATGCCCCTCAGCTGTGTCCCCTCTGAACGCGTGACGTGAGTATTAAGATTCACTTTCAATCGACTCGTCTTTCCAAAGCACTCAATCAACAGCCGCCAGCTCCTCTTTAATGTGCTGATATTGATTGTGAAGCTTCTGATCTCCTACACGTCTGATGTTCATGTTCTTGACAGTCTTTAACTCACTGTCATTACTATGGAGTCAAATATGTGGAGTCAAATTGATGCCAAAAGCAATGTCTGTGAGCACAAACAAAATGTGTTGTGGGTCTTCAACGCTACTTCTCTTCGGTAGATGTGATGGAGCTTTTCACAACTGAATACTGCTCCCGGCGTTTCTCCCTCAATTAGCGTCTAGTTAACCTCTGCAGCAGGGATCATCCTGGAAGCGAATGCTACTGGCTTCCACAGTGCCACGCAGCTGAGGACGGAGTGCTCCTGAGCCGTCTTTGGGAGGATCTGCTGCACCTTTCAGCGGTAGTGCAGGGGCATAACGTTTAAACACTGCCTCTTTTACCACACTGGGTTTTTTTTCTTCTTACTGTTCCAAGTCCTCTGAGTGCTCGTGTTCCTGCTGCCAGTTCCATTTCCCAGGAGACCCCTGATTGCCTTTGTGTTGGCTGACAGATTGGGAGTTAATTTTCCTATGTAATTCACTATGCCTCCAGCGCTCATTTTAGCTCAGTGTTATCTTTGGGCGTTGACATTTCTACTGGCTCTTTTACGTAGACAGTAGACAGTTGTCTCCCAGGCAAGTCATTTCACTCACCCCCCCATAGGCACTTGGTCTGTTCAGTTGTAACCCTGATTTTGTTGCCTGAGTGAGCCCTTCTGACAGTCTCTCATCATGTGTCTGGGTCTGGATGCTTCCACGTCACCCTCCACGTCACCCTGAAACACACCAAGTCCTTCATCAATCAAACATGCACTCTACAGTCCCGTAAAACCCTTCCGGAGCTGAAGCTCTCCGAAGGGCAGAAGGAGGAAGTCATGTCTTCCAAAGGATGTGTTGAATGTACAGATATATGCACTTCTTTCTTTGGGGGTTGTTTTATAGATGCCTGACAAGGAACTTTGGGGAAGGAGCTTGCTGCCACCATGGCAGGTGTGATGTCAGACTTGGTTGCTGAAGTGCTCTCACTTGATTCATTGATTCATGTATTACAGTAAAGGTCTCTTGAGTCCACGCACAGCCCCAAATCCCCAATATTTTTCCTCTATCACTTCAGAATTTGCCTACTCACTATAGGTTATTCTGCTCTCTTCACTATTCCCTATTCCCATTAGTGATTTTAGTTCCTACTGTACTCTCTATTTTAGGGTTACTGTCACTTTTCTAGCATGATGTATCACTGGCCCAGCATTATCCCTGAGCGGTGTGTCTCATGCTGGCAAGGCAAGCAGCTTTCTCCACAGAACAACCCTTTAGTTTCTCAGCTGTGGAGCCTGCATCTGCATCTGCAGTGCTACCTGCATGGGGAAACCAGATCGCTGTTGATCACATGGACTTTCTTAATAAGCCTTCGTCTTTCACTGTCTTTTAGTCTTTCTGCTAATGCAAAAGTATTGCAGGAACGACCTGTTATTTATCCTGGGTATTACAGCTATATAAATAGACCCGGGAGGTTAATGTCTTTGAGCGCTTGGATTATTTTATACACACTGGCAAGCAACTAGAACAGTAAATGCACTCGACAGCTTTGTCAACATGCTCATAACAGTCACTTAAGACATCTTAACACAGTCACATAAGGCACAATAACAGTCACGTAAGGTTGAACACGTCCCACCGTTGGGCTTGCAGTGCCATCTAGGGGCGAGTTCCCAAGTTGCTGGTATGAGTGTGACACTCAAATATTCCGTGGGAATATAAATCATGCAGAGAAATCATGTATTCAGCTTTAAAACCGGTTTGCTCAAACTGCAAACAAGTCCTCGAGTCGTGGTTCGAGATTCTGTTCTACGGAGGAAATCTTGTTAACTGTCAGTATATAATCACCACAAAGCCTCATGGACCATCAGGCTCCCATCATTTTGCTCATTGATGGCACCTTTGGGCAAATAGCGAAGGGAACTTGATTTTCCCAAATCAATTTCCTCCAGGCAGCTTTGCCCCTACGAAAGTGAAAGAGTTGTCTAGTTTTTGAACTGTTCACTTCAGCCAGCCCTAACACTTGAACTTCCTCTCCAGTGTATGTGTTGAATGTGTCTTTCAATTCCCGCTTTGCATGATTACTCCGATATCCTTGGACCAGAGTCTTGAAGTAACACTACCAGCTGTGTCCAGTTCGATTTTTTTTTATGCAAACCAGCAGGCAGTTTGAACAGTCTATGTGCTCGGCTTAATTAGTCATTAGGGGTTTTGTGTGTGTGTGTGTGTGTGTGTGTGTGTGTGTGTGTGTGTGTGTGTGTGTGTGTGTGTGTGTGTGTGTGTGTGTGTGTGTGTGTGTGAAATTTGGAAGACATCAGAAAAACTTAAAAGAGAAACAGATAAGGGGAACCCTTCACTTTTTTATTGAACCATAACTAGTTATCATCCAATTTTCCCCTGTTTGTGTTCAAGTGTGCAAAAGCTCGGTGCACGTTTCAAACTAAAAATAAAAAGGCCACAAAAGGTCAATAAGATTGAGGTGTGGAAAAAAAAACGTAATGGGGCTAAGTTTAGTGGCTTTAAGTTTTTTGGCCTGAAAATTAGATTAGATTAGATTCAATTTTAGTCATTCCCAGTATTTTTTAGATATAGGAATGAAATATCTTCCCTGTATTTGACCCATCCTCTGGAGCTCTGCTTTGATCAGAGCCCGGGGAACAAGTTGGGGTTCAGTGTCTTGCTCAAGGACACTTCGACATGCATCAAAATATTGCATTCTCAAATCTTCACCAAATGGACACCCTGTCTTAGATCAGTGTCAACCGTTTATCTGCCTCTCTCAGAAAAATGTATCAGTTTCAAACAAACAAAATCACATATGTAGGCCTTTGTAAATCACTTTTCAACAGAACAGAACGTAGGCTATATATCAATGAGAGATAACAATCTAGATTCCATCTTATATTGATCAATAAGTGACAGTTTAGCAAGGCATTAGTAACTCAATCAATTACTAGCAATCTAAAAGCCATCGATACAACATCTAGGCTAGATCCTGGCTTATGTTGGGTTATAAGGGAAAGTTTAGCAAATGTCGATGCACAATTAATCTTCAATTTGACATAATTGCTCGTTGCTCGTCGCTCGTCGATTTTAAACCCACAATCTCACGATGATGAGTCATCGCAAACCTTCATAATCTGAATTATTGTAATTAAAAATCATTCAGAAATCTTATTGTCTAATGGTGGACTGTTTTTTCCTTTCATATCAGTCACATCATGTCAGTTCACTTAGATATCGTTTGTCAGTTCACTTAGATATCGTTTGTCAGTTCACTTAGATATCGTATTTCTTTGTGCCTACTTTGTTTATTTCCCCCAAAAGTAAATTCCATGTATTTCTCTCAACTGATGGTGGCGGTGTTGAGCCATACAATAGAGCTGCTCAGACGCGTCTCAACCTCGTTACGCAAAACACTTCACACACGTCGATATTATTTATATCTTGGTAGAATAGAATTCTTCTAACAATCACGCTTTGAAATGCATGGTCACTCGCGTCCCTTGCCTGACAAATGTTAAGTGAAAGACAAATCACACTTTTAACACTACTAGACAGCAGGCTTCGTGCAGATCGACGACGGGCTGTGTAAGCTCAAAATAGTCTATACATCGTCATCTGTACTGTTTTACATTTTAATTTGGTATAATCATTGAAATCAATAGATCGGGCATTTTATTCGAATAATTAAAAAAATTATTGAAACGAAAAATCTTAGAAGAATAACATTAATTTATTTATTCACACAAAACCTTGAACAGCAAAAATGTATTGAATAAATACACAGTCAACGTTCCAATAATCAAAAAAAGGTAAGGAATATATTTGACCCTCGTAACAGACCTAATACGCCAGGCCTACATGAAAACGTTACTATACATACATAAAAGTAGGGCCACAGTTGCAACAAGCCGAACAATCCCAGTGTCACAACAAATATAAATACAATCCCTTGTGTTTATGATAAACAAAACAAAGGCCAGACCAATGTTCTCTTTCACCAGTTATGATGGACGATCGGACATACAACAAAATACACACACAGCACTTCCTATCTATTCACCTTTGTAAATAATAAAGTATGTCAACAAGAGCTTTCTTAAGATAATCTTTCTTTAAATAAATCAAACGTGTTCCTTTATAAAACATCACTGCATGCTGATCAAGATGAAGCCAGGCCAAACAGACATAAAACAAAGCAACAAAAAAAGCAGATGACATAATGTAACAATGGGAAGCCCTGCAATGTTTATTTAATACAGCACAGTTTTCTAATAAGCAAAAAGAAGTTTTAATTTGTACAAAAAAAAAGGCGTTTTACACAAAGTGTAAATCAGACTCATTTATATGGCATATTTGCCATCTTGTTTTTGTCTCCAATGCATAAAAACCTCACACATCACAAACACAGCATAACAAGCGCAAGAAGGTAAATCAAACTACACCAACGACACTACATTCCCATCCAACTTGAATTGGGGATTTCCTTCAAAGAACCGATTCAAGCCCTTAACACGTGCACTTCTAATGTATTGCACTACAAAACATATTGCATAGGATATAAGCTGATCAGCAGCTCCTTATTGCCCAGCCATTACACTGTAGAAAACAAACCTACAAAAACACATCATGGAGACATCTCCACCGCGGCAGTAACCTCTCGCTTTTGGGACATTGAGAGTGAAGTGAGGCTTTTTGTCTGTGCCTCAGAGACGTTTGCACCAGAATAACATGTTGCCTCGTGGAAGCCATGAACCGGAGATGACTGAATGACTGATTGTGAATGCGGTGATGTGTATAAAGAGTTGTGGTCGCTCCCCCCCCCCCCTCTCCATCACATCCCCAGAAGCCTTGGGTGACGCCCCGCCAGCGGCCCGGCCCGTCTAGCAGTCCTGTCTCTCGCTGCAGGTGGAGGTGACCCTGGCCTCGGACAGCACCAGTTTGCCGCTGGGACAGACGCACACCTCGTAGAGGCCCTCTGCCTTCCCGAACAGCGCCCCTCCGCTCAGCGGCAGGCTGGGCATGCGCACCGTTTCCGCGTCCAACACCAGCTGTGTGGACGGAGGGCAAGGACATTCAAAGGGGAGCTCAGTCTCAGGGTGGCGGGGGAGATAATGAAAGTACAGAAATGTATCACAGCCAACTTGGGAGTGTGGTGGGAGTGCATTGCACTACAGTACGCTGCGTGGAGAGTGTTGTGATAAGAGAGCAACTCCCTGACAGCTCAGACCGTCAGAGCATGTACATACATGTAGCAATTAGCCACGTGTGAAAAGGCTGTTCAGCACCTTGCATGAGGACAGCGGTAGAGAGGATGAGCAAGGGTACTGCGTGACGCGCTAGATGACATTTTTATATTTAGCTTGGAATTAGCATTTCATGGGGTCTAATATACGTTATAGTTCCATTGTTCCAGTGACAGGTGGTCATTTTACTGTCTTATCTCTGACACAGAGAACATTTCAGTCAGGGCGCCTCTTGCTCTGAACGAATGCATTGTGATGATGACACTGCTGCACTTGGAAAATATTTCAAAAGGCAGAGGGGTGAGTGTCGTACCAACGCAACACCAGACCGTCACCTTACCTTTGCTGCTAAAAGTCACAGGCTAATGGATTGGACGGCTTTTGCCAACAACAAATAGTAAAGCAAGGTAGAGAAAAGTTTTTGCCTGATAACATGTTGAATAAAACAGCAGGCTGCCTATCAACATTACTTTGATTAATCAGGGGGGGGTAATTGATTAAACCCCCCCCCCCCCCCCCCCAAAACGTCTCCGCTTCGCTTCTTCCATTTCCACACAAAGGGGAACTGTAATGAAACCTGCCACGACACAACTCTAAACTACAGGGTGTAAATAAACATGGGTTATTCACACGCTCACCAGGCCATTGCTTGAGTGCAAAATGAAGTCCATGTTGGTGGAAGCCTCGATGTTTCCAGACACGGCTTTGAGCTGCACGCCGCTGGGGGCGTCCATGGTGAGGGACCGCGTGGGAGACTCCAGCCTGAAACGACACCCCAGTCAGTCAACCTCCGCGTCAGCTCCCAGGAGGCCTACTTCTCGACAGGGCTCCCTGTTCCCACAGAACCCCTAGTGTAGATGAGGCTCGTTTCAGTGGATGAACTGATTCTAGATTCAAAGAGTTGACGTATTTTAGAGTTGTTTTGAATGAGGATTTAAACAAATATACTATATATATATATATATATATATATATATATATATATATATATATATATATATATATATATATATATATATATATATATATATATATAACTATATACTTAGAATGATTTTAAGAATGACCAATAATTTCTATAAATGTTGATGTGATCTGCCAAGCCTTCTTTGTGAAAAGAATCAATGTAACGTCTGTATTCTCACCTTAAGTCTTTCTGCGGTTCTGACCTGAGCAGAGGCACCTCCACCGAGTGCTGGAACAGTGCACCTTCAGCACCTGAGAACACACACACTTGACCCTCAGCGCTGACTTTGACACGTTGGGAACGAGTTTGGATCCAATAATTAGACCAAGTCAAGTTCAGGCAGCTGGGAGCTTCATTTAGCATGCTTTTCTGTGACTTATGGTTGTGCTGTGATACATCAGTTCTTCCGAACTCATCTGTGTGACCTATATCACATCCCATTTGGCTATCTCGCCATGTTATTGATGAGGGCAGCTGGTTGAGACAGCCATGTTAAAATATAATTCAGCCCAGCTCTTTCCAGCATCCATTAAATTAATTTATAGTTTTACGAGGGAGTAGAAGCCGACTGAAAAAGGGAAAGAAAAAAAGTGAACAACAGAAACACCGCTATGTGCACTGATAAAGCTACATTGACTCTCTGCTGCTTTCACAGGCACAAAATGGCCGAAACGTAAGCAGTTATGAATGGAACCTCACAATGTGAAGCTGACCACCTATCATCCAACACACACAACATAATGTTGGTGTTGTCCTTCTCCTTCGAGTCCACTCACATTCACTGTCATACATTGTATCTGGCTGCCCGTATTTACCTGTCACTGTCACTGAAGGGGTATTGTGTGGTGTATGTTGTGGTGATGTATTTGTGTCGGTGTACCTAGCACGTGGAGCTTCCCTGTTCCCACCACGGCCTCTTTGCCGTCTGCCGTGAACAGCATCTGGTCATCGTGAGAATTGATTACCATATTTTGAGCTTGTCCTTGGACTTGCGTGGGGCCTACAACAATAACAGGAGCAAAACAAGGAGAAACTGTTAAATCAGAAGTTAAGTCACATCAATAAAACAATCCTGACAGCGTGCAAGCAAGCAGAGTGGTGTGGATGGGATGACAAATGTAATGGGGTTTACTACGTCAATATACCCATCCTTAATTTGATTAAAAAAATGAATAAAGTTTTTATTACAATTACTTATATTACTGAACCAGACAAGCAGGAGTGGAGAAAAGTTCCCAAACGGACTCTTGGGAAGGTTGACATAGATAAACTGCACAGCCCTCAAGACATTTTATAGTGTTGTACTTACTATTTACTGAACAAATAGAAAACGGTATCAATCATCACAATTATTGGACGGTGGTCCTATACTCCTCGTCTGCTGGTCGTTTCATCCCTCAAGTTCAACTCTACAGCTTGGAAATGTCTCGTGGCTGCTAAAAACCCATCGAAGGAAGGTTGGATCAAATCTATTTTAAATGGGAAACTAAGGGATTTTTAATGGGAAAATGCATTAATTCTTGTCACTGTTAATTTCAGATGATAACTGCCTCGAGACAGGTCCTTGGAAGACTGGTATTCACTGAGTGTGTGTGTGTGTGTGTGTGTGTGTGTGTCTGTGTCTGTGTGTGTGTCTGTGTGTGTCTGTGTCTGTGTGTGTGTGTGTGTGTGTGTGTGTGTGTGTGTGTGTGTGTGTGTGTGTGTGTGTGTTTGTCTGTGTCTGTGTCTGTGTCTGTGTCTGTGTGTGTGTGTGTGTTTGTGTGTGTGTGTCTGTGTCTGTCTGTGTGTGTCTGTGTGTGTGTGTGTGTGTGTCTGTGTGTGTGTGTGTCTGTGTCTGTGTGTGTGTGTGTGTGTGTGTGTGTGTGTGTTTGTGTGTGTCTGTGTCTGTGTGTGTGTGTGTGTGTGTGTCCTGCCTCTTACCCACAGAGAGTCTCCCCGTCACATCACCACTGAGATCACGTGCGTTGAGGACAACATTCTCACCAGAGGTCACTCGAAGGGAGGAGCTCTGTGAAGCGGGCAGAACACTGAGGAACAGGCAAGGACTGAGATAACTATCTACATAATCCATAGGAAAATGTGAGGAAATTTTTTTAATATAAGCTAAGCTTTAAGTTTAAATTTGGCGTTTTATGTGCAAAAGGCCTTCTGAGACTTGGAGTAATAATGGGCCTTATTATAAACCCATCTAAACGTATTATATAAGTGACCAGATCCACTGTGATCATCAAAACATAACATCACCCCCATACCATTGACAACAAAGGCAAAACAAATGTACACAAGGCTACGTGAACAAGGAATACAATTCTAAATAAGTGGAGCTGAAATATTGCAGCTATGAGCCTCAAAACCCCAGAACATGTAAGGAACCCCAGGAAAGTGTTTCCATGTGCTTGTAAGCGGGCATGCCATGAGGTTTCTGCCGCCACAGACATGCGCGGGGTTAATAGGCCCTGCTCCCGACGACCACCACCAGCACGGGGAGACAGACTGCCAAACGCCGTTAGCTACTTCCTCTAAACATCCCCAACGGTGGGAGACAGAAATATTCGGTTTGCTGATTGCAGATTGGCTCAATTGTGTGTGTGTGTGTGTGTGTGTGTGTGCGTGTGTGCGTGTGTGCGTGTGTGCGTGTGTGCGTGTGTGTGTATGTGTGTGTATGTGTGTCTATGTGTGTCTATGTGTGTGTGTGTGCGTGCGTGCGCGTGTCTGTCTGTGTTTAATGTGAATCAGATCTTAACAGGAAGTGTGTTTTCCCCCTACGGACACAACCATCCACTTTAATCACTGTGGTTGGTGAAATGAAATAATGCTCGATGAGGCT
This sequence comes from Urophycis tenuis, assembly GCA_036785325.1. Lineage (NCBI taxonomy): Eukaryota > Metazoa > Chordata > Actinopteri > Gadiformes > Phycidae > Urophycis > Urophycis tenuis. The sequence continues at coordinate 874,990 of JAXIVH010000011.1, forward strand.
TCCGGAAGGTCACTGAAAAGACTGGACCGACTTCTCTTAGTGCTCACATGGGAAGGCGGGCGGACAGAGAGGGAGAGAGAGAGAGCAGAGTAGATGGAAAGAGGGGGGAAAAAAAGAGAGAATGAGAGAGACTGCGGAACAGTGGATTCACTCCCTAGGGGTTGGAGACTGAAGGAGCTGTGCGATTGTCTTACATTTCTGGAGTGGATCTCATCGGCATAGAGAGGAAAAAGGAATTCCGACTCTCCTTCCTGCAGTCTAACTCCATCTGGGTGCACTTCCAGCAGTCCCATGCCACTCTGCAAGAACAGCCAGAAAAGATATAAAGACACACAGCGAGGCTTCGGAGCTCTGGAGCTGCATGAAACCCAGCCTCCACTGTAAATCATCTGAAGGGCTCCCCTTCCGCCGCCACACATTTTACAAGCATGGCATGCGAGGCTGTCAACCATTTTGTTTTCATTATCCCCCGATTCAACAGATTGCCAGGTGTTGTAGTATCCACAATGCGCTGTGGGCTGCAGCGGCGCAAGCTCGCAATAAAGCAGCCGGGGAGCGTCCGCCTGTCTGTCCGTCGGCCCGCGTCCCATGGGCAGGGACGCGAGCGTGCGTCTGCGCGAGCTATTTTGTTTGTTGATGGCGTCTTTCCTCTCCTCCTGCCTGCATAAATCAGGAGTTTGCCATCTGCCGTCCTCAGACAGAAGCGGCGTTGCGCCCCACGCCGTGACACAAACACATCAACCATGCTGATAATACAGCCAAATACCCACAGAGGTTCTGCCCACAGAGCTTCCGGCGCTCATTAAATATGACAACAGCAAAAAGAGAACTCAGCCAGGAAAAACAATATATAAAAGATAAGCAAAACAAACAATACAAACAACGCAAAATGGGGCCCAGTTGAGCATCTCTCACACACACGCACACGCACACACTCTCACACACACGCATGCACACACACACACACACACACATACACACACACACACACACACACGCATACTCACAAACAAACACACACATGCACATGCACGCACACACACACACACACACACACACACACACACACACACACACACACACACACACACACACACACACACACACACACACACACACACACACACACACACACTCAAACACAAACACACACAAGCACACAAACACACACAAGCACACACACACACACTCTCTCACACACACCGTGTTGAACCACATCACTCGGAGGATCCAGATGGTGAGGGCAAAGTTGACCACCAGGATGGCGATGAGCAGCAGCACAAACAGGTAGAGGCAGCGCTTCCTCCAGCCATAGATGCCGATCCTGTAGACGTGGTCGGGCACCGGCTGGGGCACGCTGAAGTCCTGCGTGGTGGTGACATACTGCTCTCGCACCATCTGCCAGGAGGGAGGGAGGGGACCGGGCCGGACACCACGGCCACGCCCGCGGAGGAAGGAGAGAAAGACCCGCTCGTCAAGACAGGAGGAAAAGTACAAGGGTTTTCTGGCGTGTGATGAGTCATTTACATCCACTGTAACGATATATAGTGTCACGTTGTGGTTTAACTTGATTTTTTAACCATTTGCTGGTTTTAAGAGAATGAGGGGCAGGATAGTGTGTTGCACTCCACATGTACATGTGCATCTTGGGAGTAAGAAGACAAGTCATGTAATATGTGGAAAAAGTAAATCACAGTAACTTTGCTTTGCGTACAACTATCTTCTTAAATGACTCAATGCTAACATGGTGTTGTCTCTCTGCATCGGGGGAAACTCCCTTGTGCAGGCAGTGCCAGCCAGCACTCACAGTGCTTGTCCTGGCATATCTGGCACGGTCACCGATGGAAAACTTGACAAGACATCCAGTAGTTGAGCAAGCTGTGCTAAAGGGTAGTACTCCTCGGTATGGGATATAGAGGCTGTCGGGGCTACAGCAAGCTGTCGCTGGAAGAATAATGTGATGTTCAATGGGTGAATTATTTATTATGTATTAGTTATGTATTATTTATCAGTCAGTTTATGCATCCGGTTAATAAAGGGGCTACATTAACTAACCCAAAGCACAAGGACCCTGCGGGAAACAAAGTAAGGAGCACATTCGGTTCTGGGGTTGGATGAGGCTCACATGAGAGGCACTGATGAAACATTCTGTTGATCCATCAGCCTTATCACACATGCTACTCCGGCTCAAACCAAGGCCTGGAGAAAGATTTCGGTTGTTATTAATGATAGATCTCAATAAATAAGAAGAGGTTGTAACATGCCACCTAAACACCAAGTCCCCTTCCCTTGAGTCATTTCCACTCAGGAGCCAAAATATCCAAACCTCCGTATGGAGCGTAACACATATAAAGGGGTCAATATGAAGGCGTCGCCTCCTTTGGGGAATCAGTGGAAAAGAGAGAGAGAGAGAGACACACACACGCCGACACGCGTACACACACGCACACATCTGCTCCAAACAAACAACAGCCATTTCTCAACACTTCCTGTGGTTCCCTGAAGGCACCACGTGTTCTCGTATTGGCTTTCCCAGCTTAATGCTAAAAAACACAAAACAAATTCTAAACAAATGTGCACTTACACCGTCTCCATGGAGTGGATCATGCATCCAACAGTGGCAGCCAGGATGCCCCGGTAGCCCTGCTCATCTACATACAGGACAGATGCTGCGTCTTATTGCCACAGTGCACCCCGGTTTCCATCACGTTTTAAGGGGCCACTGTTCAAAGCCAAACAATGCATCTTGGTAGACACTAACAGATGTTCTGCCAAGCGCCTCAAAAACCCCCCAGGTGAGCTTTGGATGACCTCCACGCAACACCGGAGGTCTGACAACCAGAAGCTTGAGGCTCATCACATGTCTCCGTAGGATCCTTCTGATTGGGTGGATGGGGAAAAAAAAGAAAAAAAGAAGAAAAAAAAAGTACAAATACTGGAGTAGTTCGGGGTAGAGAATCTCTTCTCATTCGGCGATACTGAGAATATATGAGTCAACATGCAATCTATAAATAGATACATGATCCATTGTGATCATACAGTGGCCTGTTAAGCACGGTTTGGAGTATACATACAGGGAAAAAAAACAACTACCCAAAAAATGCGAGATCATGTGCACCAAAAAACACAACTTATGATTTATGGCTGTTCATTGTACAAGCTGAAATATGTACACGCTGCTGGAAAGGGCTAAGCCCACTTCAAGAGAGGGCGGGAGAGCGAGAGAGCGCTGATAAGGACCAGGTTATTAAATGCAATGCTATTTACTTCCTCTCTATCTGGGCTCATTTATATTCATTAATTTTGGGCGATGAGTGAGGATAAGTCAGAATGGCCCAGGAATGAAATGTAAGCAGCAATTCCTGAAAACGTGCCGTGGAACTGTAATATTAAACTTTTCTTCTTTTTAAACACCGGGTGTCTCGGGAGCGGATCGGGTGCAAAGTCTCCGGTTGTTTCCCCGCTGGATTTTGTTCCTTTTCCTGGGCACCAAAAAAAGCAACCCAGCATCGGAGAAGCTTCACAACGTGAGACAGTGACCCGTGCGCACTAACAACACGCGTTGAGGACCAGACGGCTTGTTGCCAACACGCCGTGGTGCGCAATCTGGGTAAATGAGCAGACAAAGTAGTGCAGCTCGGGGTTTCGGTCATTACGGTGTTAATGAATTTGTTCAAACTCATCCAAATAAATGGAAACGGGGGCATTACTGGGCTCCCAACGAGGAGCAGAGCTGTGAGCGCTTGGTGTGTGCGTGTGTGTGTGTGTGTGTGTGTGTGTGTGTGTGTGTGTGTGTGTGTTTCTGTGTGTGTGTGTGTGTGTGTGTGTGGTTTGGGGGGGGGGGGGGGGGGGGGGGGGGGGGTGCATCTTGAGGCTAGAGCGGTTGAAGCTGCTGCTGAAGGCTCCAGTTTCAGAGCCCCTCCACAGACCGGAGCTTTCCTTAGCAACCCGAATAAACACTCTTTACAGAGACCTCGCCACTGGACCGCTATGGAAGGAATCCTCAATTTAAGGGGCGTTGTGATCCAAACGCTGCCTGACCTTGCCGCGTCTCATGGAGCACCGGGCTGAAGTCAGCGTCCTCAGGGCCGAATAGCATTACAGGGACACACACATTAGGGGAGTGCATGTGCACTGCGGACAACAGCCAGTACTTCATTCATTCATTTATCGAAGAGGTGACTGGAGATCAGTGCTTTTAAAAAAGGTGTTGTTGTTATCAAAAATATGAAAACGAGTCAGTATTGATTAGATTCGATCATGTGTTGAAGCCATTACAGTCACTATATTACAGTTACCATGATTCCAGTTCCCAACTCTACATTAACAACCGAAGCGGTGTATGGCGACTTGTACTGTTTTTGGCTTTTCAACCTTATCTCTATTAACCTATTAGGATGCTCTGTGTTTCTGACCTCTACTGTGAGGACTGTTGTGTTGTGGAGAATAAAAGTCCCTACTAACCCACAAGGGTCTCTGGCTGTAATTGAGATTCCAGGCTTCTCTGACTCACAGCTTGACCTGAGCAAATGCCAGCAGAAGTTAAAGAGGGAGAGAGAGCAATGCACACTTCATTTAGAAATAGCTCTCATTGGCTTTTTTTATGAGTCAGGTTTCGCCACATTCACCTATGAAAATGGACGGAACATGAAAATAACCCAAATGAGTTAGACCTCACTAATGGAAGGTGTTGACTGATCTGATCTGATTGAAGCTGATCTGAACACAGACAGGGAGATGGTTTTTCTCTGACCCTGTCTAGAAAGTTGCCGTCTTCATGTCTCTCTGCTGTAATGCTACAACATCTAAAAATAGGACACAGCATTGTGAACTAAATTTAAAAAGGCGGCTGAGCACTGTCACAAACACGCACAAACTATTACAACCAATACACTTGGGAATCATGAAACACTTATCAGCAAATACTCCACACATATACTGTCAAAAGATACACTTCAGGAAATGTTGCTACTACAGGAATATCACCATGTAGGGTAAAACTGCTGACAGCTGGCAATAAAACCCTTTTTCCCCTCCAAAGGCAAAACCATAATTTGAAAGGACACCAAGTCCTAGAGACAATTCATAATACCCATGCTCAAAAACTGAACAAAGATTATCTACATCATATATCCACCATCTTAGATTAGTTTGCACATACTAATAACTTTAAATGATAATGCCACTTGACCTTTGACAGCTCTTGAAACGAAAGATGGACGGAGAAGAAAAAAAAAAACTACAAGCAAAGGGGAAAAGCCAGTTGTGGGCAGTTAACAGAGAAAGGTTCTTGCTTACCTCTGTGCTGTAGCACGGCAGTCCTCTCACTCTCTCTCTCTCTCTCTTCCCCCCCTATCTCTCTCTCTCTCTCTCTCTCTCTCTCTCTCTCTCTCTCTCTCTCTCTCTCTCTCTCTCTCTCTCTCTCCTCTCCCTCTCTCCCTCTCTCTCTCTCTCTCTCCCTCTCTCTATCTCTCTCTCTCTCGCTCTCTCTTTCCAAGGCTATGGAAGGCAGCGGCAGTGTTGAACCTCCTCCGGTGTCTGTCAGCCACTCAACAGCTGCGTGCCATATATCTAGCCATGTCCCCCCAACTCATCTCCACGAGACGGCGCTCCCACTTCCTGCTTATCCAACGTTACCCCCCGTCGAGTCCCTCTGCTTTTGGCACACCCATTCCCCTCACTCTGCATGGGTCCCGTTACGTCGTTAAAAGTGTGGGATGCATTGATATTTATTAGGGGAAAAGTGGGTAGGAAGGCGAGCGAGATGCCCACGTAAATGAAAGCGCCTCGAGTGGAATAGCCGCACTTTCAGGCACACATTTGTGTGAAAGTTAGATGCAATGCCCCCCCTCCCCCCAAGTGAGTGAATTGTCCTTGTCCAGACTCCATTGAGAATCAGATACGTTTCGGGGGTTTAAAACCGCATTAGCAGTAGACTATTATGTGTAGGTGTGGCGGCTGCAGGATTTGTTGTACTTTTCTGGAGCGATGTTTAATTTGGAGTGCAGCTTTTTCCATGTTTTGTGAGTTACGGCGAGATAAAATACTGAGCCGTCAGTGATTTTAATAATGTCTTCAATTAACCTTGCGAAAGATACACTTTTGTACCAAGACGTATTCAGAAAAGACGGTTAAATGTCTCATGGCCCAATAATTTATTTCCCTACACACATAGGCCTATAGGTCGTTCGTTACGGTAACCTACAACATAAATCGCGCGAGACAATTCCTCAAACGGGAAGAGGACTAATTGAGTATTGCGGCGTTCCCAGGGGCTCTGATTGGCCTCTCCTGGAGACAGGCTATTCATGAGAGGTGACTCAAGGAGCGGTCACGTGACGTCCGAAGGGAAAACAACGGCGCAGTAATTGTTTTTTGCTCTCGCGGGCACACATTAGGTGGAGGACTCAAGGTTGGCTGATACCGGGCGAGGCTGTCAGCAGACAGAAACCAAGTGTGTGTTGTGCCTCTCTGCTGCTCGCGGTGGCGTTCGGCGGTGACAAAAGAGACGCCTGACAGCATCCATCAGACGGCTCTCTCTTTCTTGTCTTGCGCGGTTGCACGCCCAGGGAGAAAAAAAACACAGATAACTGCATTTTATACCATTTCTTATCAATATCTCAAGAATTGCCCGCAGCTATCGCATTGGAACGGAAGACAAGTGATTAATCTCCTGCCACTGAAAGTTGTGGGGGGAAAGATAGCCGCGTAATAGTTTCTTTGAATTACCCAGGTGACAACATAAGTTCGTGTCATTATAGTAGGGTGAACGAGTTCTATTACGAACGCTGATGGCAGTTGAGCACAAAATACCCAATGGTGTGTGAACAGTGGCATGGTGACAGTGAAAATGGCCCTTGAGGCTTGTAAGGGCCCTGCTCACGATGCGCTCTTTAACAGCAAAACATCCAATTACAGGGGTCTGCCTGATGAACTACAGATGCTTGCATAAAGACGTGGGAAAACAGTGTTGAATTTAATCAATGTATTTTGAAGCGAGATAATGGAAAGCATTGGGCTGTTAGAAACATTATTAATCAGGGATGCAAACTCAAGTAGCGTAAGAAAGCTACCCAAAGTCGAAAAAAGGATTCCAGGCAATATAATTACTTGAGTGTATTAGGTAATGGGCGCCTGCTCAGTCTTCTGATTGACTTGTTCCTAACTCGATTTATAGTTATACACAAGGCCAGTAGTTTGCAAGTTTCTACTATTTTTTTTTTTTTTACAAGTTAAACTGAGTAGCTCCAATTGTATTTGATGAGAATATCATTTTCATAAACTGCATACCACTACTAAAATAAGTGAGGTCCCAGAGGAGAAACATGTGTGTTCTGCCTGAGTGACGTGAGGACATGAACGTCTCAAGTGAAAGAAAATAAAATCTTAGATGGACAATCGTTAAGCAGTTCATTATAATTGTATGAATTCCTCCAAACTTCAGTGATTAAAAATGTGGATACAGCCTTGACATTGATGATTCAGTAACAGCCCTGCAGGGTTTTAGGGTGGAAGGGACCCAGAAGGCTGGGCTGGTTTAACTAATGAACAGGGTTAGCAAGTCTTTAAATCCTTAGCTTACCAACCGATAACAAATTAATTCCACCTTTCAGCCATATATCGTTCATGCGTTACTAGCTGTGATTTGTTGAGGAGGACAGAACCGACATCAGTCCTGTTGTCACATCTAGATCTCTGCCTTCAGATCTGGATCAGTTGTGCATCTTGCCACCATCGTCTGCATCTCATCTATGAGGCAAGGTACCGGACGACCAGCCACATCCCTTAAGGTTGACTTAAAAATCATTGTATTTACTGCACTCAGACGTGTGGTCCTGAATCCACACAACAAATGGAAATCCACTACCAATGGGCTTGTTTTCCAGGCCAACAAAATTTAACTATTACAAAAGTTCATACCCCCTGCATTTTTTTGTGTGCCAATTTAGGGCAAAAGCAAAATTTGCAAACAAGGTTTATTTGTGATTAATTTAAGAAAACGTAACCTTGCCTCACATAATGGATTGTTCCTTGCATGTGTACCATTCAGTTCAGGAACTCCACATGGACAACATAAAACAGACTAGCAGCACTTTATTGACGAGCATATTCAATGCTGTGGCAATGTAGACGTGAAGGAAAGTAACGCCAGATAGTTAGTTGTCTTTACGTTTTTTATTCACCTTTCATTACAAACAGCTCACAGGAAACAGACCAGCAGAAAAACTGTAGGGAAATAAACAGTTACAGATCAGTTCAACATGTTCATCAAATTCAAACCATTTCTGAAGAGGTTTACATTTCAGGTGAACATACCAGTTTATGCTTTCTCTACTTTAGCCTCGGCCTCCTCATCTCCACCCTTGGTGTTACGTGTGTAGATCAGCTGAGATCTGTGTTTGGACACCAGTTTGATCATGCCTAGTAGGTGGAAAGAACACATGGGACTTTAGTTAAAAAGGTGCACTTACAGACATCAAATAGCATTTTCTGACCTCCCTACATCTTTAACATTCTAAAACTGTTCTGTGTTCCATTATGTTATATTAAGTCCAGGATACACAATACCATGTATGCTTGGTGACGTACCATTATACAGATGGATATGACATTGTAGGGTATTCATCTATGAGCTGAACCCGCTACGGCAGTTGAGCACAAGATGGTAAACCAATACCAATCAACTGTTTAGTGTCCCTTATCAATTTGCTAGTTAGGCTGCAGTCTACAACCTTTAGAACACAGCTTCTTCAACTTGTCAAATTCTGCAGGGCTGTATGGTGACTTTTGCATTCATACAGCTGTTGTATACAGCTTCATGGGGCAGACTTGTGCCAAGAAAATATATATTTTTAAATGCCATCTGCTCGTTGTAGAAGCTGCGTTGGAATAATCCAGCACTCTGCATTAAAAGCGAGGGTGCTGCCGGACATGCGTCACCGCCAACCATTTGATCCAACCCCACAATTTCACTCTCATCTAGCGTTTGTGTTGCTTTGTGGGGTGCACCTTTGGTGAGCAGTTCCTGGAGAGCATTCCTGGCCAGGGAGCCACGGATCTTCAGCCTCTCAGACACCACAGCGGGTGTGATGAGCTTGTAGTTGGGGACCTCCTTGTACAGCTTGTCGTATGTGGCCTTGTCGAAGAGGATCAGGTTGTTCAGCTTATCCCTGACCTTTCCCTTGGACCACTTCTACTCGGGGACGACAAAAACAACAAGAGTCAGAAGGCAACTCGTCACTAAGATGAACATTACACATTAGAATTAGTGACGGACACGTTTCTACAATCCTGTGGTTGAGGAACATACCTTCTTCTTGGCCTTGCCTCCAGACTTGTTGACTGGGTCCTTGTCCTTTTTGGACTTCCCAGAGTCCTTCTTCTTATCCTGCTTGGGAGGCTAACAAATACAGAATACACAACAAGATTACTACGGCACACATTAATATGTGTGCATATAATATAAGTGCAGTTATACGTAAGTGTCTATGAAAAAATACAAAAGCAAAAGCACCGAAATTAATATAAAAGTTACCCATGCCACATAACACGGATCGCATAGCATACAAAAGGCCCCGAATCTCTAACGATAGGTAGTCAAGGCCTAAGAATTTAAGTTGTTCTTTGTGAAATCCCGAAGGGCTATGAAAATAACTTCGGACGTTTGATGCAGGTAAGTGTTATTGGACGTTTGGAGAATTTATGAATGTCATTGTATGTGATCATATCCACCCTCAGCGCTTGGTAGCATGGAAGCATGGATGGTAGAGTACACTAGCTAGCTACATGCTACACAGATTCAATGTGTGTACTGCTCAGTTTAAGGCAACATTTCGTTGTGCCGATTAACCATCTTGAACTGTAAGGGATTCCAGAGAATTTGCAAAGGTATTTTTATTTTCTAATGGGCGAACTAAGAATAATTCGGAGGTATATATCGGTGATTCGCATGCTCACCATGTTTCCTCGTCAAGATGTCGGAGCGAAAGGAAGTTGGTCCGTGCACGAGCCCGTTAGACAACCCGTACTTACGGATATGGACCGCGGGGGCTTCTGGGAAATGAGGTTCTTCAGTACTTCCACATTTTTTCTGTAACATTATATTATCATACGAAATATATTGTTTCGTATGTATATTCTGAGACAAAAATATAATTACTTGGTTTTAGAGAATAAGACAGTGAGAGATTATTTTTGCGACAAAATGTGTTACAGCCATTTCCTGATAAACGATGTCACGTGGCTACATCGTCAGCTGGACAGAACGTCGCAAAGATGGCGATCTTCAGTGTTTATGTGGTGAATAAGGCCGGGGGTTTAATTTACCAGTATGACAACTATGTTCCTCGAGCAGAGGCTGAAAAAACATTTAGTTATCCTTTAGATTTGGTGCTCAAAATCCACGACGAAAAGGTTGTTGTGTCGTTCGGACAACGTGATGGAATCCGAGGTAATGTGAAGATGCATTTCACGTAAGATGAGATGGCTGTGGTTTTGCAAGGTTTTTGGCAACTTATTTGGATATATTTCACAATATAACCTCTTATAACTCTTTGTTATTGGTCGTGAACCACAGTTTCAATGGATTTAAGGACAGCACATATATGACAGCTCTGCAATATGCCATGGGCCAAGATGACAGCTGCTCCTCCTCTGCTTCTAATATTTGACGTCTAGTATTTTGCTTTGTAACACGTTGCTTTCCATATGTACATCCCCAGTTGGACATGCAGTGCTCTCTATTAACGGAGTTGATGTGATGGGAAAGAACACTGCTGATGGCAAGGACGTTATCGAGTATCTGAAAGACTCCTCTAATTATCCAGTATCTATTCGTTTTGGACGGGCCCGTTTAAGCTCCAACGAAAAGCTGATGCTGGCGTCTATGTTCCACTCGTAAGAGAACATGGACGTTTTCATGTTTACATTTAAATGTTTATTTAATTGTAAAATGCACCAAAAAGATAACAGTCGATCTATGTTCATTATGCTTCTAGGTTGTTTGCAATTGGTTCACAGCTGTCCCCGGAAGTTGGCAGTTCCGGGATCGAGATGTTGGAAACTGATGTTTTTAAACTGCATTGCTTCCAGACTCTTACTGGTGAGTGGGACAACTAATTGACATGTATGTATGTTATTTGCTAAATGCAATCTATTTAATACTATACTGAAGTGTTGTGCCCCCATAATATTGCAAGTAATGTGCCAATGTGAATTTGTGATTTACTGATGATCTGTACACCCATGTATTTTTTAGGGATAAAGTTTATCGTGCTAGCAGACCCACGGCAGTCTGGCATTGATGCATTGCTGAGAAAGATTTATGAGATCTATTCAGACTTTGCCCTCAAGAACCCCTTTTATTCTCTGGAGATGCCGATCAGGTAACAGTGGAACTAACTACATCTTGCTCAAAAAGCATACGTCTTACAGGGAACCACTTTCATAAATGTTGGCTGCAATAATGTGCCGGTCTTGCTTTAAATGCTTTTGTCTTCTAGGTGTGAACTTTTTGATCAGAATTTGAAGATTGCATTAGAGGTTGCAGAGAAGGCTGGAAACTTTGGACCTGGATCTTGAATTCGAGAAGACAACACTAAACTTGAGTAGGCCATGTATGGTCAAAACAGATGTACTGAAGTTAATGAGAATCATTCAAATGTTAGATTTTTGCAAGATGTAATGGTTGTGTTTTGCATTGTAAATATGACATGTTCTGTAAATACCTTTGGAATAAGACCTGTACATATCTGTTGTTTCTTTGGTTTGCAGTCGTGTCAAACCTGATCTTACCTTTTAGCATTTTTGCTGACATTTGCATGTTAATGCTTCGATTAAAAACACGAGTGATCTATGAGTAACATGTAGAGTTAAAATGACCATTGATTTCTTAAAATATATATGAACATGCACCCCATAAATATACTCGCATTGATTGAACACTATTTACATTTCCCAGCAACATAATTGAAAGTTGTGTAAAAATACTTTATGAACATGATATAACATTCGAAAAAAAAAATTGCAAAAAAAATGCAGCACCAGGACTTTATATGACAATGTTGTATATAATGGACACACAAATTATACCATAAAAAAGTGGAAAGAATACAAAGGTGAATTATCCATCCCAAAACAATTTCCTTCTTGGCAGCAGTGAATGTCGAGGTGAGACTTGTGATGTCTAGTCGGCCTTCTTGGGAACACCTCCCATCTTGGTTCTGATGTTGCGCATCAGGAAGAACGCAACCGTGGCGACCACACAGGTGATCTCTGCGACCCAGAAGGCCGTTTCCCAACTGTAGTGTTTGGCGATAGTGCTGAAGGGAAGTCCCGACAAGAAACCGCCCACTGGAAACAAACCAGAGGAAATCATGAGCTTAAAGTGCACGTGACAGCCTTCCACTGGGGTCATACAGGGACAGAGTAGAATATAACATCAGAAGTAAAAAGGCCAAGCATACCGTTGGCCATTAGAGCAGCAATGGCATGGGAGGTCCCACAGTAGTTGGATGGAGCACTCTCATTTGCCATCACCCCGAATAACGATATCGGTCCATAAGAAGAGAAGCCAAACACGGCTCCCAAAATCAATATCCACACCTATAGATGGGGGGGGGGGGGGGGGGGGGGGGAGAGTAAGACCACCAATAAGACACATACCCTGCCTATATGAATGCACTGCATGGTGGAGGATTACCTTAGGGCTGTCTGCAGTGACTGTGATTCTGAAGAGGTACATGGACACACACATTCCAGCCATCATGCAGATCAGCATGAAGTGACGCGGGTTGCCATAAGTCCTCTTGCCTTGCTGGATAAAATATGAAATATGACGTTATATAATAAGAAAACTAGGTAATCAAATAATATATTTTTTGGGTAGCGATATGTTTAGCATGATGATACTAACTCCAATACAGTATTTTACAAATGTCCTCATGAATATTGCAAGAACTATTATTAATGAAGCATTGAAGCCCCAAATGCCTTTTCTCTTTCTCCAAAACAAATCATTGTAGATAGTTCTCACAGTGTACTATATGGCACAATGCTATAAGTGAGCTCACCGTGGCAACAGCCTTGTCTGAAATGTACCCAGATGCTAGACTGCCCAAGAGACCTCCAAGCTCCAGAGCACTCATGTATGAGCTGCCTATGAGAGAGAATGTTAGAAACGGGCCAATACCACAGCACAGACCAATTAAGTCTGGTTCCATACAATGATGAATATTAAGATACAAACATGTATACACAGTAATTTGCATCCATCACAGAGGTGTCAACACAGACCTCTGGTGTGTTGGTGGAGAGATGTGCATGACATAACCCTTCCCAACCCTACCCATAAGTGTGGACTGTCCCTTGTCCTGGATGAGGAAGAGCTGGCACCAGTCTGTGCAGGCCGTCTTCACCCCAAACACCACCAGGTAGGTACAGGACAGCAGCCACAAGTATGGGGACAGCAGGAAGTCCTTCAGGGTGCTCTCGTCGCTGGACAACCCTGAGGCAGCCGGGAGAGCAAAGAGGATTATAAAAACGTGCACTACTGTGTTAATAACTACAGCTGGACTTAATTCATTAGCATGAATCAGAGGAAAACGTGTCTGTTTCAAAACTAAGAAAGTAAATGCCCCCGTGAGTATTGTGAGCAACCATTCAGAATATGTTTTGTAAACTGGAGAATTAAAAAAAAGCATGGGACATTAATCAACACATGACATATCTGCCATATCTCATTGCTGACGGTCAAGCTCATGCTAGTTTCACTTGGCACGCTAAGCTAAACTTTTACTTCAACGTTTATTGAATTTGCATGCGAGAGGCATGCTGGATACAGAGTCCATTATGTCCCTGAACATTAGACGTCATAGGGACATGGCAAAACACACACAAGGCACGTTCCTTTGTTGATTTCAACATGCCACGACCATCACAGAGCAAAGTACGGGGACTGCGGTGGTTTCATACATTAAGGGAGTGAGGCTTGGACGCACGGACACGGAAACACCTTTGGCCCACCTCACACTCACCCGCTTTCCCCTTCTTGGCTGCGGTCTCAATGTTGGGCAGCCCCACATCCCTGGGCTCGTTCTTAATGACCAGCAGGCAAACGAAAGAGAGTACCACACAAATCATCCCTGAGACGGACAACGTCGTCCTCCAGCTGTAGCTCTCGGCCATCACCGTGCCGATAATGGGACCCAAGCTGCCGGCCAGATTCATGCTGCAGGACAGAATGGCCCACCATGTCCCGAACTGAGAGGGCTCGAACCACTGTCAGACAGACAGACAGACAGACAGACAGACAGAAATACTTTAATGATCCCTGAGGGATGTCAGGACAGAGAGGGGCGATAATAACCTGAGATCCACAGCTTTAGTGTCTTGAGTGGCTCAAAAAGGACAGAATTGTACTGCTGTAATTTTGTGATCAGAACTGACAAGAGACTGACAGGTACCCCACCTGTGTTCCTAGTGAGCAACACGCTCAGGTGATCACAATGGAAATCTCTGGTGAGGTCAAATAAGGAATAAAAACAAAACAACTAACTGGTAGAGAAAACATCAGGTGTAGAAGATATCATGTGTAGGGTACTAAAGGGGCAACAGGAACCCAGGAGAGATTAACATCTGTGCTTTGGTTGTAAAACCTTGCCTGGTTTCAAAAAGGTTAAGAGGTTGTTTGCTTTTTAACTCAAGTTCCGTACCAAAGTTAAATAGAAAAGAGACTGTTACTTTTTCTGTAAAAAAAACAAAAAACAAACTAAAAACAAATACAAAGGCATGAACTACAAATAATGTTTGTGTGTGTGTGTGTGTGTGTGTGTGTGTGTCGCTCCCATGCCTCCTGCGCATGTCTCGGACCCCGTGGGTTTGCGTACCTTGCGCAGAACCCGTCCGCAGGGGGGCCAGCCCAGGCCCTGGCCCAGGCCGTTGAGGAACCAGAGTGCGGAGAACACGGCGACGGTGGACGACCAGGAGAACAGCACGTTGATGCCGCCCACCATGAACAGGCCGATGGAGAAGAGCCAGCGGGCGCTGATCTGGTCCGACAGCACGCCGCTGATGAACTTACTGATGGCGTAGGCCAGAGACTGGCTGCTGGTGATCATGCCTGGAGATGCACACAGTGGTGATGGTGGGAAGTGGGAGTGTAGGATGAATAGCATTTCTATGAACGCTAATAGACATATAATGGCAGATACAATACACAATATTCAATAGTGATGCAGGGTTTGAGGTTGGGGGATTATTAAGATGTGTCATTCCACACAGTGATCAAATTCCATCTCAAATAATAACAAGATGGGAGGATGTGACGGACTAACATTATGTCCAAGATATGTCCAGGTGGCAGCCATCTGTATGCAGCTGGACAAGTTGTCCAGCTGTACTTGATGGTAACAAATCTGTCTTAACTGTTTATCATTTATCACCTATCATTTCTACTTGGTGGAGGATTGCAGGATTACATCAACAGCATATGGAGCAAATTCATCAACTCAATACCAGTGGATAGTTTCAGTGGGAGGTATAGGCCAAGGCCAGGCCAACTTACATCACTCGGCAAACAGGCAGTTGGCTGTCAAACGTTGACACGTTTGATAATATGCAAATATGCATAGAAATACACATGTAACTAATTAACCAGATTTTGACAAACAACACGTCTCATACCAAGGTCATCTTTGTCCAGCGTAATCTCTTCCATAAGGGAGGGCATCACAAAAGAAAAAGTCTTTCTGTTGAAGTAGTACATTGTGTAGCCAACGAACATGGCCATGAAAATAGTGGTGCGGTAGTATCCATAGCTCGGTTTACCCATCGCTAATTCTGGTCCTTGAAAAGTACGTGGAAATAGTTTAGGGTGAAATATAACCCACAAAAAAGAGCAAGTGCGTTCCTGTAGTGTGCCGGCTCTCAACTCTCTGCCAATCACGCAGACAGTGAACTTTGCATCATAATCCACAGTGCAGATATTTACGGGCTTGTAGCGCATTGGCGAGGTGTAATCAATAGGCAAGGTTAATGGTCAACTGCTCAACCCTGAGACGCATGATACGTACACACACACACACACATACATACACGCGCGCACACACACGCACGCAAGCACGGCGTCATGTCGTTGCGCGTCCAAATAATCGCGGTCGAAGTTTTCCTGAAAAAAAACAAAAAAAAAACGTTTTTAATGAATCGTCTTTGTATACAAAAAACATAGCTGTGATTTTCACGCGATCTCTCGCTAGTCGCGGACGTTCGTCCAATATGTTTAGCGGGCGTTCACCAACGCTCTGTTTAATCGAGTAGTTAACGTGTAGTTAATGATTCATTGCCAAGTGGAGTGAAAGCAGACGGCGACTCTAGTCCAGCTGTTGTGATTAATTCAACTTAAGCGCTTGCTCGTCCCGTCCACAAAAGTCATTCAATTACGTGCGCAAAACGAGTCAAAACCTTCGGAATAGCCTCCCATCGACTCACGTTTGCATGACGTGAGTCACTATGTACGTTTAACAGCATGTTTAAAGAATCTCATCCTGGACCAGAATCAGGAAGGAACCCGCCTTCCGTAGCGGCCGTCCGCGGTGCTGCTTACTCTATAGCTGCAGAGCCCCCCCTACAGGCTCAGCTTCGTCTCTCACCTGTGGATTGGCGTGTGAGAGGGTATTGGATAATTTACTCGAGTGGTCCGTCTCAGTGGTTCACCTGGTAAATAGAATCAACAATTACTGACAAATTATAAGGTATCATCTATTGAATGTAAAAACGTCAGTAGCGTATCATGTAGGATGGCCTCAATAACTGTTCCGAGCTCTTGCCGATATGTTGATTGCGAGCGGAAAGTACATGGCAGCTCAGTACAATAGCATTTGTATTACATGTTGACATCACTAATCTCATTCATAAAATGTATACGCTTGTTGAACCTAGAGTCCTTTAGAGAGAGGACTCTAAAGGACTCTAGTTGAACCTAAGAGGAGAGGCAGAGAGCGCGCGAACTAAAGGGTCCTCCTCCCTCTCCCTCCTCGCCGGTTCCGGACGTGTTGTCATAGCAACACAACAACAAGCACACCGGAGGGCTCGTTGTTTAAACATCTAAACATTTGAGGCAGCTGCTGCGTACATCAACGTAAATAGCGGAAATGTGCGATTGACATAGCCTACAGTACCATTAACATTTTATAGCCAATTAAAGGAAAGCTGACCTTTGTCTCGTTTTCTAACCGTTGAAACAAGGCCTACCCGAGGATTATGGTAAGTAGACAAATTAATATTTACCCCATACGTCTTTCTTTCGTTCTTGTTTTATTTACCAGGAACGATGCACATTAATCAACATTTCAGTTTCCACACCACTGTAAATGGGCCAGAGTTACAGCTAATGAGCTCATTTCCATCTGCCGTCCCTGGGCAGGTTATTACAAATTGGTGGCCTAATATTATCAACAGTGCTCCAGCAAGCACTATAGTAGGTCTCAATACAATACAATACAATACACAATTATGGAATACAACATAATAAAATACACACATAGGCCTACGTTGCAAAGGGAACAGATATATGTAGAAATAGTGAGAGAATGTCAGGCAATGCCATGCCATATGAGGTGGTGTGATTACTTATGATTGCAAGTTTGGTTTGCTTTAAGCCATCTCTGGAAGTTACAGCACTGTCACTGTTAATAACTCAGAGTGTGGAGTCTTCCGTCTCGCGGCGGAGTGGGAGCTGCAAGACTCGCCGCTGCCGCTACCGCACCCGAGCCCACACCTCACAGATCGACGAGAGCCTGTTCGGGCCGCCCAAATTAGTAAGTCGGGAGTTGGGTAAACGCGAAGATTTTAGATGCGAGAGGATACGTGTGAATGCCCGATCAGGATAACGACTTTCTTTTTTTTTTTTTTTTTCTTCATGATGATGTCATTCTCCAGCAATCCCCCCCAGAGAAAACACCGTCAGAACCCCGGGGAGCCAAAGCCCCCGCGGCCAGAGGGCAGTCTCGCTCCGCTCCGGTTCGGAGAACCCGGCCAGCCCAGACGGTCCGCATCATCACCAAAGACCTCATCCGGGATCTGCAGTAGGGACCCATTGGCCATTGAAACATGCACATACATTGTTCGATAGGGGATACGATAGGCCTATTCATCAGTTAATAGCAGGTTATTAGGTTTGATTTGATGACAAAGGTCGATTGTTATTTTACCCCTGCAGTCA
>JAXIVH010000011.1:898206-950706 GCA_036785325.1 Urophycis tenuis
CCGATGATCCATCCACTCGCACTGCCGTTCACTGCAGGCATACAAAAATGTCAGAGAAAAACTAATCAAGCACCAAGCGCAGAGTACATGAAACACACAGCGCGCTACACGGGCCCACCGACCCAGTCAGCAAGCACACGCATCCACGGCATGCCACTCATCGAGCATCGTCAAGCATGGAGCTCTGGGCAAGACTGCCATCAATGTACAACCATTAAGCGCCATCCATCACCACCACCACCACCACCACTACCATCACCACCACCACCACCACCATCACCACCACCACCATCACCATCACCATCACCATCACCACCACTACCACCATCACCATCACCATCACCACCACCGCCACCACCATCACCACCACCACCATCACCACCACCACCACCACCACCACCACCATCACCACCACCACCACCATCACCACCACTACCACCATCACCATCACCACCATCACCGTCACCACCACCACCATCCATCATCATCCCCATCATCTCCCCCTCAGGGTCCAGCAGGCGGCCATCGCCAGGCAGCAGGAGGAGGAGCAGCGCCACCGCCAGGGTGCCCTGCTCCACGCCGATGGCGTGCGCCAGCAGGTGAGGGAGAGGGAGCTGCTGGCCGTGGCCAGGCGGCGGGAGGTGTTCAGGGAGCGGGAGGAGCTGGACGAGGTCGGCCGCCAGAGACGCCTCCGCCTCGAGGAGATCAAGGAGAAGAAGCTGAAGGAGCTGAAGTGAGTGTGAGGGGGTGGGGGGGGGGGGGGGGGCAGGAGCCGTCATTCAGGGTGTGGAGACTTTAGGTGTTACTGTACCCAACTAGTGAAGTAGACTTTAGGTGTTACTGTACCCAACTAGTGAAGTAGACTTTAGGTGTTACTGTACCCAACTAGTGAAGTAGACTTTAGGTGTTACTGTACCCAACTAGTGAAGTAGACTTTAGGTGTTACTGTACCCAACTAGTGAAGTAGACTTTAGGTGTTACTGTACCCAACTAGTGAAGTAGACTTTAGGTGTTACTGTACCCAACGAGTGAAGTAGACTTTAGGTGTTACTGTACCCAACTAGTCAAGTAGACTTTAGGTGTTACTGTACCCAACTAGTGAAGTAGACTTTAGGTGTTACTGTACCCAACGAGTGAAGTAGACTTTAGGTGTTACTGTACCCAACTAGTGAAGTAGACTTTAGGTGTTACTGTACCCAACTAGTCAAGTAGACTTTAGGTGTTACTGTACCCAACTAGTGAAGTAGACTTTAGGTGTTACTGTACCCAACTAGTGAAGTAGACTTTAGGTGTTACTGTACCCAACTAGTGAAGTAGACTTTAGGTGTTACTGTACCCAACTAGTGAAGTAGACTTTAGGTGTTACTGTGCCCAACTAGTGAAGTAGACTTTAGGTGTTACTGTACCCAACTAGTGAAGTAGACTTTAGGTGTTACTGTACCCAACTAGTGAAGTAGACTTTAGGTGTTACTGTACCCAACTAGTGAAGTAGACTTTAGGTGTTACTGTACCCAACTAGTGAAGTAGACTTTAGGTGTTACTGTACCCAACTAGTGAAGTAGTCAGCAAATAACATTAAAAGAAGTTGGTCAACCATAATCAATTATAGCCTCGTACTTTAAGTCTGCTGACACTAACATTTGTGTATGTCTGCACCCACACATACACAAACACTAACCTTTGTGTCTGTCTGTACGTACACACACACTAACCTTTGTGTCGGTCTGTACGTACACACACACACTCACACTAACCTTTGTGCCTGTCTGTACATACATTAACCTTTGTGTCTGTCTGTATACACACAAACACACACACACACATTAACCTTTGTGTCTATCTGTACACACTCACACACACACATTTGTGTCTTTCTGTGTACACACACACACACACTAACATTTGTGTCTGTTTGTAGGGCAGCTGGACTCCCAGAGAAATACTGCAACCAAGTGGAGAGGAAGCTCCATGCATTACCACCACTGGTGTAGTGGAGCTGGACAGCAGAGTGGGCCAAGCCAAGCAGCACTCTCTCTCAGACGCACCGCTGCACAGTGCAGCGTGTCTCCACAGGCACAACAGTAGAACTATTACTGGAAATGCTCTGATTAAATTTGAAATTCAACTTTATGGGCTTCCTTTGTGTTTAAACCAAAAATAAGTTCAAAGTGAAGACAAACACTTTGAACTCAGAACTGTGTCAGGTAGCAGGTCACACCATGGCCAGACAGTCAACGTTGATCTTTTACTTAATCACAAGTGTCATAACCTTCATTTAATCAGTCGGTAACTCCCTTCACTGTAATAAGCCAACAAGAAAGGAATTCATGTTATAAGAGGACACACACACACACCTTCAAGGAAGCACATGGAGGTAAATACAGACGTTTTCTTTATTTCATAACCATTCTGGACAAAGAACTGTTTGACGCACGGAGACCTAGTTTTCTTACCATCGTTACCATCTACAGACATAAACCTACAGGAGTGTTTTAAGGATCTATTCAAGTGGACATGAGGACACCAAACGTCCACTGCCCTGCCGTCGTCCACCTCCGGGGGGATTGGGGGCGGGGCTTATTATCCTCTCCCATGGGTGTGGCTCTGTGTGTGTGTGTGTATATATGTGTGTGTGTGTGTGTACGTGTATATATATATGTGTGTGTGTGTGTGTGTGTGGGGGGGGGGGGGAGAGCGGACAGGGCAAGCGGTCCGAGGACGAGCGCCGTCCTCGTCGAAAAAAAGTTCCTGATTCATATTCACACCTTTTAGTTTTTTTTCACAGCTGTACACGCACAAAGAAAAAAAAAAGGAAATGAAAAAAAAGTACTGGTGAGAGAGAGAGAGAGAGAGAGAGAGAGAGAGAGAGAGAGAGAGAGAGAGAGAGAGAGAGAGAGAGAGAGAGAGAGAGAGAGAGAGAGAGAGAGAGAGAGAGAAGAGCGAGAAAGAGAGAAAGAAGGGGGGTTGGGAAACACCACAACACCCGGCATATACACACACACACACACACACACCTGACACATCACACATCAGACCTCAGCAGGAGGAGGAGGTTTGGAGTGCACACACATGCGCGCGGCGCACATACACACACACACACAGTCTCACGCACACATGGTCTCACGCACAAGCACTGTACACGGCACAAGGAGTCACCTATATACGCTGGAGCCAATGGCAAAGCGCTAACATTGAGGGGTCGGGGCTGGGATGTGGCCGAGCATAGGCCGAGAGAGGGAGGGGCTTAAAAGTAATATTTTGATCTTCCGCTCAAACACGCACACACACACACACTCACACATACTCACGTATACACATACACACACACACACACACACTCACTCACACATAGACTCACGTATACACACACACACACACTCACACATAGACTCACGTATACACACACACACACACACACACAGGCGCGCACACAAACACGTGTCAACAGACCGCCTTCTTACACTCACAGGTATGCGTTTAAAACTCCATAAAGCTACACGCCTGTGCAGAATATACTATCGTTACTTAGTGTTTTGCTAGCTATAGCCATCCAAGAGGCCAAATATATGTTCGAATATTATATGTCACTTTTTTTTTTTTTGTAACTCTTCCTCATAATATACATCGATGAAATGCATTATACAGACAATGGACAATGTACGCTTTCCACCAGTTCAGTATATCACCACATTAAGAGCCTTCTGTTTTCTGCTGCTCACGACAAGAGTGCAAATTCAATGCTCCTCAGCATACTTCAAAAAGGTTCATTGCTCAGCTTCTGCAAATCCACTTCCCCGAAAACAATACAGTTTATAAAATAATAATTGTACATTAACATACACAGAAAAAAACAATAAACAGTCTAAATAACAAGTAGTCATAAATATGGAATGTGATAAAAATACTTAATAATAACATCTGGTCCAATCCTTCTTGGTCCTCCTCTCAACAGTACAAATAAAAGTCCTTCGGTACGGTTACAATTCTCTGAACGAAAAATCATAATACAAAAAACAAAGTAAAGACATGAAAAGTGTTTAAAATGAGTGCGGGTTGTTGCTTGC
Source organism: Urophycis tenuis (assembly GCA_036785325.1). NCBI lineage: Eukaryota > Metazoa > Chordata > Actinopteri > Gadiformes > Phycidae > Urophycis > Urophycis tenuis. The sequence goes on from JAXIVH010000011.1 coordinate 902,271, forward strand.
AGCCCCTGCTTTCAGTAGAAGACCCTGGTGAACTGGTGAGGAACACAAGGAGAGAGAGAGAGAGAGAGAGAGAGAGAGAGAGAGAGAGAGAGAGAGAGAGAGAGAGAGAGAGAGAGAGAGAGAGAGAGAGAGAGAGAGAGAGAGAGAGAGAGAGAGAGAGAGAGAGGAGAGAGAGAGAGAGAGAGAGAGAGAGAGAGAGAGAGAGAGAGAGAGAGAGAGAACTGGACAGGATGGTTGTGGATGAAGCGAGGGTGTGTGTAGGTGGGGTGGGGGTGGGAGTGGGGTGTAAGTGGAGGGTAGGTGGGGTGGGGTGAGAGTGGGGTGGGGATCACATGCCATAGCCGAAGCCGGGCTGTGGGGTCTGGGTGTAGCCGCCGGGGGCCGCTGTGTAGCCGTAGCCGTAGGGCTGCTGGGGGGGCACAGCCACGTTAGTCCCCGAGGTCAGCATCAGCTGGGGGGTGCCTGCAACACATCAACCAACCCATCACACATCAACCAACCCATCACACATCAACCAACCCATTACACATCAACCAACCCATCACACATCAACCAACCCATTACACATCAACCAACCCATTACACATCAACCAACCCATTACACATCAACCAACCCATCACACATCAACCAACCCATCACACATCAACCAACCCATCACACATCAACCATCACACATCAACCAACCCATTATACATCAACCAACCCATCACACATCAACCATCACACATCAACCAACCCATTATACATCAACCATCACACATCAACCAACCCATTATACATCAACCATCACACATCAACCAACCCATCACACATCAACCAACCCATTATACATCAACCAACCCATTACACATCAACCATCAGACATCAACCATCACACATCAACCAACCCATTACACATCAACCATCAGACATCAGACATCAACCATCACACATCAACCATCAGACATCAACCATCACACATCAACCAACCCATTACACATCAACCAACCCATCACACATCAACCAACCCATTACACATCAACCATCAGACATCAGACATCAACCATCACACATCAACCAACCCATTACACATCAACCATCACACATCAACCAACCCATTACACATCAACCATCACACATCAGACATCAACCATCACACATCAACCAACCCATCACACATCAACCATCAGACATCAGACATCAACCATCACACATCAACCAACCCATTACAGATCAACCATCAGACATCAAGCATCACACATCAACCAACCCATTACACATCAAGCATCACACATCAACCAACCCATTACACATCAAGCATCACACATCAACCAACCCATTACACATCAACCATCACACATCAACCAACCCATTATACATCAACCAACCCATTACACATCAACCATCACACATCAACCAACCCATTATACATCAACCATCACACATCAACCAACCATCAGACATCGACCAACCCATTACACATCAACCATCACACATCAACCAACCCATTATACATCAACCATTACACATCAACCATCACACATCAACCAACCCATTATACATCAACCATCACACATCAACCAACCATCAGACATAGACCAACCCTTTATACATCAACCATCCATCACATATCAACCAACCCATCAAGCATCACAATTATTCTACAATGCTTCAATGAGTCTGAATCGATTCACAACCTACAAAAATCGATAGAAATGTCAGATTATAATTAAATTACATTATTTGAAAGCTATATCATTGCGATCATCTGATATAACTTTGAAAATAAACTAAAAAATGTAAAAGACATTCGATTAGGGTCGAGATACCAACAGATTCCCAGCCCTGCACACAACATACCATCAAACAGCCAACCAGGCTCAACATCCCACTACTGTTGGTTTCTACGGGGCGGGCCCAGAGCACACAGCTGTGTTGTGACTGCAGCAGTGCTTGGGAATCTTTCACGTAGCCAGTTTGGACTGAGAACGACTCCTAGCAAGCGGGGGGGGGGGGGGGGGGAACTAAACAACAGCCAGCACATTCACACTTTGGGCGTCATGGCGACAAGGATGTACCATAGACAATGGGCTGGGCCTCGGTGGCCTGCTCCTCCTGTTTCCTCAGAGACTCTGAGGCTTCGAGCTGGTCGACCTATGGGAAGAGAGAGAGAGCGAGAGAGGTAGAGCGGTAGCGAGAGAGAGAGAGAGAGGTAGCGAGAGAGAGAGAGAGAGAGGTAGCGAGAGAGAGAGAGAGAGAGAGAGAGAGAGCGAGAGAGGTAGCGAGAGAGAGAGAGAGAGAGAGAAAAAGAGGTGTAAGGCCCCGATGCGACCACTCGGGTGGGAGGGGCGGAGCTCTTGTGGCGCCGAGCTCGTTGTTGTTGTTGTTGTTGTTTTGATGCAAACAAAGCAAACCAAACTGACCTCTGGGTGATTGCACTGGCTGACGGATGGGACCATTCCTGACAGGTGGAGATGAGTGCATATTCAGAATGAAAACAGGCCGCCAGAAGCACGCCATGCTACGGGCTGGGGCGCGGGGGGCCGGGGGAAGGAGGGGAAGGTGGCCCTCTGCTGGCCAAAAGCAGAGACTACAACTAAAAAGGTGGGCTCTAGGAGACTTGGCTATGTGACGAGATCCACTGTTAGTTGTGGACTAAGGGGGGGGGGGGGGGGGGGGAGTCAATTTCTAAAAAAAAAAAAAAAATACACAAACAGCTACAGGGTATATAATGGTCCCACCATCCAGCCAACAAATCCATTTGTCTTTTTCTCACATGTTGGAGGCGCACAGTATGTAGAGAACGAGCAGTAGGGAGGTGGGGGGGGCCAAAACGTCTGGCGACTTACCGAGCTCCATTTAAAAAGACCAGTACCAGAACACGGAGGGATAGTGTGCAGTGACCACGCTCACCTCTTATGGAACCAGTGCCGAAAAAAAAGTTCAGGGAAATAAAGTGAAAAGGAGAAAATACGTAAACTGAACTTGTGAAATTACTTTAAAGCTCATGGCCATTGCCAGACAACAACAGGAACCCACTGGGAACGCTCCTGAAATCGAGGACAACGTTGACCCAATGAGCTCAGGGTTCCAATGATCCAGAGACGGCTGACGGTTCAGCAGTCCCTGGCTGCTTCTCTGTTCTGCAGTTCTCTACATACTTGGCCCCCTCTACGTCTACTCAGTCAGTCCATCTGGTTATGCAGGCCTCGCTTCTTTTTGTTGACCAAAAAAAAAAACAACCCAAACTAAAAACGGTTAAGACAGGCTTGCAGGTTCGGTTTGAAAAAAAAAAAAAAAGAACTAAAGTGATAAAGGTGGGAAAAGATTGACATGCTGAAGAGGCAGCCGCGTTACTGCCCTCGGTTAGGAGAGGACACGAGTCAAAGTACAGAGAGGGGGAAGGAAGGAGAGGAAAAAAACCAAGAGAAGCCAAAAGCCTGCTGTGGTGAGGGCCAGAGCGGGTGAGGATAAGGGGGAGAGTGGGTGAGGATAAGGGGGGAGAGTGGGTGAGGATAAGGGGGAGAGTGGGTGAGGATAAGGGGGGAGAGTGGGTGAGGATAAGGGGGGTGGGGATTTCGTTCAGACTGTTTCCAGGCGTTCAGAAGCAGGCAGCAGCAGCAGCCAACAGCAGCAGCAGCAGCCGTGCCGTGTAGCCTGGCCACAGTGCTGCTAACACTACACATGCTTGGTCACGACTTAATCAGAGAGCGAGTGTTGTTTGTAGACACCGGTTTAGTTTGTTAGTGTGTGTGTGTGTGTGTGTGTGTGTCTTTGTGTGCCCGGGCCGCTGAAGAAACCAGACATCACGGCACATAATGAGGTCCCAAAAGGAAAACACAGCCAGAGCAAAGTCAAATCCAAAATACGTCCAGAATGTCATTTGATCAATTCGAGATAGATTTCCGACGATTGGGGTGTGCAATGGGAAGATAATAATAAGAAAGACTGACAATTTTATCAAGTGGCTTAAATCCCATTATGCCTTCCATAACTGAAGTAAATATCAGGCCGCTGCCCTAGTCATTGTACCCGTGGTATCATGGTTTTTAAATGCTGATTAAAGACTCGAGTCTGGGCCATTTTGTTGAGCGTCTACAGCTCAGGGTTGGCACGGTTAACTCCCAGTGGGGGGTTTGGTGCTGATGCTGAGCAGCTGACGTGGTGGTGTGGAGGCTGTGATGTGATGTGATTAACCAGGCGTCTCAATCGATGGAGGTCTAGGGGCCAAACGGGCCTGGGGGTGAGTAGGGCTCTCTGAGGACTGCACCCTAGAGGTGGGGGGGGGGGGGGGGGAGACACTGGGCCGGCTGGGGTTGGTGGATGCTTCAGGCATCTAACCAAGGGCATGCTGCCTTCTCCACGTCATGTATTATTAGTGCAGGCAGCAGAAACCCTGGACTAGAGTGCGATTGTCCAAGACATTTGGGATCAACTTTATAACTTCACCGTATAATGGAAGTGACACTAGCACAGCCGAGGTGTTGTTGCCCAGATAATATAACTACTATTAGTTAATATAACTAATAGTATTATAGCACCATCAAAAGGATAAAGCGCTTTCTTGTTACTCTGCATGTAGACCATTGGCTCTTCAGTCTGGGCTGAAGGGTCTGAGTCGCACCCCAGTCCCAACGGTCCACTGCTGGTGATAACATAGAAACCACCACTGACACCAGCGGACCCATTGCATTCCCTGTGGGTGGGGAGAGAGCTCCACCGAGGTGTGGCTAGCTACGGTGCTAGCTAAACATACTAGCTAAGGTCCTAGCTACAGTGCTAGCTAGAGCCGCAAGAGTGATAATCAGGGTGGGGAGGGGAGGAGAGGGGGAGGGAGAAGGAGGAGGAGGACTCAGTCACATGCAGTTTTAATGCTAATCATCACTCCTCCAGAACTACAGGCTACCAGGAGCAGGGGAGGTCAAAAAAGAATGAGTGGAAATGGATTCGACTTTCACCTTTTCCTTAATCGCATCAACCTGAAAGGGAAGTTCAGAGAGGCAACTTAAGGAGGAAAAATAAAAACAAAGAGTCTCCCACAGTAGTGAGACAGAGAGAGAAAGACAGAGAGAGACAGAGAGAGAGAGAGAGAGAGAGAGGAAAAACAGCAAGCAAACAGAGGAATCACCGCTTACAAAAAAATTATAACAAAGATGCAAGTCGTGCTACTTTTGATACAAATGCATACTTCGGCACGGTACATTTCTGACAGCTCATAGTAATGTATTGGAATTTGTATTTAAAATCAAATACATTTTTGTAAATGCCTAACAGTGGTCGTACAACCAAGTCTGACCTAGTTAAAAAATATGGGTTAAACTAGTCCCCCCCTCATCCATTCTATTTGGCACTACCATGGGCCGTACTCCCCAAGCGGCCATCTTGGTTGCTTCTTGTTTCCAACACTAGCTCGGTGGTGGGGCTGAATGCGGAATTCTGTATTAAGCTCCACCCCCCAGCTAGAGTTTAGAAACAAGATGGCCGCTAGGTGGATTAAGTCGGGAATCCCATAAATGTAAGCAGAGTGACTTTAGTGACATCAGAATAGATTCCAATCGATCTATTTGATCCATAGTCAAGGCGTAATAATGCAAGTGCTTCGCTCTGCTGAGTAAAAAGAGAAATGTGGCACGATGACAAACATACACAAACCTCCTTTAGGTACACATTTGTATGGAAAAGTAGCAGAGAATGAAAGGTCAAAAAGGACAAAAGAAATGGAGATAAGGCCCATAATGCCAGGCATCATTGGCAGAGAGGATGAAAGCTTTTTTTTAAAGTAAAAGAGATGGGCGTTGGATTAGGCTTTGGCTCTCAAACACACCCTCCCCCGTGTGAACCTACACTCTGACGACCTCACATAACGTTATGCAACGCAGAAAAGCAGGCTCCAATTGGCCATATCAGAAATAATGTTAGGCGAAAGATTTAGGAAAATAATATATATAAAAATATATATACATCTAAATATTTGCATTGGCAAATATTTAAAAATGTTTACGAACACAATTTCAGTACCAGCATGTTTGTGGAACATTGTGTTTTTTTTCATAAAGAAACTGCTTGTGCTTTACCTGATCGACAAAACACAATGAAGTCACCGAGATGAATATCTTGGTGGCTTCATTGTATTTTGTTATCATCAAATATAATGTGAATGATTGTTTAATCAAGAAAATAATCATAAAGAAGCTTTGTTTCTCTCCCCGGCCTGCCCTCACACCCTGATGAAGGGGTCGGTCCCTGAGTCCAGGCCCCGGGGGGTCCGGGGGGGTCCGGCCAGGCCACCCACCTTGCTGAGGTACTCCCTCATGACCTGGATGAAGTAGGGCATGGAGAAGTCCATGATGTTGTGGCGCCAGGCGGTCTCCAGCACCACGTCGGGCCGCAGCAGGTCGTAGCAGGTGAAGAGGCAGGCGGCGAAGCACTCCTTCTTGTCCTCCTGCAGGAACCAGGCCAGCAGCTCCTCCGCCAGCTCCGTGTCCTTGGACTCCGACGCGTACTGCATGGCGTCCTGGGGGGGGGGGGGGAGAGAGGGAGGGACGGGGTTAATACTGTAAGGAAAAGTTCAAACAAACAGAAATACTTGTACTAAAAAAATACTATTTTGATAAGATTTAAAAAAATATATATATATATATCTATATCAGAAGAGCAGAAGTCTACCAGAGCTCATGACCTCCAATGACCACACAAATCACACACAAATCCATTATGGGCCTTCACAATAACCCTTGACCCTTTACAATAAGAGTACACTCATTAACATTAGTTAATGCATGGGCATAAAAAGTTAATCAACAGTTAACCAACGGTCTAATAATAACTTGCTAATGATATTCAGGTTTACTAATGGTGTTCATGTCAACTATGGTAAAAGGTAAAGTGGTAACAAAGGTACTAATGAATACATAATTTGATAGGGTTAGGCTCAGCCCTGACCCTTATGCTAATGCTATATAACAGCACGTATTACTGCATGAACCAATGCTAACGCTAAGTTCCTTCCCGGGCCCTTATCCCAAAGCGTTAGCATCGACTGTGACGTCGTGCAGCGTGTCCCAGCAGGAGGGGCGGACCTTGTACAGCTTGTCCTTCTTGCACAGCTCCACGCTCTGCTTCCAGCGGTTGTTGCCCTTGAACAGGTAGGCCGCCACCCGCCGGAACTCGATCAGCTCGTGCCTCTCCAGGCCCTGGGCCAGCGAGATGTTGTCAAAGTTGTCGTAGGCGTCGATGGACGCGCGCAGAGCCTGGGGGGGGGGGGTGAGGAACCGAATGGTTGGATGAGAACCGGAGAAGGAAAACACCCGGGCCGAGGGGAACCGTCGGCCGAATACAAACTTGGGGATGTGCCGTACCGCGTAGTCTTCCTCGGTGATGAAGAGGTTGTTCAGCGCCTCGTTCACAGACTTGTTGTTGTGATTCTGGACCGACCGCAGGTACGGCTTCACCAAGGGCAGCTGCTTCACCTGTAGAGAGAAGTAGAAGATTATATATTGTACATAAAGGGACTGCGTGTGACAAGCAGAAACTCCTGCCCTTTGAACTGCAGCTATCTCCCATCTACTTATCATTATTATGATCCGTAAGTAACAAAGCAAGATTTGTCACAGTAGGATAACTGAATATTAGACACGCAGCATTGTAGGCTAGCTGTCATACATGCTAATGACTTCCATTCCAAATTCATCTTTCACGTTTTTTTTTTTCAGGCCACCTTGCGGCAGTACCTTGCTGAAGTAGTTGACAGCGCGCGTGTGGTCCAGCCTGGGGGACAGCACGATCAGCAGGTCGTTGAGTAACAAGGGCTTGAACTCCAGGTAGAACTGGGTGGCTTTGTAGTACAGCTCCACGTTGGCCACCTGCGACAGACATTCACTCCTTAAACACGTGAAAGGCTTCAACTTGGCAATAGCATTTATAAAAATCAACAGAACACAATGGGACACACGATGGGACTGGTATGTGAAATTACAACCTACACTGAAATCATTCTCATTTCATACGCCACACCAGCGGTGTATGTGTGCGTGTGTGTGTGTGTGTGTGTGTGTGTGTGTGTGAAAGAGAGTGTGTGTGCGCGCGTGTCACTTGCACCACAGCTTGTGGATGAGTGACGCGCACACGTGCGGGGGATGCTGCGCACCTTGGTGACGATGTCCTTGAACTGGCCCTCCTTCCAGGCGTCGGAGGGGTGGCTCATCATGGTGATGATGGCGTTGTCGTACTCCTCGTACTTGTCGTAAAGGAAGACGAGCTCCGCCCACAGGTGGGCCTGCTCCGCCGCCCGCAGCACCTGGAGCAGGGAGGAGAAAGAGGTCACCTGGAGGTCACTGGGTATGAAGGGGGGGGGGGGGGGGGGAGACTTCGGTTTTGCTAATGGTACTTAGGTAGTAGTAAGACAGGATGTACTTTATTAATCCTGGATGGTAGAAAAAAGGCCAGCACAGTAATGGGTTTTTTCCACTTCAAAATTCCACTTCCAAATCAATTTAAAAGATAAGAAAAACAAATTAAAAAAATAATTAAAAAAGGAAATTAACAGAAAATATATCTCTGTGCACACAATGAAGAGCAGCAATGCAGCAAATGCTAAAATTGTATGTTAACATTGAGGTAGACATCGTCATAACAGATACCACCTCATCACTCACTCATACTGTCAGCACTCACTCACCACGACAGCAGCAGCCCCACAGTGGCAGTGCTGACAGTATGAGTTACAGGTGTTAGCGCCCAGGTGAACACTCACCTTGGGGATGTTGACGCGGGACCAGAAGAGCTCCAGGTGCTCCCTCATCTTCTGGGGCTTGAACTTGGAGTAGAGGATGGCCAGCTCGGTGAACATGCCCATGTGGGCGCGCTCCAGGCCCAGCGCCGCCTCCAGCATGGTGATCAGCTCCTCGAAGTAGCCGCGGTCCTGAGGAGGGGAGGGTGGATACGGGCAGAGTGAGTCTGCAGAACGAGTCCCATCCCTTGACCATTGCCTAACCCACCAATCAACAACTGGCCAATCACTGGCCCAGCGAAAGCAGGCACATCACACCACCACAGGCGATTGGGAGCAGTTACTCATGGCGTCATCACCATGCAGTCTATGATCACGGCGCCGCGTTCATTCACTGCATACATTGTTTTTAAGAGACCCCTCAAACCTTTTAAAGATTTGCGTTTGATCATCACAAAAGGTATTATCAAATATCTATAGCTTACAAGTCAGCGACCCCACATGGAGACCAGGCGGCTCCAGTTACGGTCTGGACACACTGGGACAAACAGTGATACAGGAGTCATGTTACGCCTGGGCTGCGGGCGAGCCTGTGTCTCTACAGAACAACGGGGGCACCTGGTAGTAGTTGATGAGCTCCTCCAGCTCGTCGGCGTGCACCACGATGTGGAGGCCGCACATCTGGGCCAGCCGGAACTCCTTCCCATCCACACAGGCGAAGCACACCTGTGAGAGAGAGAGAGACAGGGCAGCGAGTCAAACCACGATTCTGTGATGTGTTTGTTGCAATGCCTTTTGTAGTAAGAAAAAAAAAAAAAAAACGTATCTACCACAAAGCTTATATAGCCATTCATTACTCACTAGGAAACATTTCATCATTTTAATCTCGTTGTTGGAAAAGCTCAAGGGAGTAAGATGAATGAGAATATTGTTCACGGAGCCTGAAGGCGTATTTCAGAACAACAAATAAAAGGTAGGATTTCTATTCATTCATTGAGTTATAATTCATTCATTCATGTATTGATGTGGTGGGGGCCGACCTCCTTCCAGGTGCGGGTGCTGTTGGCCTTGCGCGCCCCATCCACGGCGGCCTGGAACTCCCCGAGGTGCACCAGCGTGGAGGCCAGCCGGCCGAAGTTGGACACGTTGTTGTACAGCAGCTTGGCCGCGTCGTACATCTTGTCGTCGTAGCAACGGTCTCCCACCTGAACCAGGACCCGAGGGCAGGAGACGGACAGAAGGCGTGGAAGATGAAAACAGGGGAACACAAGTCAGGGTTAGGGCGTGTGTTGAACAGGAGGGCGACCATTCAATATAGTGCACATTTTGGGGTGTTGTGGGGTGGTCTAAGACTGAGCTGCTGGATGTGGGTGTTGTGGGACGTTGTGGGGTGTTGTGGGGTGGTCTAAGACTGACCTGCTGGATGTGGGTGTTGTGGGGTGTTGTGGGGTGGTCTGAGCCTGACCTGCTGGATGTGGGTGTTGTGGGGTGTTGTGGGGTGTTGTGGGGTGTTGTGGGGTGGTCTAAGACTGAGCTGCTGGATGTGGGTGTTGTGGGGTGTTGTGGGGTGTTGTGGGGTGGTCTGAGCCTGACCTGCTGGATGTGGGTGTTGTGGGGTGTTGTGGGGTGTTGTGGGGTGTTGTGGGGTGTTGTGGGGTGGTGTGAGACTGACCTGCTGGATGTGAGCATTGTTGGGTCCATTGATGAACTCCTCCAGCTCGGCCAGGCGGTTGGTCTTGGCCAGGGCGAAGATCAGCTCTGTCTCCACGTAGGACTCCCTGGCCTTCTTACGAGCCATCTGGAGGAACTTCACCAGGTCCTCCCAGTTACCTGCAGGCCAGGACGTACCTCACAATCAATCCCAACACAAGGGCTAAACCAGCATAGACCTCACAATAGCTTCCATTCTTCACAAATATATTCCATGCCCCGTTTCTCCCATAAAGTCTCAGTCATAGACTGCATCATATCATATTCACATATTCAGTTAGCATTCTTTTCACATTCAAACCCCAATTGTATTTCCCTGCCACTGGGCCAACTGGACAGTAGAGTCCAGTGGGGTGGGTTCCTCTCTCACCGCTCTGGGCGGCCGCCTGTCCGACCTCCATGTAGGCGGAGGGGTCGTCAGCCTTGATGTAGGAGTCGATGGCCTCCTTGACCAGGCCCTTCTGCAGCTGGGCCTTGGCCAGCTGGCTCCACACCGGAGGCTCGTTGCAGCGCTCCGCAAACTCGTAGGCCCGGTCCAGGTTCCCGATGTGCTCGATCAGGACCTGGCGTTGGGGGGGGGGGGCAGCAGGTCAGCGAGGTGGGGTGGGGTGGTGAGAGGTACAAGCTACGTCTGGACGTCGGTGTAGAATATATTTAGATATGACCGCAAGTGGAACGCTTGAAACTTGTACCGGTGACCTGCTGACTGTATTAACAGCAATGAAGTGTTTCATCTTCTTCTGACAAATGTATTTTTGTAAGTTCGCTTTGGATAAAAGCGTCTGCTAAATGCCCTCAATGCACCTGTAAATGACAAATTCTATCACAAATAATGAACTGCTAATAAGAGCAGATAACAAGGTGTATTCGTACATTAGTACATTATTATTAGAAATTAAAACACTAAAGTCAGCACCATTACATTCCTCTAACTATCTAATCAATACTTAAATGTGCTAGATTCCTCTGTGGGGCCCACTGAGGTCACATCCCACACACTCAAGGAGTGCCTTCGCCTCCAATGTCCTTCAATCACTCTGAGCCTCGTCGCCCAGCAACAGACCTGCACGGCCGAGGTGTTGACGTCAAACTTCCTGAAGATGGCGAAGGCCTCCTCGAACAGCTCGTTGCTGATGGCGATGTTGGCGATGTCCGGGGCGTCGTAGTTGTCCAGCCGGTTGATGTACTCCATCACGCGCGTGCGGTCCGCCTTGATGGCCGTCAGGATCAGCAGGTTCTGCAGGTTCCTGGTCGGGTCACGGCGCAGCGAGGGGGATTAGTGGGGGTCAAATAAACACAGGGAACAATGAACAAAACAGAAACACCAATACGTCACCATATCAGTGAGTATGGTTATAAAGTAGAACCTTCGGGGATTTTTATAGTGTTAAAAATAGGGTAGTAGGATAGTAGAGTGACTGATAGTTTCTGATAAACCTGGTTCTCATGTGAACACATGAGGACCAGCTTTATCAGAATAAAATGTGAGAGGACCTTTCGGTCTTTATTTGTCATTGTCAGTATTGTTTAGATATGAGAACAAAATGTGTTCTCTGTATTTGACCCATCCTATGGTACATAGGAGCATTTGGCTGCTATGTTCAGCGCCCGGGGAGCAAGTTGGGGTTCAGTGTGTCCTTGCTCAAGGACACTTCGACATGGAGACAGTCTGGAAGTGGGGCTCGAGGGGATCGAACCGCCAACCCTACGGTTAGTGGACGACCCACTCTGTCCACTCGCTCTATCCATTGAGCTACTGCCACCCTGAATACAGTCTGTATATACATTATATAAGGCCTAGCTGAAAGTAAGCAAACTAGAAGCTATTCATTATTACAAAACATAGGTTTAAGGCTGGCTTTAGACCTGAGATGCTATTCTTCTAAAGAGCGATGAACACGCTCAACACACAACTTGAGAAAGTGAGGGATTCTGTCCAAAACAAGACAGGGCGGAGCCATCACTCTCCCAGCCATCAGGCTGACAGGGAGGCCTCTCCCTACCTGTGCTCGCTGAACACAGAGTTATCCAGAACGATCTTCTCCAGCAGCTCGATGAGCTCGTTGGGCAGGTCGGCCGTCATGAAGGCCTTGACCGTGACCGACACCTCCTCTGGGTCCTGGGTCTCCGACAGGGCCGTCTGCACCACCTGCAGGGAGGGGAGGAGGTTCAGCGAGGTCAGTATTGGTCTTGACTTTATAAAGGTGATATAAATATGTGTGATGGGCCCAATGCAGTTCATATCACTCTGATACAATGAACAATGATGGATATTTTGAGGTTTGCATCTATGATTATGTTTTGTTGCCACACAGCGATGCCATTTCTAGATGGCAAATGCAGCTGTCTGGACATCATTTATGTTCATAATTTAAGTTAATACCAATGTTAAATAATAGTGTTGTAAAGAATCATACTGATAAAAACAAACAAACAGGCAACAAAGATCTTAGTTGATTAGATTTTTTTTTTTTTTTACAACAAAGTGTGGTGTGGTGTAAGTGTGGTGTGGTGGTCCTGCTGTCTCAGTCTCAGAGCTGTGGGTCTACCTGGTCGATCAGGGGTCTTCTGTAAGGGTTGGTCTCCAGCAGCACGCTAGCCCACAGCTCGGGGTCCTTGCGACGCACCAGGTAGCGCGACAGACTCTTGAACAGGGAGTTCTCGTTGCAGACCTGGTGCAAAGTAAAGACACACACGTTAATGAATGGCTGGCCCAAGACTTAAAAAAATATATAGGGTCTCCTTTTATCATGCACTTTTATTATAAATGTTGAACATCAATTTCAGGACATCTTTGAAATCACTGGGGGTTGGCAGATTTTGACCTGATCAAAATCCCCTTGAGAAAAATATCTAACAAAAAACATTTCTCACGGTGACATCATCCACACATACAATGTAGCTCCAACATGTTGGGCACGGGGGAAGGGCTACGGTTATTTCATCCACTTATAACACACACACACACACACACAGGTCACAGGTCACAGGTGTCCCCCTTACGTGGATGAGCTCCTGGTCACACTGGCCCCTCTCGTAGGCCACGCAGGCCAGGTGGGGGTCCCTCTTCTCGCAGTACTTGCCCACCACGCGGCTGTCGTAGAAGGGGTTCTCGCGCAGGAAGCGCTCGGGGTTGTTGTTGCTGTCGATGTAGATCTTGGCCAGGGCGTTGTGGGTGGCCGGCTCCTCGCAGCCCTCGTGGATACGGGCCTCCAGCCAGGGCAGCAGCAGCTTCAGTCTGACAGAGCACACGCACACACACACACACACGCGCATACACACACACACACACACGCATACACACGCGGACACACACACACGCGCACACAAACACAAACACACACGCACACGTGGACACACACACACACACACGCGCGCGCGCACACAAACACAAACACACACGCGGACACACGCACACGCGGACACACACACACACACGCGGAGACAGACACACACGCAGAGACACACACACACACACACACACACACACACAAACGCACAATACAGCGGATTCTTAGACTAGGTCTGGTAACTAGCACAGTACAATTTAGGAAACCCAAATGTGGCCTTTCTAAATTTGCCTCTGGTTTCCATTAACAAGCCTGAAATTGCTTGATTTGAGAGATTAACATATTACATTTATTTTTACATTGAGACAAACACACATCAGAGTGGCTGTGTATCAACCTCCTTAAAATAGCGTGCTTCGCTTGACTACTCACGGCCTTCCCACTGCACTATTGCAGGGGAAATGTTTGCCAGGTGAAAATGGGGTTTTAAACTCAACTCGACAACAGACCCATAACAGACAGAGCCTCACCTGTTCCTCTTCTCCACCTCGGCCACCAGCTCGTCGGTGGAGAACTGTCCTCTCACCACCATGATCAGGTTCTTGATCACGTCCTCGGCACAGTCCACGTCCAGCAGCCCCCCGATCACCACAGGCAGGCGGCTGGGGTTGACCTGCAGGCAGCACGGAGCATCGTACGGCTCACGTTAACACTGCTCACAGCCGAGTGAACCACATACTGCGCCATTCATTACATTAAACTTATTTAGCATTTTCTAAAAAGTTACATTCAGAGAGATTCTTTACAATCAGGGTACATTGATTAACCATCAACAAACCCAAAACTTTGCAGCTGGGATTTGAGCTCACCAGCACACTATCCTGTTCAGTGTTCAATTACACGCTAGTCAACAATGAACTGGGCTGAGGGAGAATGTTAACTCCGGTTTGCCTTCAATTAGTCCCGTTTCATTAAGCCCACGCCTTTGTTGTTCCGGCGGTTTTGCTTTTGTACCTTCTGCACGTAGATCTCAATGTACTTCTGCAGGCTGTTGCGGTAGAGGTACAGCACCAGGTCGTGCACGAAGTCAAAGCGGTCGCACACGATGATCAGAGGCAGCTGGTCGGTCAGCTTGGCTTCCTGGAGGGAAGACATGAGGAAAGGAGATCCATCGATCGGTAAAGACTAGACACAGCTGAGCCAATCGCGTTCCACTATCAAACAGCAGCAAAGGAGACGAAGAATAAAAAGGTTTCTGATACTTTAAACAAAGCTAAAGCCACCGCCGACCTTGAGGAAGTTCTTGACGCGCTCGGGGTCGTAGCAGTTGCTCTCGCGGCAGATCCTCTCCACCTCCTTGATCTGGCCCGTCTTGCAGGCCGCCTGGATGTACTTGAAGTGCACCTCGGGGTCCTGGCTGAAGTTTACGATGGAGCCCAGGAAGTAGAACAGGCCTGTGGGGCGAACAAACCATCAACCAACGCAAAACACAAGAACAACAAACCTTCAGTTTGTGAATGGAAGACAACGGCAGAGCACAGAGAGACAGAACAGCTGGCTTCGCCCTCAGCGTACCTTCAAAGCTTTTGAAGGACTCAAAGAGCTCTGTGAGGGACTGCGTGGACAGCTGCTCGTGGTACTTGGAGGCCACCTGCACGCAGATCTGCAGGTTCTGGCGGATGTTGGCCGACAGCATGGCCCTCAGGCACTCCAGGGAGTCTTCCACTGACAGGGAGCCAAAGAAGTTCACCAGCCACTGGTAGGAGACAGAGAGTCAGCACGTACCACACGTTAGGAATGGAATCAATGTTTTGGAATCACTTTACCATAAGGGTACATTAATTCACATTATTTAATGACATCAATGGGTTACCTTGAGGCCATTAACTTAACATGAACACCATTAGTACATTGTAAGTAGACCATTAGTTAATTAATGCTTATTACTGCATTAACGTTGCATTAATGTTTATGTTTCCATGGAATCTATAGCACTAATACTAACGTCATGCAGTTAAGTGTTTACGTGCGCGAACACCAATTCTAGCGGCAGTCTGAAATAAATCGCATTGTCAGGATCACAGATTCCTCAGACGGTGGCCCTGTGCTCTGGGTACCAACGCGTCCTCAATGTGAACGAAGACATGCCGACCAACACCGGCGCCTACCTCTGGGTTGAGCAGGTGCGTGTGCACCACGGCCCGCTTGATGTCGTACAGGTCGGTGTAGTGCTCCAGCGCCCTCTGCAGGAGGCCCGCCTTCTCGCACAGCTGGGCCACGTGGGCGCGGTCGTAGTGGGTGAACATCTGGTTGCCCAGGATGGCGTCTGCAACCTGTCCCAAGGACACCGGCGGTGAGACACACGGATGGACCTCGTTGGTGCCAAACCTGGTATAGTCAGCCCGCTTTGTTGTACGGGCCCCGCAGGACACAAACCCATGTGATTTCCCCCTCTGCTTGGAAGATACATATCAGTGATACCACACTGGATGGGTTCTTTCAAAACCTTGGGACCATACAGCGTTTTAAGGACAGTCAGTGGTTCTCCACTAAGACCAGGGAACCAGCGAGAACCAAACCAGCGACCTTCACCAGTGTGGAACAACCAGCTCCGTTTCCAGCCTCCTGTATCTACTGTGAGTGCTTCACCCCCCCCTCCTGATGACGAGGCACAGCATGCAGGGCGGAGGTACCTGGGGAGCGTGCACCAGGTTCATCTCCAGCAGGCGTGTCTGCAGGGGGCCCTCTGTGGGCCGGTTGTTCTTCAGGGCGTCCAGCAGGAAGGAGGTGCACTGCTGAATCAGGTTGTACTCCATGAACACGTCCACGATCTAGAGAGACACAGACACAGACACACACACACACACACACACACACACACACACACACACACACACACACACACACACACACACAAACCAGACACCAGACACCAGACACGACCGTCCGTGTCAGCACAACGCAGAGACGGCAGTGGGGAACTCGTGACTCTAACTGGGGCAGACGCCGCTGAAAGTGGCGCTGCGTGGTGAAGCCCCGCCCCCTTCCCCCGCTGACCTGCGTGATGTCGGCCAGAGGCTCCTCGTCCTGGACCAGCATCTGGGAGAACTGCAGGCCTTGCTCTGGACTGATGCGCATCACGTTCCTCAGCAGGAAGATCCAGTCCGGGGTGTAGCCCACCTGCAGAGACGGACACATTCAACATGTATTCATACCGCATTAATAATCTCTCTTCTTATTCTGAATAACTTTTCTTTCTGAATAACCGATTGTTTTCCGTTCCATATTAAACCCCAGAAATGCATTATTAATAATACATTAGAACACAAAAACAATTGATCTATTCTGAGCATTATCCTCAGTCCTTCTATACTTTGCCCTTCTCGACAGACAGCAGTAGCCAGAGCAGCCTCAGAAACAGCCGGACACGGACCTTCTTAGCGTAGAGGACGATCTTCTGGAACTGGCCCGTCTCCGCAAAGCACTGGATGACCTTGTTGGGGACGTTGGCCCTCAGGTACACGCTGAGGGCCAAGGTGGGGTCCACGGACTTCACCAGGTCCCCCAGCTCCTCAGAGCACTCCAGCTGTAGACAGAGACATACGCTTTAGGGAAACAAACACAGGGTTGCACTTCCACACGTAACCAGCTATGGTTCAAAGTGGTAATCTAGGGCAGCAGTAGCTCAGTGGGTAGAGCGGGTGGACAGAGTTGGTCGTCCACCAACCGTAGGGTCGGCGGTTCGATCCCCTTGATCCCCCCTCCTCCTCCAACTGTTCACATGTCGAACCCCACAAATGTACTGATTGAAAGTCGCTTTGGACAAAAGCGTCTGCTAAATGCCCCCTTTACCCCTTTACCCTTTAACACAAGCATCTCTGAGTCGCTCTCTTTGGCGACAACTATAGCGATCAGCTGTAACTAGCTGTAACGCTGCCTCATTCGGAGGGACGGTGACTTGACAGGCGATCGTAGACATGAACGTCTTCGAGGTTTTGCCACTTTAACATCACGAGTCGTAGCCCACCTTGTCTTCCTTGAGCCACTTCTCCAGCAGCTGCTTGCGGCCCTGCTGCAGCACCGGCCTGCACAGCTCCAGGGACTCAAACTTGTTGAGCTGGCCCTGGTCCAGCAGGATGCCAAAGTACTGGAGCAGGGGCGAGGTCTGGCCCGGCTGGGCCGGGACGCTCTGGAAGCGGCGGATGGTGTCCGGGGTACGCAGGATGCCCTGCGCACACACGCACACGCACACACACACACACGCACACACAGACACACACGCACACCAGAATGGAGAGGCATGAAATGGAGAAGTCGCTGTTGTTCTCGTTGGCAGCCTAATGCAAAAGCTTCTTAGACACCCGATACACCCACAAAATGCACACTTCTACGACGACTGTACCAACAGTGCAATAAGAGTATCACATAAAGCCAGGGCGGGTGATTTATTTTGAGAAGCATTTGTTTGTGGTTGGATACTTGGCTAGCTTCCTCGGTCTGGAAGCTTCCGGACCGAGGCGTCTGCAGCCCTGATTAAGCAGGGGGCCGCTCTATGGAGGCCGCCCTACAGAGGCCGCTCTACGGAGACCGCTCTACAGAGACCGCTCTACAGAGACCGCTCTACAGAGACCGCTCTACAGAGGCCACTCTACAGAGGCCACTCTACAGAGGCCACTCTACGGAGACCGCTCTACAGAGGCCGCTCTACAGAGAATGCTCTACAGAGGCCACTCTACAGAAGCCACTCTACAGAGGCCGCTCTACGGAGGCCACTCTACGGAGGCCACTCTACGGAGGCCACTCTACAGAGGCCGCCCTACGGAGACCACTCTACGGAGGCCGGCGGCTGAGTGCCCGGCGCCGGTGGTTACCTTGGGCGCGTTGGCCGCCACCTTGGCCGCCTCCGAGTAGTTCCCCGCGGCAAACAGGGTGTTGAACTTGCGGGCGAAGAGCTCCTCGGCGCCCGCCAGGTTGTTGCGCACGGCCATGCGCAGCGCCAGGTCGGGGTTCTGCAGCACGTTGGTGATGTAGGGGATGATGTTCTCCTCCTCCACGCACACCGACAGCACCTGCAGCAGCACCACACGGCCAGGGGGGGTCCACACGTCAACGCTCGGGGCTACGTTACATTCATAGGTACAGGTGAGGTTTCGCCAAGGAGATGTTTAAATAACAGCTTTTAGAAACATTTGAGCAAAGACTTGATCATTTTATGATCCAGAACAAAAAAAAATAACAAAAAGGATATCTAACCCATATTATATAAAAAAATGCTTTAGCCTGAGCCATTAACAAATCAAGAATACCCCACTTTGTTTCAACAGTTTTGCACGGTAAACACAGAAACGTGCTCGTTCTTTGCACATTCAACTTTGCATGAAACAGCATTACACGGCCACGTTCTCAGAAGTGACCTGCCCACGTTCCTAAATAACCCGGGTCTGTGCACGTGTGTAACTCTACATAGATTGTATAAGACAGCACCAGCAGGTCCACGATCCAAAAGCAGTAAGTAGGAGATTAGAGTGTGACATGCTGTGCTCGTGTGACCGCCCCCGCTGCTCAACACCTCTGACGGTGCCACTACTGCCTGACATTCACAGGTACTCCCTTGGGCCAGGACACTACAGTGAGATCATACATCCAGTCACACCGCAGGCACGGTGACTCACCCACCATGGTGTCAGCAGCATTATTCAACAGAGTGAACATTCACCCAGTTCACACACACAGCGGTAGACTGAGCACACACATATACTGTACGTGTAATGAGACAATGCCAGGGATCAGTGACAATAACTATGAAAGTGAGGAACCAAACGGTCTATAAAATCATCAAATACATAATTACAGGGGCTTAATAGAATAAATGAAGAATCGCTTTGACAGTTGTACGATACGAAAAGCAGCCTGTGTCACGCATCACAACAGCAGCCGACACACATCGACCACAGACTTCCACTGCAGCTTTGTCAACGGCGGTGTGATCCGAACGTCAGCGGCTGCAGTCGGCGTGCCGTTGATCGCCTAGAACCAGCGAGCACACCAGACTACAGGCAGCGAGACGACAGGGGCATGAGGAGGAGGAGGAGGAGGAGGACACTCCGAAACACAAACGCGCGCTACCTGTCCCTTCCTGTTGACCCCGATGATGCCGGCGGTGGGCTCGTGGGGGGCGGTCACGAAGATGGTCTCCCCGCTGATGCGGTTCATGTAGATGCAGGTGCCCGTCTCCAGGTCGTACAGGTGGATGTAGCCGTACTTGGTGATGAGGAACACCACGTCTTGCTTGGAGCTGATCTATGGAATTGCATGTGAAATCAAAATGTTAAAAAAAACAAAAAACAACAAACAAGCTGATTGATTCTGACAAGGAGGATGACTATTTTTGGGGTTTTGCAGTATGGATGCTCAATGCACAATAAGAATGTATTAGTTGTGCCCTGTCAAGTACTTTTCAAAGACTTCCTTGGTAAATATCTGGATGTATAATAGGTGGAATTATCTAGAAATCACACATTTCCACCAAATCAGGTGCAGACCAAACATGCCAACTGCAGGATTAGTCAGGGCCAGTAAGCACTGAGAAAAGCCCCCTTAAAGATGACACTGTTCATACTGATCTTTGGCAGAAGCTTAATGATTAGATTAGATTTTGTCGTCCCCCAGAGAGGAAATGTATTGCTGCCAGTGTGCATCACATCGAGGATTAATTACATAAAACAGAACATTGACACATGCGACAGCACAGGAGCCATCAGAAAACCTTGACATTAAAGTGCGTGTGCGATTTGACAACACAAACCCACGTTGCCAGGCTCTTTAACAACCTGGTGATAGAACGTCGACTCCCAAAAGGAGAGCGCACTGGGAGACCGGTACTCGGCAGTGATGACACCATCACATCGCCATAACGACAACCCACCGCCATCATCAACCCGCACGCACTGCCCCCACCCGTGCTCTGCTCAGCATCCTCACTAGCCTCGGGGCATCCATCACGTCAGATGACCTTGACGCGTTGAACACCACATGTGGTACCTGCATGGCGACGGGGAAGTCGTTCTGGGCCTCCGGTGGGAAGAACACATCCACGGCTTTCTTGGGGAAGGGCTGGTTGCCCGTGGGCGGGGTGCCCACCTCAATGATGTGCAGCTAGGAGCAAAACGCGTCGTTCCATGAGTACACACCACCAAAACATTCCACGGAAGGCTTTCATAAGACTAGTGTTGATATGGTGTACCAAAATAAGGACACAGTCCCCGTCGAGACTTAAAATAAAGAATAATAACATTGATATGAATCATTATGGGACAACCCCTCAAGTGATCTGTTAATCCTTCTCCCAGGAGACGCTGTTTGATGATTTGTGGATATTGCACTGGGCTGACCAGCGAGACAAAATGCCTGCTCCCCACTCCATTATCACGCCGCTGAGAAGCAGAGAGGCTGCGTGTGGCGTGGATGAGTCATACCTTTCCTCCTGCCTGTCCCCGCACGGCGAAGCAGAACAGAGTGGACTCCTCTGTGTTGCTTTCCATCTTGAACTGAGCGAAGCCGGCGGCGTGGCCTTCGATGGGCTGAGACACCTTCCTATCTACGGAGTACAGCTGCATGGCCCCCACCACGCGGTTTTGCTGGAGCGAGGGAGGGAGGAGAAGGAAACGAAGGCCTTCAGGTTTTCAATTGCGGTAGGGCACCTCTTATTCCAAAAAAATAATTTGTAATGCTGGTCTCTACAACAATTGTTGAGTATGTGCATCAGATTTACACATAAAATATGCAGCACTGCCAACAGCATTATTTACGTTTTCTTTGGTGCTACATCCAAAAAAACCTTGATTGACAATTGCAAATCATTTGCCTAACTTTTAAGATGCAACGTTTTTCCTCTACACGTGAATTAATGTATAGCTACGTTCTGACCAGCGTACTGAACAGAATGAACGCGTGAAATATGGCAGGGCGTGTGCCTTTTGGAGGACGCCTTTAACCTAATGCCTTTCCACACCATTCCTCCTTTTCGGTTTGGATGGCACTTTATTAAATCAGGGCACGGCTTTCATTCAGTCAACACCACAACCGCAGGGGGTTTCCTACCTGCGCCGAAATACCAATCAGCAGGAGCCATTTCTGTTTGGCGTCCGTGCGGTAGTTAATGATCTGGCACCCGGCCAGGCTGGAGTGACGGTCAAAGACTTTGATTGGCTGGGAGTCTCCCTCCATGCTCCAATGGTAGACGGCGTTGTCCGTGACCAGGGCGACTGTGTTGAGGGAGATCCACTTCCAGAACGTCACGTCGTCCGTCATCGTGTGGGCCTTCATCTTGCTCTTCATCTCAATGTTAAAGATCTGTAGGGTCTTCGCAGCTGAAAACAACACACGGGGACGGGTTAAGGTACGCAGACCAAGAGAACGATAAGTAAACAACACGATACGTAGCACTAAATACTAAGACTACTACACACAACTACAAAAACCAGACCAAGAAATACAAATAAAAAAAACATAACAAGAAACACACCAGGCTTCGGGAATAAATGAATAGAAAATATGAAAAACTTCACACTCATGGGAAAAGTGTGAGCCAGGGTTGGATGTACCACCGAAAGAGCATACGACAAGCCAGCACCAGTGGCGATGCAAAGAAGGAAGTACAGACAAGACAAGAAACCAAAGAAGTGGTAGGATCTGCATTCAGGTAGGAGCTGGCAAAATAAATAGAGGTGAAACAATCGCTACCAAACGCTAGACATACAAACCATGTGCAGAGAAATGACCGCCATTACTTACACCCCACTGTGATGGGTGGAAATAATCTGTTCATTATAATTTCCCTTTACATGCACTCTGGGGAAACAACAAAGGGAAACTGCTGCATAGGCAACAATCCAAACAAACAAACGTCACTCCTTTAAGAATATTCAAACATTAAATGATTCATTGATCTTCAAAAGTAGTTTTTTGGCAGGGCTCCTTATACTGCTTGTTCGGGTATGGGTCAGAATAGTTGTGTGTATATTTGAGTGCAAATCCCCTTTCAGAAAGGAGGCAACGGCAACATGCGTTCTCACAAGTCTCACCTATTGGACACAACCATCAGAACTTGCAGACATCTGGACTCATGTGTATGGCCATAAGAACCTGACTATGTGCATCAATGGCTGAAAAACTTGAAAGACTGGGGAGAACCTAGTTGTGTTATCCAGATTTGTATTACTAAAATATTGCGGTGCCATCAACATGAAGGCAACGACCAGGACAGTATTACCTTTACTGACTATGCAATATGGCTGTATTCAGGAAACAGAAATCAAAATACTTGGGCAAGTCAACAAGGGAACAAAATAAAAGTGTACAAAAAAACATTGTACAGATCAGTGTCCATCAATATCGATTTCCTAGTATTTTCGACAAAGTCACGCAAACATCTCGTAGCAGAACCTGAAACCAGGGTGTACTGTACGCCTTTGAATAAAAATGAGTATAGTTCAATTTCCACAACGCTACCATCCAACAGAAACATCACACTTCCAAGCATGTGATCACAAGCTCTTAAGTGATTCCTAACAAAAATATGTAAATCCTAATAGCAGCGATGCAGGAGATTCGGGTGGTTCTGAATGCAGATTAGCAAAGCAAGACCACAAAGCACACAGACAGACGAGATGTTGGGAAGGCTGTCAAGGACAGGGGTGGGGAGGCGCAATAGAATGCCCATTCATTGTTCTCCAATACTGCCTTGTAAAAACTAAGGGATTCCCACCACTTCGGACACCATCCATCTCTCTGGGTTCTGCCATGTCCAAGCAAGTCCCTTTCTCAAAACAATACTACTGGTTCTTCGTTATGCTTTCAAATAATGCAGACACACTTCAAATACAAACTACAGATAGTCGGTATTGAGGTATAGTAAATCAATAGGGTCCTCAACAATGCTTCTCCAATTATATAAAGACTTGACTGAGGTCATCGTAACACAATGACCCCCAAGCAATTTCACGCAATGTATAAGGTCATGGAATTGGACCAAACTGTAGGCCATTGTGTGTGAAAGTGTGAACTTGATGCCATCTGACACCAACACCCTAGCCATGTTTGCTTTGACAAATGGAAATTTAACAATTGCACCACACATGTTATAAAACATTAAATGAATGGATATAATCTAGTCAATGCTAAACTGTGATTATGCCATCAGTCTGCAGCAAACCCTTTCTAAAAGACTAAGCGATGCGCCATCACAGCATGTGTTTAATCTGGCAAATTGGTAGTAACCTGCTATCAGACAGGGATGTGGTGTACTGCCACCCCCAAAACATGAATCCTGTCTACGTGAAATTAATCCAAGTAAAAAGGTCTATTTTTAGGCAGGCTGACCGTGGGTTAGTTCAGTCAAACAATTCCTGAGGCTAATTCTGACATCTGGCGTGAAGATCATTTGACGCAGGGCTTCCCCGCTTGCGTCACTACCGCCGGCTCGGCTACACTACTAGTGAAGTCGTTCTCATGGCCAACATCAAGGCTACGCAGACATTTCAACACAGTGCATACAGAATCACACTTTGACAACTCATGATAGGTAAAATTCAACTCACCGTCTGCAAACATAAGAAAGCGGTAAGAAATGAAAAAAGAGCAAAAACAAGCAAAATAGACAACGCATCCATGATTGCATGACATTTCTAGTAGCAGTGCTACAGTCTTTCATGTTCCATACAAGTAACATCAATGCCATGTAGATTACTATACAAACAAATACAGTAATGCTTGCTGTTTAAATGGTTACTAAATGTTGATTGATGACTTGGCCTGCATATGAACACCAAAATGAAAAGCGAACAGACAACTAGATAACCAATCAACAAACATAGTTTACGCGAATGGCCTGATACATTAGGAACAAGGAGCGACAACGTTCACAAATGAATACCGTAGTCTTTCTGTTTAGCTGTGTAGATGACAATTATGCCATGTGCGGGTGCTCAGTGCTTACCTTTGAGGGCAATGACTTTACTGGCTGGGTTCATGATAGCGCTGTCTGCAGAGATGGGCCTGCGGATGGGAGTGTTGGGGTCGGCCATGTCAATAATAACAACTTGGGCCTGTTCGCCCACCTTCTCTCTGATGCAAATGAACTTATCCGACTCCATGGTTAGAGTGCTGAACCCAATGTTGGCTGGGCTGATCCCCAGGTTCTGCAGCTGAGAGAGGCACAGAAGACAATATACCTGGTAAGCACAAGTACTTCGAGTTTCACAGGCCCATACACTGACTTTCAGCCAAACAGCATTTTGACTCATGAAAATGTAGACTAAAATAAAGATGAAAATACACAAGTGGATAGAATAGGACAGAAATCCTTTCAATAACTCAAACTCCTTGAATATTAGAAAGCCAAAGGGAATGATTAGGCATCATATTATTCAACCATACGTTATGGTATTTCAATGTCTTACGTCAGAGGGGTCAGGGTCTATGCGAGCGTTTTAAAGTAACCATAGGGGTGTGTGAGCGCTGTCATTTTTTTATACAAAAAATGCTGGCCAGGTATTGATACTTTGAATTAATGAATAAATTGAATAAAATATATATATACACGAACGGGTATTTGGGCTTGCCATGCCAAGTCAATCAAAATGGGATGTCTGTATGTGTCCAGGCAAACTGCATTAGATACGATGGGTCCTCTGGAATACAACTGGTCCATGAAGTGGGATGGAGTGTGGGGGCGGTGCTGTACCGTGTCGTGCATCGTGATGGTATTGTGTAACGTGATAAATAAATACAACCATCTTTCCAATACAACCTTAAGTAAAGCTATATCAACCGAACCTACGAAGTGATGTGAATGATCCCTCGGGGAGTCACTATCGAATGGGTAAGCTAGCGAGCTAACGTGGCAAAAGTGTCATGTTTTCAGCATAGCTCGGACATTACAGCCCGTTATGATACACACTGAAGGTCAAGGCGACGTGCATTTGGTTACAGGGGATATCCTCTTTAGGAGATAACCGGAGAGACCGCCAGCCGTCCGAAATCACCACGTAGCCTGGGGCGCTAACACTAGCGGCTAGCTACCAGGGGGAGGAGAGGTCATTCATTTGCTGTTGATGTTCAGCGCTAGCTCGACTAGCTGCGAGCTGTCAGACTGTCACACAGAGCCGGAGCGGAATGGAAATGGCAAACCTGGATTCGTCAATGTAAAAAAAAAAAAAGAAGAAGAAGAAGCAACAATTGTCATTCATACCTGCAAGTGCTCCTGGAAGCGGATAGGCAGTATTTGAGCCATGTTGCTTGGTTTTGGTCCCTCAACAGTCCTGATATTGTAGCTTCACAGCTAGGTGGCTAGGAGGTAGCGCCGCGCTAGCTACGACCTCTTCTTATCTTTGTAGGTCGGAGCCAGTGATGAAGTAATGAAGCCTGATCACGGCGGCAAACGGAGTGTTTTTGAACGTTTTCAAAATTCTATTGTCAAAAATGTCAAATATTTCCCCCCCAGTCCGTGCGTTACATCCACTGCATCGGAGAGCAGCAGTGGCTACGGCACAATCTTTACTCCGAAAACCGCAATGGCGGCGGAAACGGCGCAGAAGCTCTCCAGTCCGGAAGCCCGTGGGACCTCTGGAGGGTCTCACTGGGCTGGTTAAGACATCGCTGTGACGAGTCCGTTCACAATTTAAAAGACACTGGTTCATTTATCATGCTTATCAAAATATTTTCAAAGTGCGGACTGACACCAGAGCTATATTAGCACCGAGTCTCCCCAAAATTCTCCTGCAAGCAACAGGGCCCTTTTAATAATTGAGGATGTATAATTTGCGTTATTACGCTAGTTTCTCACTTGAGTCGTCTTTTAGTGAAGCCTGTGGGGATTTCTGCATAAACACTTGTCATGCGTCACAAATTTGACAACAAACACAGATTGAGATTGAATTAATCGGCTAGATAGTTCCATGCACTTGCCATCAATGTAGATCTGTATTCAATACACAAGAGCCTATACCATATTACACAAGTGAATAGATCATTAAACAAGCCATACTTATGTCTAAATTAAGCGTACAACTCAACTCTTAATAGGTATTGGAGGTACATGCAGGCTATTGCTCTGAGCAAAGTAGGGCTGGTGAAGGTTGTAATAACATGCCCACATAATAATGAAATTGATTACAATAAATACAATTCGTAATTTTTGAACAAATAATCCAGGCTTTAATTGTTTTTATCACAGGTCTTCCATACCATCGACTGGAGAAAAATAAACTCCATTGGGCTATTGAGGTGCAGAATTCCTGGCAGGAGCAGTTTCAGATGATCGGTTTGGCTATTTGACTACAGATACATTGAATTGATTCAAATTGAAAGAAAGACTCAACAATAATGCATTTCAAGAAGCAGCTGTATTTGACTATAAAGGCATTTCTAATCCAGTGTCTCTAAGCTGTTTTCTTTATATTTCAAGTGTAAAAAGTCTATACTCTATAGAAAAAAAGAAACAATAGTAAACCCAAAACACTTCTTAAGAAAACAATCATCAAAAAACCCATTCACCAGTCATCTCAATTAAAATAGAAACAGCATTTAATTTGTTTGATAACAATTTCCCTCAAAACAAATATATATTTTCCTTATATATATATTTATATATTTATTCTCAAGGCAGTTGGTCTTGGCCAAATTAATTGACCTTGTCATGGCCAATTTCTTTTCATGTTTTAAAGTTAGAAAACATACCCAGAATTCAGAAGAAAGAAAAACAAAAAAGTGTACAAGAAGCAGTTTAGGGCAACCGCACCGGCCAACAAAATGCGCTCTCTTTCTGAGCAGGAGGGGAAAGCTCATGTGTCAATTCAGTATAGCACGCTGACACACACCTTCTCTGGGACAAGTGCAACGCAAAAGAGAGGGAAAAAAAAGGACTTTCCAAACCACTTCCAACTTGCGATACCGACTGCTCTTGCGCAAACCGACGACACGCAACGCTCTCCCCCGCCACTCGGGGATGTCGCGTTTGGCGTCGTCACATTCCCTTTGCTTCTCTTCTCTTCCGTCTCTTGGCGTGGCAGACTGCAGATGTGTTTTAAGGGTCAATGGCCGCGGTGTTTCTTTCAGAGCGTCGCAGTCCGCCGGACAGCGGCGGGGCGGGGGGCGGGGGGCGGGGGGGGGGGGAACCGAGCGCTCTCGTGCGCGTGCATCGTGGCCAGCCAGGCGCGCCCGTCACAAAGACTCCCCGGTGAACTCGGGCCTTCACCGATGCCGTGTCCTTCCTCTTCCTCGTTTCACCAAGGCAACAATCGTTTTGTCTTGTTGCTGTGTGATATGGGGGTGGGGGGGATTAAACTGAGCTCTCCGTGTAGGCAGTGTCTTGAGGATGAAGAAAAGTTGTGTCACCAGAGAGGGGAAAGATGAAAAAAAAAAAGACTTAAAAAGAAAAATAAAGTTGATTGCTTACAAATCCCTGCATGCCAATAAGTCACGATACAGTACAGTAACCAAAGTGAACGTGAGTGACGATGTCCCCAAAATACTGATGATCCCCCCGTGGATAACGACTGGCGTGTCCAGAATACAAGGAGGATACTGAGAAACCACCCAACACAGGATGACGGCGGCTGTATCCAGGTCAAGAGGCGAGAGAAGCGAGAGGGAACGTTCAGTACAGGATGTACACGGTGTGTGGGGGGGGGGGGGTTGACATGGTTGATGGACCACACAGAGGTGGCCATACTGTGCTCGGATGTAGTTCTAATGGCAGGAATGATCAGGTGGACGTGGACACATGAAATGAGTGGGTGAACGGTTCGGGGGGGGGGGGTGTTACAACAGCAATGGTTTAAGATCATCAAGTCCCTGATGGCGTAGGATGTGAATAGGATTCCCTGGGTGTACGTTTTTTTTTTCTTTTTTTTCTTCTTTTTAATAAAGTGAATATGTATGGTGGGACATATTAAGCAAGCGTGCTTACATGTGCATGTGACAGATGGCGTTGCCTAGTGTGTGTGTGTGTGTGTGTGTGTGTGTGTGTGTGTGTGATAGAGGGAGAGATGGATAGATTGAGAGAGGATAGAGATAGAGAGGAAAATATATCCCTGGGCTAAACAGGAGGGGGCAGCGAAGGAGAACCCATGCAGGTCCAGATCTCCAGGCCGGCTCCTCATGTGCTCCTCTTCTGCAGCTCCTGAACGAAGGCTGAGGAAAAGGAGATGGAGAGAACTCAAAACACAGACCATCATCGATCATCAATGAAATATGAATGACCTTCGTCATTAGATTACATTAGATTCCATTTTAGTCATTCCCAGTACTTTTTTTTAGATATGGGAACAAAATTTATTCTCTGCATTTGACTGGTAGGTTCAGCGCCCGGGGAGCAAGTTGGGGTTCAGTGTCTTGCTCAAGGACACTTTGACATGCGGACAGTTGGAGGAGGCGAATCGAGGGGATCGAACTGCCGACCCTACGGTTGGTGGACGACCCACTCTACCCACTGAGCCACCGTCGCCCTGCGTGCACGCATTTTTGAAAAGCTGTGAAGTAAGACAGCTCACCTCCGATGATCTCCTCCTTGACTTTTTGTAGCTCTTTCCGCACCTCCTCTAGGATTTCCTGTAGAGGGGAGGAAAAAAAAAGCGGTTGGAAACAGTTGGGGTTGGTGGGGGTCTTCTCTCGCTGCGCAACAGAAGCGGAGGCTCTAGATACGGTCAGCGTTTGGCGAGTCGTCACAGATCAGTGATGTACCTGTTTCATCTTCTTCAGGTCTGTGTCATCGCTTCCTCCAGCGTCGTTACCATTACCAGCGGCGCCCCCAGTCTTCACTCTGCCAGACAAACGTATACTTAGCACATACATATGTACATACACATAGAGGGAAGGCTGAGCACACCACAGCGTCTTCCGAGCGATGAGCAAAGGCCAGCCGGTTGAAATCCCTCAGCATCTGTTGCTATGGCGCCACAAGAGGGAAAAAAGAGCATCCACAGAGCTACAAATCGGAAGCACGGTTTTCAGGGAACACAGGAGGAAAATGCAGACTAGGCTGAAGTTGCCGTCCTCCCTCCATTTGTGTACAGTATGGAAGCGCTTTAAGACAATAATCTATATGGGTAATCTATAATGCATTGCAAAGAATTACATTGCTCGTCATTAATGAGCATCAAGCAGTACATAGCTCTTAACAAAATCAATAACATTCATATTACAAACTTAATGCATGCTTTTACTTTGGAGGACACTAAACTGCATTTACTACTTGCCCTCCTTGCCTTGACGTATACATGAATGTATACATAAATGGGAAGAAATAAAACCAACCAGAAAGCCCTCTGAGGCAAATAAAACCAAAAGCCCAAGACTTCACCCTCTAACGCTCAGAAATGTCAAGTATCAAAGCCATTGTCCATGTATCCGCATGAATATAAATGAGTTGAATTCAATTGATATCGATAACATTTTAGCTTTTGTCAAATGCAATACACCCTCCGAGGTGGCCGTTCTATGACATGACATTTCTTGAACCGTTAGAATGGGCTTCAACACACAAACCCAGACACCGCTCAAAAGGGAAGCTGTGATGACCTGAAGGAGATGGGGTGGGAAGAGAAAGAGAGAGAGAGAGGGGGGGGGGGGTTGACTGAGAACACTGGAGAATGGGACAGCATTTATACCTGGAACCCTGGGGCAATGAGGGAGTGGAGTCCATGTTCTTGGAGATGGAGTTTATCCTGTTAGTGAGACAGACACGCACACAAACGCACACACACACACACACGCACGCACGCACGCACACACACACTCTCCACTTAGAATGGAAACGGCGAGTGCACGTGAGCCACTGTACTCACAGCGCGGTACTCGGGTGACGGACAGATGACCACTCGCAAACACACAGACACAAAAGAAGACGGGCTGTTGACCACAGGACAACACAGCCCTCTTGAATTACCTGCCCGTCAGCGATTTCTCCCATGGTTTTCGGGTGTCTGTGGAGCACAGTGCACGAGAACGTTAAGTGTTTGTGGAATGATGTGACGCGAGATGAAACAACAGCATATTTGCAGAGGGGACGAGCATATTTGCAGAGTTACATGTGGATGGCCCTTACCGTTCTGGCTAGAAGACTCTGAATCATCCTAGGGAGGGGGGGAAAGAAAACCAGTAAAGGCCCTATCAACAATGAACATTTTATTTTATTTAAGATTTATTTTTTTATCTCCAATTTCGGGATCACTTTCACGATGCAGTGGCAGAAATTATTATAATTTCTACTTTTGAAAATAAAACCCAAACCATATGCTTACGTTGTCTTGTGGCTTCGCCGCCGGCTTCTCCCCAGTGTCTGCAACTTTTCTCCTGAAACGAAATATCCAATTACATTCCATTTGCGGTGGCGTTCAACTGGCAGTCCATGTAAAGCAGGGAACGCAAAATCGTGTGTACTCATAACGGAAGACGTCACAACGGGCTGAAGCATCATGCAAAAAAAACAAATACAAAAAAAAACAACAAACAAACACAACAACACGTTTCTGTTTTGCGTGGCTCAGAACAAGTGACCCCGCCCACCTCCGCGCCAGTATGGCACTCATCTCCCCCATCAGACCTCCGCCGCCTCCTCCTCCTCCTCCTCCTCCCCCGCCTCCCCCACCACCGCCGCCGCCTCCCCCGCTGGAAGAGTTAGTGCTGCGGCTGGAGTCGGTCCTCCCCAGAGTGCCCGCTCCCCCCGCGTCCTCCTGCTGAGGGAAGCACACAACAACACACCAGGAAGGAGGAGGAGAAGGAGGAGGAGAGGGGGGGCGTGGGAGAGAGAGGTGGGGTGAGAGAGGGAGACGGCGAGAGAAGGGGCAGAGAGGGGAGACACTCGGATCACTGTGTGATCAGGGTAGGGTACACGTTCAAATGCATTCGGGTGGCGTAGAGACCGATGGTCCCGTGTTCCCACGCACAAGAGTCGTCGTTTTTGGTATTTTCCACGGGCAGTGATCTCACCCTGGATTCTTCACCAAAAGCGTCCCGAGTCGCGGACTCACCTTGGACACTTTCCGGAGCTTAGCCCCTGCCAGGGCGGCCGCCAGGCCCCCCGCTCCCCCTAGCCCTCCCCCGCCGTCCCCTCCCAGCGCAGCGGAGGAGGGCAGCGGCGGGGGAGGCGGCACCCCACCCCCACCACTGGGGGCCGGCGGTGGTCCGGGAGGGGGAGGGATCCCGCCACCGGAGGAGGGTGGAGGGCAGAGGGGTGGAAGAGGAGGAGGAGGCGGTGGCGGGGGAGCCCCCCCGCCCATAGGGGGAGCTGGGGGAATGGAGGCTGGAAAACATGAAAGAGAACGAGTACCATAAGGGAGTGTCCATCAATGACCGTCTATCCGCCGGACGGAGAACGAGAACCATAAGGGAGTGTCCATCAATGACCGTCTACCCACCAGACGGAGAATGGTTTAAGGCTCAACGTTTGCATGTGGAAATCGATACAAAAAAAGGCCACAGGACCGCTACGATGGGTTGTCATTATTTATATTACAGGGCAAGGGCTGAACACAGCGATGTAAATCACAACTGACATATCTAAGAGGTTCAAAGACTTTGAGAATGTAAATCCGGCAGTGTAATTTATAAACATGAACACATTGTATGACATGACATTGACATCCTGGGTGGTGAGACATGGACGGAGGTAAAAAAAAAAAAAAAAAAAAAAAAGGTACTGAGACAGGTGGTCCAGACATTAACTGACCTGCAGCTTGTCTCTCCCTCTCTTGTCTCTCTCGCTCTTGTCTCTCCTTCTCTTGTCTCTCTCGCTCCATCCTCTCTCGCTCCTGCCGCTCCCTCTCCTGCTGTTCCAGCCGCTGCTGCTCCAATCTATGTGCACACACACACACACACACACACACACACACACACACACACACACACACACACACACACACACACACACACACACACACACACACACACACACACACACACACACACACACACACACACACACACACACACACACACACACACACACACAGTAAATGCTTAAACACAATCACATGTTTTGACATTGCAAAGTTAGGGCTTAATAAGACACACTGACAATGGGATACGACAGGTGAAAAGTCATCAATGCCACACAAAGAGCCACGGTGATGGAGAATGAGCGTTAAAACACCACAAACAATAGGTGTGTGTATGTGTAACAAAAGAACAGACATCCTGTGGCTCACAGCTTGGAATGAGAAAATAAAAAAGGTGCCGGCCAGGTAAGAACAATTTTAGTTTTCAGCTTACCCTAAATGTATGTGTAACCCTCTAGGAGATTACTGCCTTATAGAGCACACGGCAATTGTTTCTGAACACTTGTTTCTAAATGGGGGCACATGGGGCTTAATAGGAGAATGAGGGGAAGTGGGTGGAAGGCTCCGGATTAGCCGCTAGATTCAAGCTAGTTCCAGAACTGAAGCGGTTCGGTTCCATGGCAGTTGGTGGGCATGCGCAGCATGCCCCTCTAGTTCAGTGCACAAATAAAGCAAGCGCACACAGGCGGGCATGCACACGTGCCCAGACCACACTGCTGCAACCTCATAGTCCTATGAGAGTTAAAGCCCAGACGGTCGGCCAAGTGTCCTCTGTGTGTGTGTGTGTGTGTGTGTGTGTGGGGGGGGGGAGGCTCCACTCACATTTGTTGACTGACGCATGCAATCTGTGCATTCCCCTTCAGTGCATACGAGACTGAAGTGTGCCAATGCACATCCCATTCACCAGATTTATCCATGCATATATTAAGTGCTCCTTCGCCTTCACCGTTTGAC
Organism: Urophycis tenuis; assembly: GCA_036785325.1. Classification (NCBI taxonomy): domain Eukaryota; kingdom Metazoa; phylum Chordata; class Actinopteri; order Gadiformes; family Phycidae; genus Urophycis; species Urophycis tenuis. Next base: position 935,769 of record JAXIVH010000011.1, read on the forward strand.
GTGGCTGTAAATCCCACGGTTGCCACTTTAGCCAATTACACGCCCTCCCTTCGCCGGGCAGGTTACCATGTATTCCCACTCCAACAAGATTAAAAGAGGGCAATGCCTCGTCCTCTGCATGGGAGGGACAGAGCCAGCTCGTCTAATGAAAGACTACAGTATATGTGTGTGTGTGCAGAACACCGGGACTGCGACGGAACGACCACGTCGTCCAGAACCAGGGAGGGGGAGTCAGACATGCGAGGTGCTCGCTCGGGCCTTTTTGCGAACCTTTGACTTAAAGAAGACGACTTAGGGCTAAGCAGCGAGCGGCTAATGCGCTCAAATCCGCCGCAAAGACGTGCGCGCGAGCCATCAGTGCGACGGCGCCAGGAGGAAGACGCCGCCAGCAACAACAGAAGGCCTCGCTGAACGTTTGCGCGCCGTGCCAAGTCGAGGGGAGAACCTCCCGAGACGTGACGTCTCTCTCTCTCTCTGTGAGCGACCGCCGAACGCACACACAGCTGCACAGCGCGGCCATGCTAGCTTAACATGCCGCCGGTTAAGCTGAGCAATGCGGCTGGGCTGCATGGTTTGAAGGGTCCATGCGGATCATTGGTGGAAACCAAGCAGTGAACGCCGGACGTATCGAGCCTGAGTATATCATTAAATTAGCGCTGCATAAACGTTACGTGTGTTATGTAATTCTGGAGATGAGATAACCGAACACTGAGCTACAAGGGGCCCGTCTCCAGTGAAATGGTGTTTCCTGTTTGCTAATGTCGGCATCAAGTGACTGATCTGATGCGCGCCCACGGCAGTCTGTCTGAAACAATGCTATTAGCACCGGTAATCGCCGCGCACACGCCTCTCCCCATACCTTCGCTGCTGCTCTATCTCCTCTTGGGACGGGCCATTTGACACTGGGCGGGGGAGGGTGGCATAACCTGAGGAAACAGGGAGATTTTTTTTTTGTTATTTATTTTTTTACTTCTTCAGAGGGCTGATTATAAAGGCCTCCATTGAAGTCCCTGCAGGAAACATCATGAGCTTGAAGACATCTTGGATCATTGCAAACATCATCATCAAACAACACACATTGTTTTCTCGTGTAGTGCCGGTGGCAGCGTGGCATAGCCCATGGCTGTAACGCAACGGCGACATTTGCATGCCATGGTATGCAGTGACATGACAGAAATGAGCAACGACGTAACGCAACGCAATAACTGTAGTGCTGTCTCCCTATGCGGGCAACTAAACACCTGCAGGGACTCCTCCCCATTTATGGCAGTGTAATCAGTATAGTGGTCCAGTCCACTGATTGGATGACTTTAAAATAGCGGAATCTCAACAGGTGTATTTGTTATGTAAATATACCTATTGGTATACAAATTGCATTCAAATACATCAGTTTAGAGACACTAAAATGAAGAGGAGGGGCCGGGCATGGGTCAGCCCCTTATGTGTGTGTGTGTGTGTGCGTGTGTACATGTGTGTGTGAGACACGAGTCCCTGTCGATGCCTTGCCGAAGGGAAGAGGCACGCGGCAGACTACCTGCATCCGCCAGGGAGCCCAGCACCTCCAGCGCGTGAGTCATGCCGTTGGCGAACAGCGTGGCGTCCTCCTTGCTGCCAAAGTTCAGCCCCCAGACCTGCCGCGCGTCTCGCCACTGGTGGAAGTTGGGCGTGGCCTGGTTGTACTTCAGGCCCCGCACGATTGGACAGTTGATGACCACCTGACCAGAAGAACGTGGCACAGAGAGAGAGAGAGAACAATGGAGGGATGCATTTAGCGGCCCGAGTTCCAGGAAAGAAGCTCTAGAAGTTAAGAGCGGATGGATCGTGCACAAGCGTGTTTTTGGGTACAACCTATTGAAACCGGTAGTTTACAGAATACAGCAACAACAACAACAACAACAATAAGAGAAGGGTCCTGACAAAAACAAAAAAAACAAACAAACAATCGATGAGCAAAAAAAAAAAAAACACTTGTAGAAACTCCTGCGGGGTACGGTGCGCCCAGCAGGGGGCGTGCACCCTGTGACACACACAGAGCAGGCAGGCAGGGTGCTCTGGGCTGGACCTGAATGTGCTGACATGCCACTTCTGTGTTTGTTTTACAGCCACTGAATTCCACACCACAGAGGAGAGCAGAAAGCAGGAGTGGAGACGCGAGTGGGGAGACGAGAGCTTGTTGGGAGTGAATCCCCCAGCGGACACACGCGTGCTACGGTCAGGCCACACGACAGAGCTGCCGTGGCCTACTGAACGACGGCAAAATGCTTGTCTTTGGTACATGCTCGGAAATGTACCTGATCTCAGCAGGGTCTGTATTTAAAACCAAGTTTGGCAGTTTGCCAATTCATTAAACGAGGGTCTGACATGGCACGCCGCACACGCACACACACACACACACACACACACACGTAATCCCTACAGTCAAATCTCTTCAGGCGGCTTATGAGGCCCAACCTTTTACCTTGGCGGGTCCAGGTACTGGAGTTGGCCAATGGCAGAATAACAACCTTTCAGACCCATAACCGACGACTGGGAAAACCGAATAAGAGAGGTGGACACTTGACGTGACCCTCACATGTCATTGTCATCACCGTACCATAAGGCAAGTGTCTATGACACGGTTTGACACCTGCACACATGGTGAAGAGACAGAGAGACGGAGAAGACAGACAGACAGACAGACAGACAGACAGACAGACAGACAGACAGACAGACAGACAGACAGACAGACAGACAGACAGACAGACAGACAGACAGACAGACAGACAGACAGACAGACAAGACAAGACAGTCAAACAGGCAGACAGACAGACACAGACAGACACAGACAGACAGGCCCAAAAAGTGTCACAGGAAATGGTTGGGTCGGCCAGCTATCTCTCAGGAAACACGGTCCACTTTATGGCCTGTCTCTGGGGAACACTTGGAGGTCTGAATGTTTTAAGGAGGAGGAGATGGAGGAGGCTGTGACAAGAGGGAGCTCCCAAACCGCCACCGCCAGACGGAGTTCGGAGCCACAAAGAGCATGAATTATTAGAGGACAGGGCGACAGCCGCTGCCCACTATCCAGCATGCCGCTGCCACCGGAGACGTCATCGAATGAAGAGATAAGGAGGGGCCACAGTCCACTCTGGGTCTTTAATCACACCAACCGCCTCGCCATTATGCCAGAAAATAAGGACAATGTAATGTGGGCGACGCCATTGACCAATGTGAGAAAGTGCACACCTGGCAGCAATTAGCAGCACTGCTCAGACCACGCCCACATGTCACGCTGCTGCGCACCAAGACGGCAGCACTGAGTCGCTGGTCCAAATACAGCCACGGCTGAATTGAGGAAGTAGCCTGAAGTTTTTCGTGAAAGCAGGTACCGAGACCGCGGCGTTGTGCGACGAAGCACTTCACATGACCTTAATCTGTATACCAAAATCAACATGTCTACCTACACACACAGTCACATCAGGAGCAAGCATGTGAGCAAAGGTCTCACTTCTTCACACGCTCTCGGTACCCAACAGGAAAACCACACTGTGCAACCCAGACGGGCGAGGAGCAGTCAGATATCACAGTTACTCAAGACGTGTGTCTGTGTGTGTGTGTCTGTGTCTGTGTCTGTGTGTGTGTGTGTGTGTGTGTGTGTGCGTGTGTACCTGTTGGTCGGTCTGCATCTTGCGCCCGACCACCCTGAAGGCGTTGTTGGTGGGGTTGTGGTAGATCTGCACCCGGCTGAAGGCCTGTGGCCCGGTGCCCGCCGGCAGCCACTTCTTGTTGCCATCGTCGTAGATCATGACCGTGGCCCGAGCCTGGCAGATACTCGACTCACTGCAGGGTCCCGGGAGAGAAAGAGGGGGGGGGGGGGAAGAGAGAGAGAGAGGGTTAAACTTCATTTAACCCTCGGGCGCAAGCGAAACATAAAACGTCATGGCGGCGCTGGTGCAGTTCGTACGGCGCGCAACGCGCGCCTCTGAAATGCGAGTACGCAATCTTGAGGTGTGAGCACCTACATTTTGGGCGAAATGTGTGGTGGGGCTGTGTGGTGCATCACAGCGGTTCTGAAGGCTGCAGCAGCAGCAGCAGCGGGAGGAGAAGTGTAAATGTTGTGGCACGGTGAGTTTGTCGAAATGGCGACTTTGCGTCACGGCGCTTGTGCTCGTTTTTCGTGTAATTTGTATTTCCGGTTTGCGCCACTTTTGCTTTGTTGTTTGCGCGTTCCTGTTGCGTTGCTGGAGAACTGTTGTCCTCGCACATCCAAGTTGCCAATTCCTTGTCCATATCAAACGCACACAAATGCTTGGAGTGGTACGAGTAGGAAACATTGGCAACACTTTCAAGAACAAAAGCGTGCCATGCCATGAAAAAAATGCGCACATCAAAATGACATGGGTGGAGGAAAAGGTGTGTTTTTGTTCGAGCTTCGCAACAACCACATCTTTCTTGAATTCAATACTATTCTATACATTTTCAACACTGTTCTGTGTGTATAAATAAACTGACAATTGTGCAAAAATAATGTGCACACTCTACTAGACCAGAGTATGGACAATGACAAAGTCAAGTGTAGCCACATAACATTACTGGTTACTATAGTGACATCAGGTTAGATAAGGGACAAAGAATAGGGGTGGCCCAGGGTGGTGGCCTAGAAGGTAGAAATAAATAACCTACGCAAACAAGTGGCAATCAAAAGGAAGGGAAAGGAACAAGGACAACGCATGAACAGCAGTTCATACGAGAAAGCCATGTCATTTTACATCAACTGAGTTGATGTAGTTCAATGAATAAATAGGTTTTCATCTAAAATACGTTTTTTAAAATTATTTTTTATAAATGACCCTGAACATACAGCATCACTGAATATACGAGAAGCTGCAGCATTACCAGAGAAGGGAAGGACAGGAGGCTACATGCTGCATACGACTCATGGACTGACCTTACTGTGTGACTTATGGACAGACCTTACTGTGTGACTTATGGACAGACCTGACTGTGTGACTTATGGACAGACCTGACTGTGTGACTTATGGACAGACCTGACTGTGTGACTTATGGACAGACCTGACTGTGACTTATGGACAGACCTTACTGTGCGACTCACACAAACACCTTCGCCTACATCCATGGTACTACCATGTCTATGGGTGCTACAAGCAGGGCAACAGATATGAACCAGAAACACATCTGGAACCACCTTCTGGAAAGCCTGAGGTCTACAGACTACAATCATGCACTCTTCTCTTTGTTGTAATGGTGGGCGGCTCCTGCCCACTGGGCAACTGTTAAAGTTGGAGCTGACATCAGCGGTACACACTATATGACTGGTCTAGCCTCCCCTTGCCGTCGGGTCGGTGGTCCGCAGTAGGCATCTGGGAACGTGCGGGAGTCCAACGCATGACGATTTATCCATGCCTTCTCTGAAAACGTGCTAAATGTCACACACACTACGCAAGCCAGCTTTGGTATCAAGCGGTTTGAAAAAAAAAACAAAAAAAAAAAACATCTTTGCACTCCCGACTAGACAAGAGAGGCAGAGGCAGGGAGGCAGAACCGTCTTCGGCAGGTTGGTGGCCTAGTGGGCAGGGTCAGGCGCATCACCGCCATCTACCATGAACAGTGGCAGTCAGTGCTGTTGCTTTGGTCTGAGATAACCCCGCCCCACTCAGTTGACTAACAGAAGAAAATAACGGTGGCATTATGGAATAAAAGTCCTCTGAAATAAGTGAAATTATTCCTTTTGAAGAACTTGATAACTAATAATATATATATACACACACACACACACACACACACACACACACACACACACACACACACACACACACACACACACACACACACACACACACACACACACACACACACACACACACACACACACACACACACACACACAGTATATCATTTTAGGATTAAGTTCATAGCCATTTATTTGTTTAATATTAGCTTCAATGGTATAGAAAAGTAAATCAGAAACATGAGGTGGGAGCAACGAGGGACCTAAAAACTGAGCGGTCTCTAGAAAGTCGAAGCGAGGCTACATTCTCCATCGGCCTGTGTAAACAAGCCTTGGTAGGAGATTGGAGCCAGTGTTTCCAGACAAGCCTGGCCTCATCTGGTGAGACCCAACACGCTGTCACAATACACTGCCTCTGAATGGGCCTGGGCCTGCTAATACGCACAGCTGAGCGCCGTATCTGGGTCAAGCAGGAGTCTCAAAACAATCCCAAACATTTGACAGAACTTGTCCGTAGTTCACAAACGCAGGGAAGTGCAGCGTACGCAGCAGAAAGATTTTTGAATGCTTTCCTTCGATGGGTATGTATTTGACTGCCATTCAAATGGCCACCGTGACAAATACTGACACTGTTAAATAAGTTCAAATGCAAGATCGAGCAAGCATTCCCTATGGATTCTATTTTTGTTATATATGCGGGGGGTAAAGGTGATAGCCTGGCCAAAAAAAAGGTTATACTGTTATTTTTAGAGTAAACCAGAACGGTATATAAAAATTATTGAGCATCAGATTCATCTCCTATATGATGTTATCATATAGACTCGTCACTAAGCCCAATATATTATGTGTCACAATACAGCTTTCTTCTGCTTTAAAATGCCTACACACAGAGCAGTTAAAAGGCCATTCACACAACATCAACATAAAGTATACATTTTAAATCTTACACCACACACCCTCACTTCTCACTACTCACGCATTTATGGGGGAAAAAAAGGAACAAAAAACTACAATACAAGCGGAATTGGTAAACTGAACAGAAGTGAGAAAGAAGAAGAAAGTGAAAGAATTGCAAAATCTGATAAGAACGTTGGAGGCCGAGATAAAGGTGATTTTAAGATGTCTAAATCAGATTGATTTGACCAACAACGGGTGATAAAAACAGCACGCGGCATGTTGCTGCTCAGACTCCCGTCATCACACCCATTTGGCCCGGAGCTGGCGTGCCACATTCACCTGCCCATTCAACCACCAGTCTAAATGTGAAAGAATGAATAGACAAATTCAAATATAATAACACATACGCGCCAACGCAACCCCTGTAGCAGTTGTTAGGTCTCAACGCGGTACAGACGACACCCTGGTGTGCAGGTGTAATGTAGCCACTGGGGTTGTGTGCGCTAATAGAGTGAACGTGGAACAGTGACCGGCAGCTAGCCTGGGATAGCCCTGGCTGGCCCCAACCCTCGGGGGCCGTTGAGCCACTGGCAGTCAGGCCGACCTAGTGTGCCAAGTCTCACACACACACACACACACACACACACACACACACACACACACACACACACACACACACACACACACACACACACACACACACACACACACACACACACACACACACACACACACACACACACACACACACACACACACACACACACACACACACACACACACACACACACACACACACAGGGTCCCATGGGGACAACCCAGACATTAACCTTAAAGAGGGCTGAATGAAGAAAAGCACACAGACAAAAGATGAGGATGTTAATTTGTAGCCAAAAGGTTGGACTTGGGGAAAATGAGAGGGACAGAAAGAAAGAGCCCATGGTCAAACGTTCCCTCGCCAGTCACCGTTACTACTCTTTCACTCGGTGGCTGTGTGCTCTTTCCACTCCACTCAACCTAATCCATAACCCGCCACACACACACACACACACACACACACACACCCACACACACCCACACACACCCACCCATCTGTCTCGCCTGTGACAATCTGCTACTTCCTGTGACACCGTGGCAAAGCCACAACGCACTTCCTGCCACCAGCCCCACTTAAAGAAGGGCTATTGGGGGCTGTAGGGTCCATTGACAAACATTGATTTTTCTGTTTTGCATCCCAATCTGTCCCTCGCACAGAGGTTAAGGGACAGGACAGTGTGAAAAAGACATACAAAACCCCCCCAGAAATGTTAGCCTTTTTCTCATTTAAAAAAGGTTGCAGGGCATCCCACTATGATTCATGGTTGGACGTCAGCCTCAATGTCACTGTATGTCGACGCATTGGATAAAAGTGACCGACTTATAGCAACAGCGTGCGTTGTGTGTGTGTGTGTGTGTGTGTGTGTGTGTGTGTGTGGGCGTGCGCGCGCTCGTGCTTGTGCTGACACCGAGAGCACATGGTCTGGTGGGTGAGGCTGCACCTACACCTGCACTGGAGCACGCTGCGGGCTGGCAACGGGCGGGCGGGGTTAAGGGATGTGGGAGGGGACAGGGAGAGTGACCGGGAAAACGGCTGCATTTTTAATGAGATGGGAAGCTGGTCGAGTGAACCCCCCCCACCCTCCCGGCCGGCCACCCCACCCCACCAGACAGTCCTCGTCTCGAGCCGGAGGGCTTGAATTATGAAAAGGACTGCAGACACCGCCACGAAAACCCCCCACACAGCCACCGCCACCCTGACAACCTGCCACAGGCCAACACACGATGCCCCCCCACAAATGTTGAGGAAACTGTCTGAGCCATGGTAAGAGGGGGGGGGGTGGGCAGAGTATTAGCACTGCAACAGACCGCCACAAGCTGCGGCCGTAAACATGCTATTCCTGGCCCTCCTCGCGGCTACAGACTGCTATTGTCCTCTGGGCTAGAGAGCACACTGTGACGGCTTGTTGCACAGGGCTAACCAAGTGACTAGTTGACTTAAGAGGGTTTTTTTTTATTGGGCGAGCACATATAGGTCACTGGCCGGCACTCTCCGGGATTTTGTGCCTAGTGGCGTTTGATAGAGATCCAAGCATTAAATTGACATTTGCATCCTCAACAAGCAGCACGTAGGACCCAGTTGCGACAGGCCACATGACAAATGGATGTAGCGGTGTTGTCACAACGGTTTGAATGGTTTTGTAACTTTAACCACCATAGAAAGTGATAGAAGAGAAAGTGACAACAAGGGGTCATGAACCGTTACTTGCAAACAGGAAATAGACAGCCGATGCACGCTGGAAGAAAAGGCATCCACTTGTATACGAGTATGGCAGCCTTCTCATTTTTGAGCCGTCACAGGATGCCTATCTTGCCACACTTTTGTTGGTCAGTGAAGGGTTAACAGGAAACTGCAGAGTGGAGCTGGGCCACACGCTCACTTGGAAATGTCTGTATAAGGCTTTGCTTTTAGAGATTTCCCATAACACGCTGACAAGTACAGTCAGGCCCGGTGGCCCTCATTTCTCCCCTCCTCTCTTAAGTTCTCTCCCTCGTGCTCTCCTCCTCCGCTCACCTGGCTCTGCCCCCCCCGCTCCCTTTTGCTACTCTGGTGTCTTCTTCACCAGACCCGGTGCTTCAGAAACCAAACGCTGCAAGTATTCCTGATAGGCAACGGCTTGCCCCTCGAGTCAGGGCACAAAGTGCAGACTTGCATATGACCGCGCCAATATATTTTGTCTGTTTTGTGGAAGCTTTAATCTCAAGCAACTTGTGATTCCCAAAACATGGCCACAGTAAGGGTTTGCCCAAGGGTGTCTACAGGCAGGGTGCAGACAATGAGGAGGATGGAACCTGGCACCCTCTCTGCGCAGGGAGTCACAACTCCCTAGCTGCTGTCCCATCCTTCCCCTACAGAACGTTGATGGACAGAACGCGGACGAGAACGTCCAGTGAGCCACAAGAGAGTCACGTCATTAACTGCACCGCACATCGACACTGGAGTAGAGAAAGGCCTGTGCGTCATCCAACAGCATAGACCGAACAGCACTGCATGGTGGGCGTGCAGCATGCGGCACACACGTCCTTAGGCCTTTTCCTTTGATAAGAATCCCCCTGGTTGGACTTCATGAGGAACATCAGCAGCTCCCCGGGGCGTGAGGAGCGAGCCGGGGAGGTCCACCGGGCTGAGCGGAGAGCGTACGCCTCCCAACACCCCACAGGATCCTCTGCAGCCCTCCTACACCGCTTCTTTCAGTGCTATTCCGGGAACCGCCAAAAACAAAAACACTTCAATAGCCTTTTTTTCCCCCCCCTGTCTCCTCATCTCGGCCACCTGTCATAGCGCTTTAATAAACTCCAAAACCTCAACATATGATTGTGGCGTTATCTAAGCATCAGGCTGACATCCAGACGGGGCACCAGAGTGAGTCCTCTTGGAGCAGCTCGTGCAGAAGAGCTACTGGCTAGACTCCGACAGACTAACAACGGAGTCAGTGCAATGTGATGCGCTACTAAACACAGCAAAACACTATTCACCGCAGCAGTTGATCCATTGGACTTGGTCATAGATGACTCAGATGAAATATGAGTCATGTGTTGGGGGAAACGGGGCCAGTTTGTATTCTTTCAGGCCTCAGGTGGCCATCTAATAATAACAATAATGGAAGGCATTAACATAATATCTCGTTGGCCTATTGCTGAAATGTCACATTAACACTAAAGGGGCTGTTGAGGTGTGTGTGTGTGTGTGGAGGTGTGTGTGTGTGTGTGTGTGTGTGTGTGTGTGTGTGTGTGTGTGTGTGTGTGTGTGTGTGTGGCGTGTGCGTATAGGCAGCAGGGGAAAAGAAACTTTTCAAACCGCCTTCTTTGTGACCGCTCGTAATCCTTCCCCTTTCAGGGCCTGACAAAAAGTAGTGTCAAGGTGAACCCAACATCACATCATATGGTGGACGCAGCTCCACCATGTTAGGAGTATTGGACAGTGATTGCCCCCAACAAGGCGTCCCACCAGGGTTAAACTCTTGCACGCCATTGGTGGGAAGGAGTCCAGCAGCCTCACTTGACCCCCAAGCATGACGACCTGGGAAATATTACAACTTTCAACAGAAGTAGGGAGTTTCAATTCTTTAACAGAGTTCCAATTCACGGAAACCACGGCCAAAAGGTAATCTCATGAGGAAATGGGACTTCAGACGAAGCAGAGTTCAAGGCCTTTAAGAAGACCACACGGCACACGTTACAAACCAAAGAACTGAACTCCTTCCCGTCTCTTGAAGAAACCACATCGGTAGTAGGATTCTCTGGTGTGAATACATCAGCAATGTGTCCAACCCCTCCCTGTTGCCCCATGTGTCTGTGTGTCTGTGTGACCCTCGGCTATCGGTCTTTGAAAAGGAGCCTGTGACTGGCCTGGTGAGACCATCCCGAGAGTTCTGTCTGCAGAACGGTCCGGCCTCGGTGCCGTTGAAAGGTGCCGTTAAAAGTCTTTTCTAAGACTTCCAACGGACCATCAGCGCACGGGGGGGAGGGGGGGGGGGGGGGGGGGGGGGGGGGCGGGGGCAAAGACTGGGCAAAGAAAACATTTTCTTCATGTTCGTGTTGCAATGTTCAAACACAGACATCTGCATGGCAGGCCTTTGTTCTCTTCAGATTAGGACATGTTTTTTTTGTTTTTTTTTTGCTTTACTTCCAACGGGATTCGGCAAGAGCAAGGCGCGCGTCACACGGATAGGCAGGAGGTTTAAACAACGTAAGGCCCATGGCCATATTTGGAAATCAATTGTCTCCCAGCCAAGGCCAGAAAGATATTCACTGCGAAATGCAAATGTGGATATCATGACGGTTTCATGCGGCGAGACAAAGCGGACTTTTAGATTGAGGCTTGAATCAGACCCAACAATTATAATGTTATCTCACTTCCGGGCCAATCTTTTGCCAGTTGGAAATCAGTGTCTGAGCTGGCCTGTTGTACAGAACTAGATTGATTATATAACTGGCCTACAACTGGCCACTATTTAGAGAAAAATGTGGACCAATGTGGACCAGTGTGTGTGTGTGTGTGTGTGTGTGTGTGTGCCGCTCTATCCTACAGGGTCACAGTGGCACACTGGCGAAGTGTTCGACCTCAGGTTCTAGATAAGCATACAGTCGACCAGTAATGTCTGCCCAGTCCTCTGGGAGAACAATGTGGACCTCCCGGGCCCCCAGAACCAAGCCCTGACCACAGCTCTCAATCATTTGGAGGCCTGTACTCCACGAGACAGGCAAGCCGTTTCATGTTTACGGTCTCCGTCAGTATCCTCTTGTAATACACGACACCTGGGACGTGGCACATATCACATGGGATTCTAACTGGCTGCAGTTGGTTAGTTGGAAATATCATGATATGTTGACTCTTGGTCAACATGGCTGCATTAGCTCCAGAAGTAAAGAGTAAATGAAGACTATACTGTGTTGGTATTACCGAAAAGTGGGCAGGAAAACCCAACCAAAGCAGTATCCAATGTGAGCCAAAAGGATTCTCCAAAAAGGGCCAATTATGAAGATTGACGAGTGGTTTTTACGAATGTAATGGAGCTGGGCCACTCACCGTTAATAACGATATTTAAATAAACAAGGAAGCAATTAGAAGGTTTAGCTCATTTTCAACTGCTTTATCTTGTCCTTAAACCAAATGAACCTCATTAGATTTGGTCCTTGTGTCTTTTTTTTTTTTAACACAGGTCAGAGCCTGCTGCCGACACGCAACCCAACAAACGCACACTCGCGCACAGGCATGCCACGCACACGCGCTGCAGGCTACAGCCCTGTGCCTCCTCAGAGCCGCCAGACAGAGAGGCACGCTAGGTATCTTGTACCTCAGCTCTCTGGCTCGACGTTGTACATCAAACTTGAGCCAGAGGGAAAAAAAAACAAAAAAAAAAACATGGTTTGAGCCTTGGCGATTTTGGCACTACCTTTTCATTAAGGCCAAGTACAAAACTCAAAACGTTCTCTAAAAAAAGATCCTGAAACACACTGCCCACCGTCACCCCCACCCCCTCGCATTCTTTGGGCGCTGACTCATTACTCGCTTGGATCCCCTGACATCACTCCTAGGACATCCTTTTCCACATTGAATGGACCGTGTGGCAGACAGAGAGAGAGAGACAGAGAGACAGAGAGACAGAGAGAGAGAGAGAGAGAGAGAGAGAGCCCTTTCTACATAGCGCCTGACCACTTTAAGGAGCTGCACCGCAGAATTCCTTCCTGCTTCTTAAGCCATGAGCAGGGAGGGAGGGAGGGGAGACGGCAGTGGAAAGGAGGAGGGAGAGAGGCTGCCACACTTCATGCCCTTATTTGGAAACCGTCAAATCACCTTTCTCCCCCTCGCCGAGTTCAATTCCTTTTACAGGTTGGAGCACATCCTCCCTGACTCAGGCCGGGGAAGAGGCGGGCAGAGGGGGGGCTCTGGGAGGGAGGCGGCCCTCTGGTTGGACACCGGGACTGCCACTCCACCGGCCGGACTTACACACGCTCCGTCTTTACTGGAAAGGGTAAGGCAGCACAGGCTGGAGGCCCCGGGGAGAGAGAGTGAAAGCGGACACCCAGGCTTCTGCGCTGCAGATTGCGCTCATCCGTAACAGAGCAACATGTCACGGATGGACATGAGGGACATGAGACGCACATGAACACACACACACACACACACACACAAAGGATGATTTTTTCGATGAGTGACCCTTATTATTACCCCGGTGAACTTAATTTAAATTTTGCAAAGTTCACAAAAAGGAACCCACTACAGACAAAACAGACAGAGGGCAGATTGGCAAAACACGGGGCTAAAAAAAAAAAAAAAAATCGCTCATGAATAACGTCTGCCATGCAGGAAATAGTTCTGACATAACTAAACACTAAACATACCACAGCTGAACGGCTATTTTAAGTTCGTCCCCCCCTTCTGACGAGTCACTTCCACATCAAAATCGCTGCGCACCATAGGAACTACTTGAAAGTCCTACACTTTGTCAAAACATTGTGTATTTAAAAATACCGGTGACGGACCCTGCCGGCCATTGCCCCTCTTTCTCTCTTCCTCCCCCCCCCCCCAACCAATTCAGTCATGCTGCATCAGCTCCCATCATCATTGCTGACCACATGGGTAGAGTCAAGGTCAGGAAACATGAGAGACAGAGTGTTTAAGATGGCTGACAATATGGAACCAGTCCTACACAAAGAGGCATCCATTATGCTCCATTATAGAGGGGAACTCCGGTGCAGTCTTATGTGCATCTCTGGCCATTAGCAGTGGCCACCGCTGACCGTATATTACCCCACGATAGCATCGTAACATCTCCTCCGACATCCATTATTCTGCTCCTACCGGAGAGAACACCCGGGATCATCATCATTTATGACTGTGATTTATTTTCTCCTTCACTCCCCTCAAAGCAGCTGTGCTGCGTAGAAGGCGAGTCATTAAGGAAATTAATATAAAAAAATAAAACAGTAAAGCATATACAGCAAACAACAGCCCCGCACTCCACTTTGTAAACGTGTGGACGCGTTGATACGAACATTCACTCTGAAGACTTTACGAACAACAGCGATGTCAGTGGTGTATGTCGTTATTGTGTTCCATAAAGCCCTCAGAAGAACAGAACAGAGCATCAAGCAACACGCTGTAGAAGGTAGAAGAGGGTCCAGGGGAGAGCAGCCAAAGCCCTGTTTCACTTCCGTTAACCTTCAAGACCTTTCAATTGCAACATTTAGAACACTCTCAAAAAAAAGGTTAAGCTTGTGGAACGGCTAGTTAAGGGGATTACGGTGCTTCCAGCCAGCAACAACACACTGGTCACGGTAAAGGTTACGTCGAGGGAAGGAGAATATAGCCAAAACAACCTCAAGGAGAGGGAGAGAGACAACATGAGAGCCTGTAGACACAATCGCTACCACTGAGGAAACTTGATTTGTCATCAAGGAGACAATGGAAGGTTTTGTGCATTCAGCGACTCCTGTAGCAAAGCGTCTAATCCAGGGGCAGACCGCCATAAAGCCCTGTTTATTATGCGTGTGAGAGGTGGGAGGACCAAAGGGGGTGAATTGTTACAAAGTGAGGGGTGGCGGCACTAGACATGATTAGGTGTTGTGGCAAAACAGGGCCAAGGCATTTAACTAGCGCACTGCTTGCGTTAAACAGACGGGCATTGTATTAACCTCATCCTACAGGAGCCCAAATGTGCTGCATTGCTGTCGTCGAGGCAAGTGTTTGTTCCTGTTCATCTAGAGTGGCTT
>JAXIVH010000011.1:953206-1050706 GCA_036785325.1 Urophycis tenuis
GACAAGGAAACACTATGTTGTCATCCTGAAGCTGTTCGCCAACACTAAATGGAGCATTTGTTTGCCAGATCCATTTGAACTTGAAAGACCCCGGGCCTGGGTGTAAGCAAGGGATACACACACTTACATGTCAGGTTGCTGGGTGCTGCTGACACGCAGACAACATCGGTTAGTGACCTTCAAAGCCGGCAAAACGTGTTCAAAGTATCAAGATGTGTTTTACTCTGTGGCAAAGTGCGATCGCCATGCGCTTGACTTGGCTCACTGTGAACACCAGTGTGCGAAACATTGTAACAACTCGAAATCCGCTGGTGTTTTAGAAAAACATAGGCGATGTAATCCAATATATATTTATATATAAAAGAATGGGGCATGGCCGCGTGGTTTGTAGAAAGTTCTGAGCGGTACGTGGGGAAACTACTGTGGAGCTGCTGTTGGCTTAACACAAACCGTAGCCAACACTAACACAATGAAGATGTATGAGAGCGCTCGGGTTCGACCCGCTTTTTACTCACCTCATTGTTCCGCGGGAGTGGAGATCCTCTCCTCGTGTGCAGTTTGGGGTTGTCTTCAGATCAAAAGCCTGGGGTTAAAAAAGCAACCGGATATAATGTAAAGAACCCGACAAAAAAAAACCCCGTCAATGTACATCTACACCCGTCAAAGGGGTAGGTAAGCTACACGCTGAATAACGAAGCACACCTCGGCGATTTCCTGGTTGTGCGGGGAGCGCGGAGGCGGAGGGGGGGCGAAAGAGTGGATACAGTAGTGGAGCGGGCTGGTCCACTCCAATCACTATCCCACATTCGTTGGAAATGAACCAAACGCCGAGCTCAACGGGAACTAAGTGCACGACCCCCCCTCACACACGTCCGAATTGCAACTTCTCCTTTGACTTGGCGCTAATTGATCACCTAGTTTCGTGGACACAATAGCGTGACTCTGCGCCAGACTTTGACTCCCGGCTACAGGGCTGTGAGTCAGTTCATTGGGAGTCTGGCCCAACCCGCCAGCTTCAAAGTAGGAGATTCTCTCATCCAACCCCGTCGTCGCTGGCGGACTTCACCCTAGCGGTGGCTTGTATGTATCACTCCTGTGTGTGTGTGTGTGTGTGTGTGTGTGTGTGTGTGTGTGTGTGTGTGTGTGTGTGTGTGTGTGTGTGTGTGTGTGTGTGTGTGTGTGTGTGTGTGTGTGTGTGTGTGTGTGTGTGTGTGTGTGTGTGTGTGTGTGTGTGTGTGTGTGTGTGCGTGCGTGCGTGCGTGCGTGTGTGTGTGTGTGCGTGTGCCTGCGTGTGTGTGTGTGATAATTATTCGCGACTTTCATTTCATTAGGAGATTACTTTTTTTAATCTATCAAGTCAATGGCGGAATAATCACCACACCATTTAGTTTGCAGTAGAATCGTTAATTTTACATATTTTTTGTAATTCTACAGTTCAACAGTTGTTACAGAGGGGAGGGGACTTTTGATCATCAGCCTATAATAAGTCCTTATATAGAAAGGTGGTTGACTTATAGGCTAACTATCGTCGCTGTGTCGTTTAAGACATTCTTAAAAGTGCTATTCTTCTAAATAGGGGGAAGTCGTTGAAAATATGCAAGGAATCCATTACATATGCGCAGTATGTGTAAACATTAAGAAATCCAATCTGTCTCTCACACAGGCATCCACACACAGACACACCAGTTGACTTGTCTGAGCAGCTGCCATAGATTTTAAAAGCTGCACCCTGGATATATTTCGTCGGCAACTACAGTGGCCAACTGGAGCCAACTTTCAAAATAGAATAAGCTTTTTAAACCGTTTGCTAAACTCATTTTCATATTAAACACATAAGGGTGGAAGTTGGCTGTGATTTGCAGACAATTGTTATGTACATGAAATGTATCATAATGAATTACAAATTAACAAGTCATTCGTGTTTTTTTTTTTTTAATACTTAAAGGATGTTTGCCTGAACAGTCAGAACTACAAAACAGGGCTGGCAATCAATATCTGTGGAAAATATTCAAATATTATGGAGGTCAACATTTCTTGTAATCACAAACATTCTAAAGAAGTAGGCCTACTTAAGGTATTTAAAATGCAAATATATGCCCATCTTGATACAAATACACTTTTATTTGTTGACTCAGGTCATATATAGGAAGCACATTCAAAAAGCCATTGCTATTGCTTTGTCCATAGATCTTATGCATACATGCCTTTGCCAGATCTTGCATGCTTCTTAAATTAGACGGCAGTCACTGAAGCACTCAAGGAGTACAGAGAATTACCAAATCCTGGTAACCCAAACTACATGTAAAGTTGTCTGTGTGTGTGTGTGTTAATCTTTTGATTAGGCACCGAGGCACCATGGATTCATTTAGTCTACACAGTGTCCAGAGGGGCATCAGTTTTGCAAACCGATATCTGATAGGCTGCTGGTATGGAGACTTGAAAGCGGAGATGGATTAGCAAGAGACAACAAAGAAATGGAGCGGATTTGCTATGACATTGCATTTGACAACATTACATGTCATAACTGTAAGTACAGATCATTTTACCAAAAGCATTTGGTTTGGGATGGTCATCAAGAGTATGGAGGAAATGTATGGTTTTCCTCTGGGTTTATCCCAAATCCCTCATGATGTTAATTTGAGACCCTTTAGATTGTATGTGACCTTATCTTGGCCTGGTGACTCAATCAGGGTGTCTGCTAGTCTTATTTCCGCCATTTCTATCTGTTCCCCTTAAAAGTTAACTGCCTGCTTTTGATTTCTTCACACGTGCTGGTTCTTCTCTTGTGGTTGATAAGTTACTTACAGTAGGTTATTGCAGGCCATTTAAAAATTATGTTGGTATCATAGAGAGCGGTTTGGCTGATTGATATAACACATTTATTTTGTCTTGCCTATAGTATTGTAGAAAAGAAAACATTACATTATCATCATTCACTGTTGGTGGTGTAGTTTTTCATCAGCATAGAGGCTTTTTTGTATTATGAATATTTTAAATTGTCTCAGTTTTTCGTCTCCTAATGGACAATGTAATGTGAAATACTCTAATATCAGAGATGGATGTATTCATATCATGAAATTGATTACTGACATGATGTATTGGTCTACATTTTTGATATTTCTAACCAGACGAAAAGTATTTTCTGATATTCTGAATCATTTCAGGGTATCAATGGTTATAGTTCAACTATTTGATTGCTGGTTGAATTGAATCGAACTAAGTCGAATTGATGCTATCATGTTATATTGTCATTTTATCTTTTACATAAAAAAATATATTAAAGATATACGTAAGAGAGAAATAGACAGACTAATATTAAGAACAAGCCTGCCCTCTGGTGTGAGAGCTAAGCTATTTCCCATGTCGGCTGGCTTCCACTCAATTACACTAGAGGGCAGTATAGTCACAGTCTTTTATAAAGCACAGGGTTGTTTATTTCTTTATTTGACTTTATTTCTGAACCGTGAAGCAAAATTGAATGATGAAAATGAAAATAGCCAGTACTCCAATAAATAAGAAGGAATTGCACGTTGAACTATTTACTTTTATCAAAACAGTACACCCACATCAGAATAAATGTATCATAAACCAAACTTATTGATTATGACTTATCTATTATGAACGATCCGTTCATGGTTTAACCGCGTTGTGTGCTATTATATAGTCGTTGATATCGTTGTGTCGTCACATCAGTACACGCATTGTTTGTTTGCAAATAGAACCAGACACCCCATGTAGGCCTATGTTTTGCTGTGTGTACTTGATCTTTTTTGGTTAGCCTGTCAATTAACCTGCCCTTGACGTACTGCACTTTGTAGTTCACTATCACAGACCGATGAGTGTGATGAGTCAGTTGCTGTGTTTACAGAGCTGATACCTTTTACTCACTTCACCTGACCTCTCAATTCTGCCCCGAGACCACCACCGCGGACCTACTTGAAGAGCTACGGCTGCTCCGGTTACCGGGAACGATCGATGGGTGTGAGCCGCGCGTGAAGCAGAGGGTGTCCCGTTGCTCAGAGGGTCTCGTATAGACGAATGGACGATCGCTATCATAATCACACTTCCCCTCTTATCGCACCCTCTGCCCCCTTGCCTGCTGAATAAAACATCTCCCTTCCTGCCACGGATCACCCCCTTCCCCCAAATCTGGGGGGAATGGACTCTCCAAAGTATCTTTTCAGCGAGTGAAGAAACATGAGAAATAGGCTATGCATGACACCATGGGGGCCACATGTCAAAAACGAGGTGGCTCAATCAGGTTGATAAATCTACATTTAACTTCACTATAAATGTGAGTGGATGGATTTATCTTTTTTTTTTTTTTTGGTGACCCCCCCCCCCCCCCCGTGTTCGAATAGAAAGACAGGCGGTGAGGCCTAGCCGGAATCAACATCAATCACCAGGGACATTTGACAGTTCCCGGTTCAGGAAACTTGATCGTCCTCCCAAACATCTAAGAGAAATCATGAAATGCCGTAAGCGGTACAAAGCACTTTTACAGTTCACCTGGCGAGGCGAAAAGTTGTAGGGCCTCCACATGGACCAGTTGTTCAATGACGTGAAGTTCGATCATATATTTTGTTGGCTTGCTTACTCATGCCAACTGTATTGTTTTGTTCTTGGAGATACATACAACTTCCACTCTTAGACAGGTCAGACATGACATTTTTATTTATATATGTATAAAGATGTAAGAATAACTAATGATGGCTAATGGGGAAATAAGAGCTCAGTAGGCTTCTTCCCATGAGGAAGGCCTTTTGAGAGGCAATCTAATAGGCTATGCTGATACTACCTCTTTCACATAAAGCAACCCAAAAAGCCAAATGTAAATCCTAGTATCTTTTCAGAGTTTGATATCAAGCGTGTCTTTAGCCAAGCCAGTCAGAATCTGACTATACACGATACCAAGCAAAAACGTATTTTCTGGTAAAATAACCTCGGATAACCCAAAATATCCATGTCACCTTTCTCAGAGAAACTCAAGAGAAACACAGAACCAGGTTTGCAACGTTTGGGTTTTCCGTTCCCATTTTCTGGCACTCATGGGGCAGTTACCCACAATGCTTAACCACTGAATTTGATAGTGCCTGTTTGAGGAGATGAGGTACGATCTGAGTATTGAAGACAATTAACGGAGTGGTCCGGAGGGCGAGGGGCTGTGATGAGTGGCAGAATGAGACGGGGAGGGAGCGCGGTGTGAAGTAACAGTCAGCACATCTGCTCTCATCAATTATGCAAACAGCCTTAAAACGGCAGTTTGTCGCCTATTGAGCACCGCTCGCTGAAATCAACCCCGACACCCAAGAAGTGGTCGGGGGGCGGGGGGGGAGTAAAAGGATGACACTGGAATAGGAGGAGGTGAACGGGCAAGGGGAGTGTGGGAGGAAGTGAATTTGTATTTTAAAGTGAACACTATAGAGTCAAGCTAAGTGGCGGCTGGGAATCTTGACTAAGGGGTTTAAGGAATATGAGAATGTCAGCCTGACTTTCTGGAGAGGACCCAGAGGCTTCACGTTCATCTTGTTTGCGTCACACCAGATTATTAAGGTACAGATGTTTTTCACTCTACTGGTCGAGAAAATATATTTCAGGTTCAACTGATTGGTTTTTATCATTTTTATTATTAAAATGAAAAAAAAGGACAAAGATATAATCCCAAAAGAATTCAGGGCATCAAGTTTATCACTATGGAGAGAAAACGTCTCTGCACTCTTATTTTTTGTACAATGACAACCAAAGGTTGTTCATACACAACAAAAAAAGCATTCTAACAACAATTGACCACCAAGAATTAAACTGATCTTTTGACCGGGGACAAAAAAAAAAACAAACAAAAACAAAAAGCTAAATGTTTATTTCCCCGTGATCAGGGGGTTCCTCAGCACCACGATGACCGAGTCTCCCCTGAGGAACATCTTGGAGATGTATCGGTCCTTATTCACAGGCTTAGACTTCTTCTTCCCTTTCCCACTCTTGGGGACTTCGGTCCACATCTCCTTCACGTTCTCCAAAACCATATTACAGTGTCTGGAAACAAAATATATTAAAGCATGAGAAAAACATGTTTATTGCGAAACACCCAACATCTAGGATTACGTCAAAACAAAAAGTGCTCCACTGGAATAACCAGATACCACTCCCCTTAACGTACACCACCACCACCACCAGCAGCATCCATTACTGAATCCTCTGGTTCAGTGTGGGCTGTCCCAACCAAGTCACCGACGGCCTCCTCTCAGCAGATTGTGTAATGTTAGTTTGGGTTACAGATTCTCAGATAATATGTACAAAAAAAAGTAAGTAATGAGTTTCATGAAGCATGCTATTGTCAAGACATTGTTCAGGAGTCTCAAGAGACCTCAGAACACACAGACAGACAGAGCTTTGACACTCCCTTCTGCAGCCTTCTCGCCTGGATCAACACTACCATCTGGGTCTGGTGACCAGTAACACACCCTCCTGTGTGAATTCTTTGCTATGCTCTTCATATACTCACTTAACAATTGTTCATACAGTTCCACTTAGTGTACAATTGCTTGTCTGTTACTTCGGATGCTGGTAAGGTATCATTGAGCTTGAGAAGTGCGCATGTTCTGCATTTAACAATTAACAAACACTGACTACATGGTATGATGAAATGGTTGGGTCCATACAGGACCACATGGATAGGTAATGCAAAGGACGGGACTAAGATTTTGCCGAAACCACAGTGGTTGGAGGGACAGTGCAACTTCCACCAACATGTCTGCAGTTTTGATTGTGAGGATTCAAAGCTCAAAGAGGGAGTTCAAAGGGAGGCAAATACTGATCATGACAACACAGAATGCACCAGTGGGGACAAGGGAAACACGAGTGGCAGAGATTGTCACACACAAATATGATTCAAATTGCAGATGACAATTTAAGTGATGACTTTGAATTAAACATAATACAATTATTAAAAAGAGAAGCAAGCCCCCATAAACTGACACAAGTTCATAAAATTAGACTGGGTCCAGGATCTTTTGTTCATTCTGAGGCAGGGCTGGCGAGCTGCCCTGCAAACACTCCTTCGATTCAGTTTCAATACGTGTCTCACGTAAACATGTAATCATCAGGCACCTTGAAAGGGTCAGGAGAAATCTAATGCAGAGCAGTCTACACGCGATGTTGGGTTGGTCTTTGAACACGGACGGACTAAACTGCTGAGTTTGAATGGAAGCACGATACCTGTCAAAGGCTTTCACTCTGCCAAGGAGCTTCTTGTTGTTGCGGCAGTTGATGAGGACCTGCGTGTTGTTCTTGACCGACTGCGTGAGCACGGACAGCGGGCCGGTGTTGAACTCCTCCTCCTCCCTCTTCTGGAGCTCCTCCGGAGTCATCTCCGACTTGGGCTTGGTTAACAGACTCCTTGAAATAAAAACCACAAAGCAACAAGGTCATATGTGTGTGTGTGTGTTTGAAACAGGCAGCATCTACATCAACAGTCAGATATGCAGACAGTGATATCACGCAACCAATGATGTTGAATTTTGTTTAACGTTCTGTTCTTAAATACCACAGCTGCAGTGCAATCTATGCAGTACACGCGTGTTGGTGTAACCGCATAGCGACTTTGATGTAATGGATCAAACCAGGTTCAAATTCACACACACGCACACAGTTCCGCTATCGCCGTAACGTAACAAAGCAATCAATAATTTGCGAATGAGCCTATGTGGAGTTCACTAGTCAATCGCACATAGAGAGAGCTATCACATACAGAGAAGCTGCCATGGTCTGAACACAAATGTGACTTCACACACATGGTAAATAGAACTTGTCCTAAGTGCTAGGCTAGCCACCAGGCTACATGCTAGCAACGACTAGCTCCTTAACGGATAGCTATGAGCTACAATTGAAATGTGGACATATTGTCTACAATTAAACATCATTTCAATGTAAGTGTTTAAGTGTTCAAAATACACAGGTGTGGGCTAATGCGCTTACATTTTTTGTGCTGAAAATCAATATGTAACGTAAAAGGCTGAGGTCCTTCCACCGGCTGCTTGGGTCCTCTCGTCTCCACAACGAACCACTGACGAACTCGTGCTTCTGAAACTACTTCCGGGTCTACGTATGGGCGCTAAAAGCTACCGAATGAAAACCGGGTTAGTAATGTCCAAGCCTTCCCATTGGTACGACCTATCCAAAAGATTCGATCGCATAACGCAATAGCCGTAGATAGCTACTATATACTACCGAAGCGAAGAGTGTATACTTGATTACTTGATTGTATATTTTACATATTTGACACATTTACAGAGGGTCAAACACAGGGATGCGCGCACACACACACTCACTCACTCACACACACACACACACACACACACACACACACACACACACACACACACACACACACACACACACACACACGCACACGCACACGCATATGCATATATATAGGGGAACTTTATATACAATAATACTGTTGGATTTATAAAAAAGAAGAAGCATAATGTTTGCATAGCCTAAGGCCAATAAATGCCCTAGATGCTTGCTCGGGGATCAAACAGGTGAGTCGTTGTGTTTTTATTCTTTGAGTCAAAAAGAATGAGGGAGAGGTGTGTGAGGAACCAGAGACGTGGAACATTTTTTTTTCTCAATGAAGCATTGAGGGATTGGCTTTCTGGTAAGAGACAGACTGACGCCTAGGGGTGCACAACCCACTCACCTTATTTCACAGGGTGGCAAGCATACCTGTGGAGCTCACTTATAATAACATAAATCCATCCTGTATGCTCTTGAGAGAAAACTGTGTTTAGGACTAATTTCCAGAGAAAGGCTATATTTAGTAATGGGCCTTCCATAAGCCTTCATGTTTAACAGAAAAAAAACATTATTGTATCAAAGCCATTGTATTTAGAGGCAACGTTGTGACTAACTCATGCTTTCTAAATCGTTTAGATTAACGTCTCAGGTACACAACTTCAAGGATCTCTTTTTATTGAAAAAAACAAAAACAAATGAAAAAAGAAATGCACATGTTTCAAATAAAATATGCATTTTGTAAATCAAAGTCTTTTTTTTTTTTTCAAATATACACATAGGCCTACAACGTTCAAACAACAAAACAACATATCATATAGCCTAATATATAATAGCCAATATATAACAGCACAGGACTATATAGCCATGACACATTTTTACGTTACGTTTTATGCTTTACATTATGTTTGAATCACATCTGTTTTCATCTGTTCATTACCAGACTGTATCTCAGAGATGGTGACCCCGTTTTAAGTCAAGGTGTGTCCGTGTTATCTGGCCAGATGTCGCTTTACTCCCTGCGCCCCGTGTTATTACATATTCTGCACGACTAGGGAAGGTTCAGAGCGGTGAGGATATTAGTCCACGTCAAATGAAGTAAGTTATTTATTATGCCAACAACAGTATTCCATTACACCAACCCGGGACACAAAACTTGATCCAAACCTGTTGATTCACAACTCTGTTCGCCTGAACTCCAAGTGGTACAACCACAATTACTCATGCAGGGGAGGAAAATATAGCTATATCTTTGTATCTATCTAGACCTTGAGTTTGCCAACACATGCTGCTGCTGGTTACCCGATGCCTGCCGTCTTGTTTAACCACAGGCGACTGTGAATGTGAGTGAGCTGGAAGACGTTGATGGTTGACAGACTGAAACCTTTTGATAAAAGACTCTTTTGTTTAATAGAGGCGCCCCTTCCACCGACAAAAAGGGAAGAAAAAAAATCTAATCTGGGTAACACAGACAAACACAGACTAATAATCTGTTCTCTAACCACATGTCTGATTTTATTGACACATATGACACCATCGCGCAGACAAACGCCGTATATCATTGTTGTACTATAGCGTCTCGGTCTGCACTGTTTGTTTCTGTTGTTGCAATGATGGAATGTGAACTGTGGCTGATCTCTGACACACATCTAGACCTTAACATGTTCCTGCAAATGGTTAAGCACAGACAAAAGAATCCTACTGGTTCCTATTCATCACTATATTTTTTGTGATCAAAATACTTCCTTGTTTCCTCTTGAATGTTGACATTTGGAACACACTGTTGCAACAGAATAGATCATTTGATAAATTAAGTTACACTTAGTAACTACATTCATCTTAAATTAAGTTAATTATTTGGGGTATTATTTGTTTTAGTTTAAGAGGGGCCTACAACAAAATTACATTCTTGTTTAAAAATTTGGTGTGACAATTCCATTGTTTTTACGCATTGGCCTAGGTTTGGAAATCCAATAATTCATCAATTAGTAGGCTATAACGTCCAAACCCAACTAATAACAATCAATGACTTTACATTTAGCCTTTAAGTATTGTCTTCAAAATCTATGAAAAAATAAACCTCAAACCAAAATCAAACTGTGAGCGTGAGTTAATCGTTTGGTTTATAGTGGGGTTCATAAGATCTTTGACTTTTAATGCTATTGTGTTATTCAGTCCAACAATGGCATGTAGCTATAAAACAGTGGCATGCATCCATGCAAGGCAAATACATCAAACAAATTCCTTACTCAGCAATGATATATACAACGTGTCTATGAGAAGGCCTACAGCAATATAAAATATCAGCATAAAACAAATCTAAATGAAACAGCAGGAAGCTTTTGTTTAAATAACAACAAGTTGGCCTGTGTCGCAATATCACATCGATATCCGACTGATTGCAATTAAAAACATGGTAATAACAATAATTGCCACCTAATATTTATTGACATGTTGAGCCTACTGAAATTAAATATCATATAGCATACGGGGTAATACATCTATATATAATATATAATAGAGCAGCAAAACAATATTTATATGATGCCTAATAATAATAAAAAAGCCCCAGATGTTCTGTCGGTCAAAGATCTAGGCATACAATATTGAAATGAGCAATTGAAATAGGCGGTCTTGTCGACCAAGGGAAAGGCCGACCTGTAGATTTAGTCAGAGAGCGCGTAGGATTTGTATAGTTCCCAAAGCGTTCTCCATACTTTGTCTACTTTAGCACATTTTAAACATTGGGCTCTGGTATTTCTACATTCCATGGTTCGGATTTAGTTGAGGATAATAACTCGGGAATTCATAAGTGCTCACAAATTCTGACTGCCCATTCTTACACAGCGTGTTTCCCTGAAAAGTCTTAGAAAAGACCCTGTCTTCTTGGCCCGGGTTAAACACTGCGCTATAGGGCATTTGTTGCGAGTAGAAGTAACTGGTTTGTCCGGAGAGCACGTTAAATGGACTTGGATCAGACAATGACAGCGGGATCATGGACGCGGAGAACGCGGCCGTCGCGCTTATTTGATGGCGGCTGGATTGGGCGCAACTCATTCCAAAATATGACCTCTCCTGGTTCCTTTGCAGGCGCGCGGCGTCTTCGTTCATACTTGTTGCGTTCACATGGTGGCGCGTACGCTGCGATATGACCGATGTGGCGTAACCGGAGTGGTGCCGTGGACCGAGAAGGGACCCCGTACAGAACGGTGGACGCGCGGGCGGTTGGAGAGCAAGGAACGACTGCACGGGCCAATAAAAGGACCCCGCCGCGGCAAACGCGAGGCTCGTTGCTGTAGTGGATGTCAGACCGTTTGCCCTCTTGAGTGCAAGCTTGGCCCTGGTGTTGCCCGATGACACACGGCGCCGAAGTTTCCCAGATGTGCCACCGATAAAAACGTCGTCACTGGACGGGTCCAACATCCAGTAGTTGCCTTTGCCTGGGTCATCATAATGGCGCGGTACTTTCACGAAGCACTTATTTAAACTCAAGTTATGCCGAATTGAGTTCTGCCAGCCCTGTCTATTCTCTCGGTAGTATGGGAAGTTACTCATGATAAACTCATAAATGCCGTTCAGAGTGAGACGTTGTTCTTGGCTTTGGCGAATGGCCATCATGATGAGCGCGTTGTAACTGAACGGGGGTTTCGGCGGTTTAACATTTTCTTCTGTTTCTCCTGGTTTCTTCAATTCGCTCTTATTTCCCCCCAGTTTGTCTTTTGGTATCTTTATTTCTTCGTTGCCTTCATCCTTGGCGTTGTTGCAAATCCACCTATGGCCATATTCCGTGCGGTCTTGAGTGTAAAGTTGTGTCGTGTCCGGGTCTCCAGAGTAGGATTTGTCTCTGTGCGAAATAGTACCACCTTCCAGCGCATCGCCGTTTTCATACATGACTCCCTCTCGTCTCAAAAGGCTACTGATGCTGAACGGGGATTTATGGTAAAAATTCGCAGGAGTTTTCAAATCATCCATATCTAACATGAGCTGCTGCTTCCTTAAAGTGTCTGTCTGCATTCCCAATGCGATATAGCCTTAATGGAAGGAGAAGGCAACGCGCGTTGCGATCCGACGCATTGGCGAGCCAAAGACACAATGCGCAACACGTGCGCACTTGTCACAACAACTCGCAAACAGACGCGCGTGGTTACTCGCATGAGCAGAGCCTGGCGCGCTGCTCATCTCTGACTGATCGTTGAACTCTGTTTAATTATAACACTTCCTCTGACTCCTGAAACTCAACACTTTGCCCGCGCTTCGCCCTCGGGAGCCAAGCGTCTGAAGACTCTCCTTTATGCTTCATGGTGTCATAATAACACGTCGCAGACAGTCAAATTGTTGAAAAATAATAACACGTTTTTAATCCTCAATAAATGCTATACAGGTAGGTCTGGTAAACAAACAACTTTCTCCATAAACATTGAACGGTAGCGCACGCTTAATCTGCCCGTGAGGTATTTCACCACGCACTTGACAGGAAAAGTAGGGTTATTAGACCAAGGCCAACATATAGTACACTAAGCGTTTTGCTTTTACCCTTTACCTTATTTTACTCAAACTAACGAAGCCCCCCATAATCGCGCCTGCATGTGAATAATGCCTTACAGTGAAAACGTGTGCTGGAACGCTGGCGGTTCTGATTGGGGTAGCCTATCTCTGAAACAAAACAAAAAAAGATATATCTTTTTTTTTTCTTCTAAATGATCATGCAGACACACCAATATTTGCCATAAAACAATATTTCATAATAATACATTAAATGTGGCAATAAATAAAAATAATGTATGAAATACATATAGGCCTATTCCAAATTCAGGGCTTCCAATCAAGTTAGATATTTTCTGAGAGTGTTTCCAAACATACTGTATTAAATGACACAAATCCAATAATTGCGATGTTCATTTCTTAAGGGTGTGCCCAATGCGGTAAATAAAGATGGGTAAACATTGTCATACACCTTACTTATGACAAAAACATTCACAAGCGCTGGCCAAAGAACCACAGACGTTGAATTGTACTTCTCATGGTGTTATGGCCCCACCGCAACCGGCTGGGAACACTTGTCTTAGACCCTATTTTCTTGATCTTCGATTGATAACATTATTTTATTTGTATCGAAATTTTTATTCCATAATTTCACACTGACAGCTCAACATAAGCCATCACCTTTTGAGGCCAGTGAAATAGTCCACATTGACACGACCATTTAATCTAAATGCATAGATAGGCCTTTAGTGTTTGAGCACTCTTCAGTCAATCATGGTAAGTTGATATTGTTAGTACTCGTGGCAAGTAGCCTATATAACGCCTAACGCTTTAACGGTTTGGGTTGGATATTGTTTTAGGCAAAGGCTGACTACAAAAATAGGGCAAGCCTAGCTTTTGGCCTAGGCCTACTGTGTGCGCAACTGACCGGACTACAAACCGCAACAACTAAAGTATGCAAACATAAAGAGTTTAAATGAATGAAAAAAGGCCTTAATAAAAGCTTTGCATTTGCATCTAGCTACAGTCCTGATAACTTCGGACTATCCGTAGCATGCAGGCGATACACTACCGCCACCTGATGGTTAAAACAATCAACCAAACGGGGTGACTAATATTACATAGCACGCACGCACACGCACACACACACACACACACACACACACACACACACACACACACACACACACACACACACACACACACACACACACACACACACACACACACAACTAAGTAGCACTGGGAACATGTCTTAAATCCATCTTGAAGTAGGAGACTCTTTTATGTGACTTGCTTCAAGTTTCCTTGGTTTGTTTGAGTGCTTAGGGGGCGTCATTACGCTTTAATGGCCTTTGAAGCCATAAGACTGTAACCGTGATGCAGCGCTACATAAATACAGCTGACAGATTCACTTTATCCTACTTTTCTTTTTTGCCTATTGACTGTAGGCTAAATAGTAAAACATATTAAATAGCTACTAAATAACATTGGTATAAAATTATTATTTTGTACTGCCAGCCATGTAAGATAGGGGAGACCGGGTATGGTTGTAACACTTTTTGCTTCAGCACCTGTCAATAGGGTTTGTTTAAATAATTATTTTGTATATTTTGCCTTTGAGGGTTACACCTAAAATACCCATGAAGGCAACACCCACAGCGACAGCCATTTCCTTTCCCATGTACCCCTGCACGGCACGGCCCTCTGAGAAAAAAACACATGGCTGAGCCTCCTTAGCATTTGTCGGCGCTGATTTGCTTCAGGGGATGGATTAGCCACATAGCGCTACATGGCTGTTGCGTGTTTAGTCGTGCGCTCGGCTCGGCTGTAATTTCCAATTGGTCACGGTCATCTCAGAATACGCTGCAAAGACACATTAACAAAGTCATAGGCATATGATGTGAGTAATTCCCACTACTTTACATGTGTATGTATATATACAGTGTACACACACACACACTGATGGAACTGCACCCAACATGAACTTTGGTACAAAGTACAAGCAATGTCTGGGTTGAGGCTGACGCCACGGAGGAGCCTCAAACGGACAGAAACAAACGTGTTCCTTGAAAAAGTGGGTATCTTTTTATTATCACAAATTATTATTACAAAAAAAAAAGAAAAGAAAAAGGTTTCAAACAATGTCAATCATTGCGTTTACAAGTGTGACGCCTAAAACAACTTTGGGTACACAGACGTTGGCTCTCGGTTGTGTGTGGTCAGTTGTATCGAGAGCGAGCAGAAGAACAACTGCCAACTGCGTCCCTGAGCTTCTACCGGCTGCACTTGCAGCCACACGCTTTTGACAGCAAAGCGCTCGAGAAGCCCGCGGCCCGGGGGCTGACGGCACGCATCGTAACCAACACGCCTCCTACTCGGTCCACCGGTGTCCACAGTGCGGCGCCGTGCACACGTAGTACAGTCTCATTGCATCCTGGGCGAGAACAGCAAAGGACAGAAAGGCTTTGTCACCCATTTAACCTCCCACCTCATGCATATTGTCATGCGTATGTGTATTTAGCCAATGGAAATGATCGATAAGGAGGGGAAGTCGTTACCTCAGCTTTCATACTGTGGGACTGGAAAAACACTGCCTCCTTGTGGCCACATCTGAGGAGAGAAGCGTATTAGAAACTGTGCTAAAATATAGGAAATGCATGGAACTACATAGAAAAAATGGATAGAGGCTACACCAAATTGTACCATAAGTTAACATTCAATAATGGAAAGTAGAGCTGAGATTAAGCAACACAATTAAAGAGTGGTGTGCCACGGGGGAAAGCCCTGGGTTTGTACCAGACCCTTACTTGGGACAGGGGTGGTCCTCTGTTCTGGGTAACGTGGGATCCTGGGACACATCAGCTATTATCTGAGTCAGCTCACTAGAAGGTAAATATGGAGATACCAGTTAGTAATCAGTATAGTATAGCAATATCTGACATTTGGCCTCGGAATCATCCAAACATCCAACATGCACAATATATGCATTTCCACTTCTTGCACCGCGACTGAAGATACAGTGGTCATGTATATTTATATATATTTTTTATTTATCTCTAAAAAACAAAGCCTGAGTAAGTGTCTTCTTTTTATTTGAAGGGCAGATGATAAACTAGCAATCCACCACTTGACTGACTGGCTGGATTACATCATAGACAATCAGACTAGCCCACATTATTCACATTTTACATGCTTTGAAATGACTATATATGTAGTGGTATGTAGAAGTCCTAGAGGCAATAATTGAAGCAAAACTTGAATGGCTTTACCTGCACCTTGTAATTACCACAAGTCAGACATGTTAAAATGCTTAACATAGCAGAGATCATACAGAGGGATGCAGTGAAGTGTAACATTGGCTTTTTTCCACGGACAACAAACACAGAGCATATAAACAAGTATTTAAAGTGATGGTTCGGAGTAAAATTCACCCTGAGGTAATTTCCACCAATAATCCAGCCAAATACCCCCTCAGATGCATTTTTAGCGACGTCAGTATTTATCAAGTTTAGGGGTATCAACCGAATGGCTTAGTACTGGAGTGAATGGTACAGTGTGTACATCTCGTAAATTACCCCACTAATAATGCATGGATTGTTACCCAACTTCTGTAGTAGTACATATATGGTCTGTACTCACAAAACGAGGCATTTTAAAGTTTGTAAGTACAACAGGAGTTTATTTAAAAGAGCACTTTCCTGATAGCTTCAACTCTCTGTTGCTAAGGCTACCGCTGCGTCAACGTCACTTCCGTCTTTCCGGAAAAGTTCGTAAAAGTCCTCTTCAAAACTCACAAGTGTAAGGAAAAAGTTAGTGAATTCAACACTCCATCGAAATGTATTGACAACTGAAATAATTGAATACTTAATATTATGTACATTGTTTGTTGTGTATGACAGTCCCCAAATCCATAGTTTAGATTTTATATTCCCATTTATTTGTATATAGTTGAAGAGGACTTTTACGAACTTTTCCGGAAAGACGGAAGTGACGTCGACGCAGCGGTGGCCTTAGCAACAGAGAGTTGAAGCTATCAGGAAAGTGCTCTTTTAAATAAACTCCTGGTGTACTTACAGACTTTAAAATGCCTCATTTTGTGAGTACAGACCATATATGTACTACTACAGAAGTTGGGTAACAATCCATGCATTATTAGTGGGGTAATTTACGAGATGTACACACTGTACCATTCACTCCAGTACTACGCCATTTGGCTGATACCCCTAAACTTGATAAATATTGACTGTCGCTAAAGATGCATCTGAGGGGGTATTTGGCTGGATTATTGGTGGAAATTTCCTCAGGGTGAATTTTACTCCGAACCATCACTTTGACATTGTGTGTACTTACTCTACTTCGTGAGTGATCTTGTTGACATATATGCAGCTGTTGTCAGCCTCTTGTTGGTAGTCACAGTTTCTACACTGGAAGTCCGGAAAAGAGCATCAGTACAACTCACTGGGAAAGTTCTAGACATTCTCAGATACCAATCACTGTGTGTACAACACACTGTCGACTATCTTGACGCAGACTCGTTGTTAGGACCGCACTAAACAAATACAATGTGATCACAGCTTTCGGCTCAAACATAATCTCAATGATGTTTTAATTAGTAAACGTGGTTGATTTGTAACTTAAAACACATCCAGCCACACGACAATAGATACGTAAATAAGTAGCGGTGTTGTTGTTATCGGTGGTAGGATACACGTTGAAGAAGACATTAAAGTAAAGTCAGATTAATAGGCTACGTGAGGACAGACTGTATTCTGAGGCCACAGGAGAACGAACACACACTACTTACTGCATAGAGTAGGATGCGATTCTCCTTGTCTTCTTTCGGATACAACATGTTGTTACTGGGAAACAGAACAAATACATTGGACAAAGATAAACACATATTATATTTCTTGATCAGAACACACGTGTGTAAACGTTTAAGCTGCTGGTATCAGTCGCTCTCACACAAGTAAATACTGAACGACAACAACGTTGCGTCGGAGCGCCATCATCTCTTTATGAATTAGTCCATCTTACCATTCCTGACAGAAACGAATTCCAACGAATCCTGGTTCATATGTTCCACTGTCCAAGTCCATTGGAGCAGCTTATTTATGTGATCAATGAAACAATCAAATAAATGATATTATGTTGATGTTATGTTTCATGAAGTTGGCAACGCTCCCTCGGCGACATGCACCAGAACATCTGCGCATGCGTGATGTATAAAAAGTATTAAGTGTGGTGTTTTGGAGACAGCGCCCCCGTTTGCACGGGCGCTTTGGGATCCAAGTTGACACATTGCACAGATGAAAAACACATAATCCAGTAGAGGGCAATCGTTTTATTAATTTGAAACCATTGAAATTATATCATATTCATTCGATGTACATCGACCCAATTACAGTGAGAAACATTTCAAACAA
The DNA here is from genome assembly GCA_036785325.1 of Urophycis tenuis. Taxonomy (NCBI): domain Eukaryota; kingdom Metazoa; phylum Chordata; class Actinopteri; order Gadiformes; family Phycidae; genus Urophycis; species Urophycis tenuis. The sequence continues at coordinate 971,413 of JAXIVH010000011.1, forward strand.
AACAGTTGATGTAAACAGATTGCAAAAAAACCCGAATCGTTATCCCAAACGATATCCAACAAAAATGCTGTCATTATCAGGGCTTGCAAAGAAGTCATTTCGACCAGGGCCCCAAGTACAAACAGAGACCTGGTCATTTTTAGCTAATTTGACAACACTGCTGACACTTGCTACTTGGCTACACTTATCAGGCAGAGTGGTGTGGTACAGTGACACTACAGTCTCACAATTCTTACATATGGCACATTGGCCCCGTCCATACACAGACATGTGCACCATGAAGTGATAAAGGCCATCCAGAGGGCAGGTAAAGATGCCAGTTTCAGGGTTGTAGCCATCACCTTCGTTGATGGAGACGTTGGCAAACTTTAGCACTCCAGAGTTACATGGGTAGCTGTCGGCCTGAGCTAGTTTGGCGGTGAAGGCAACAACCCGGCCTAGAGTGGGCAGAAGAAGTACATATGATGATGGATGACAGACTTAGTTTTTCTATAAAGAAAGAACAAAGTAGTTTTAAATCCTACTATATATGGTTAGGCCTACAGGCATACTTACAGAACATAACATTTTATAAATGTACAATTCAAATACTGTGTCGACATAAATCCAAGAACCTGAATAATGTATCAATTATAGAACATAGACTTGTTGTGAGAAATGAAAGCAAAGCAGACTGAAAGCACTTGCACATTACAATGATGAAGTGGTGGGATACCATGTGGTGGCACCGCTTGATGTTTGGAACAAGATACGAACCAAAAATAAAAATACAATTGCCGTCATCCAAGGTAAATCCGTGTATCATTCGTTCTTTCCATTTTCAATTGGCAATCAAAAACCAAATAATGAAAAATTGACTGGTTATTTTGTTTTTTGTTTTTTTATTATGACACAAAAAACAAAAAAATGCCCGGTTTTTCATATTTCAATATTAGGCTCAGATCAAAAATACGAAATGGAAGACCAAACACACAACACGCGAGTGATATAACCATCATTTGGTGCAACAACATAGGTGGCACCATCTTCCTTCGCCGGTGTTTCGTTAAGTTACGCCCACGACACCTCAAGAAGGCTTAACTGCGTATTCCAGCGTCCTGGAAACACACCGCTCTATGCCACCACCTCACAATTCCCTCTAAACCTCACCATTTAACGCCTGCCGTCACCCTACCTTAACCTTGTCCTTAACGGGAACCCCAACTACCAAGCTTCATCCTTAGCCAAAGCCACTCGCTTGCGCTCTCCGCTGCTTGCGACATGCTCTTTATCGCCAGTTTATGCGCCGTCAACGTATGCCCATCTCCGTTGGGAGTGCAAACGCGGACTTTGCCACAAAACCTCGGCAAACAACTTCTACCGGCCCTCCATGCACTGGGTGCGCGCTTCCTTAATGTAGTTTCTCCCTTACATACAAATGCCACATCATTACATATACGTACATACTTACCTTGATTGAACCAGCTAAGAGTTTTTCCTCAACTGCAGCTGCCAAACGTTTCAACACCTGATTGTGACGCCAAGTGTATCTCCCTTGGGAAAGACTAACTTTACAACCTGACAGTATATGCCTGCACTGCAACACAACGGGCAGGCAGCATCCTTACCCAACCACTGACTAGGATTTTGAGGAGATGGTAGCACATCATAAGTAGCTCCTCTCAAAAATCAAATTCTACTTGCCTCCATGTTCCACAGATCCTTCCTCTTCAACGTTCTCTTCTCTACACTCTCAATTCACCCACTGCCCTTGCTTTGCCTGTGACACTGCCTTTGTACATCTTTTACCATCTCCTCCTGTCGAAGTACTTCTTCAACTACCAGCATTCTCTGTTCTACTGCCGAAGCCTTCTTCCACACAGGATTTCCTGCACACAGCCCTAGACCACCACGTCCATGGTGAACCTGGCCAATGATGTCCCTGTGTCTAAGGGCTGCCTGTGCTTGCTGCACTGCCTTTTTTGGCTTCCACTTCTTTCAAGTTTTAACCTTGGGCGCTGTACCTTTAACCACTGGATCCTTTGACTGAGTTAGAATAATTTTCAGTCTAATCTTAGCACACTTGTATTCCTCAGTCAGACTAGATACCGGCAACTCTAACAAGCCTTTTCCATTCAAGGCCACACTGCTCAGACTTCGTGGGGCTCCAGGCCATTTTCTAATAAATCAGTTAATCAACCTTTCTGCTTTTCTACCTTCGATATGGGAACCTCATTCACTGTCAGAGGCCACATCAGCTGAGGCAATAAACCAAACTTAAGACACCACAACTTCAACTTACCTGCGAGCCTTGACCTGTGTATACTACCCATTTTGAAGCTCTAATAATGACCTCCATTGTGGTAAAAGCCAATGGGGAAATGGTACCCCCTGCCAAACCTACCTCCAGCTGCTGCCAAGCTGTAGTGCACTCTGCTGCAGTAAAACAGAGTTGAATATATAATAGATAAGCTTTAACTAGCCTCTTTATACTACCTGGCACTCTAAAGAAATCAAAAGCCTCCCTTTTCTCATGCCTAGCTTAACTGCAAACTATGATTTTTAGTTTCCATTGCATGATAAACAACTGAAATGTGCAATTACCAGCATTAGCACTGCCTTCTCCACTGCCCTCACTGGGCAGGTCTCCACGGCGGGGGTCCATCTTTGAAGAATTTTGACAGCAGTTGAAGAATGCCATGCAAAATAGAGTAACGTAAATAATCAGATTTAACTCGTGCCTCCAAAGGGCTATACAGACAGGTAACAAAGAGCTCTTTACCTTGAGTCGATTTGTAGAAGAATGCTTCTAAACAAGCCCTTTAGAGGACCCTGGAGACAAGGAATGGGTGGTATTGCTTAGTGTTACACAATGCAGCAATACCACGGATGCTCCAGATTGCAACACATTTAAACTGATAAAGTCTTTGAAATCGCCTTAGTGTCCTTCAGGATTCACCCAACCAAAGTGCAGTCCTGACCCCAAGGTTGACGAACCACTGTATTATTAATGACGTTGGTTAATTTGGTGGTTAAATGTAGCATTACACAGTGTCTTCCTGTTTGTTTAAAAGACATATAGCTCATCGAAAGCTAACCAAACCAGTTTGACTAGGGCTCTCACAAAGCTGAAAGCTGATACAAAGCTGTAAAAATTCCTTTCTACTATAATTAAGCAATTCCTTCAAATTACAATCACAAAACAGAATGAAACATGTTACACAGAATGCCACGTTTTTTCCTCACAGTATTTATTTGCATTCATTCATTCCAATACCCATTTTGTTTACCAATCGTGTCAGCCAAAATATAAATCCCACAATTGTTATTGTCTCAGCAATTTCTGTATGAGTTATGTCTAGGTTAAGATGACTCACTTACAAGTAGAGATGCTCCGATCGATCAGACGCCGATCATATAAGATATTTGTCAAGCCTGGACTAAGAGGAGGACTCAGATGCAGAAGTACGGCAGTAAAGGTGACTTTATTGAAAATAACAGAAGCTCTCGAACCGAGGGACAAGATAAAAGTGCTATAACAAAAAAACGACTCACTCTAAACTCAGAATCTTCTCTTAAAAATTACAACCCAAAATCACTCCTTCGAGGAACTCTAGGCAGCAAAGGCAAACTGTGGCATGAAGAATCGGCACGGGTGGAACAGACACTGAAGACGAAACACACTGACACAAGTCAAGGGAAACGCAGACTACTTGAACACATGGAGGGAAGGGAGCACCAGGTGAACACAATCGGTGATTAGGGGAGACAATCAGACAGGCGACACACAAGGAAGGGCAAGTGACCTGAAATGAGAGGAGAGTTACTTATCAAAATAAAACAAGAAATGACGAGACAAAACACCAAAATAAAACATGACCTCACCGCTGTGTGACAGTGCCCCCCCCTCCAGGACCGACATCCTGACGGTCCAGGTTGCTCCGGGTGATCCCGGTAAAAGTCATCAATGAGGGTATGGTCCACTATGTGTCTGGACGGAACCCACAGCCTCTCCTCAGGACCATAACCCTCCCAGTCTACCAGGAACTGTCTTCCCCGGCCCCGGTTGCGTACCGCCAATAGCTTCTTGACCTTGTAAACCGGGCCGCCGTCCACTATTTCAGGGGACGGAGGTAGAGTGGCTGCAGGGACCAGGGGGCTGTCTTTCACCGGCTTGATCTGGCTGACATGAAAGGTGGGGTGGGCGCGCAGGGATCGGGGCAATCGAAGACGCACGGCAGACTGATGATCTGTGAGATGGGAAAGGGACCCACGAACCGCGGTGCCAGCTTCTTAGATGGGACTCGGAGGTTCAGGTCTTTGGCAGAGAGCCACACTCTCTGGCCGGGCTGGTAGTCCGGCGCGGGTCGCCTCTTGCGGTCGGCCGCTCTTTTCACCCGATCCCCCTGTCGGATGAGCACCTGTCTTGCGGCTGCCCAGATGCGGCGGCAGCGGCGGAATAAGGCGTGGGCGGAGGGGACTGACACTTCTGGCTCGTGGTCTGCAAAGAGAGGGGGATCGTAGCCAAACACACACTTAAACGGCGTGAATCCTGTGGCAGATGTGGGGAGTGTATTATGCGCATACTCCACCCAGACCAGGTGTTTGCTCCATGTGGCGGGGTTCTGTGACACAAGGCACCGGAGGCCGGTTTCCAGCTGCTGGTTGAGCCGCTCGGTCTGGCCATTGGCCTCCGGATGATATCCTGACGTCAGGCTGGCTTTGGCTCCAATGAGCTTACAGAACTCTTTCCAGAATCTGGAAATGAACTGGGGCCCCCGGTCCGAAACAATGTCTCTTGGAAAACCATGGATCTTGAATACGTGATTGAGCATGATTTCTGCTGTTTCTCCAGCTGATGGAAGTTTCGGCAAAGCAATAAATCTTACCATCTTGGAAAATCGATCCACCACGGTCAGGACTGTGGTGTTGCCTTGAGAGACCGGGAGCCCTGTGACGAAATCCAGGGAGATGTCTGACCAAGGCCGGAGGGAATTGGAAGCGGTTGAAGCAGGCCCATGCGTGAACCAGTGGATGATTTATTGCGGGCGCAGACCGAGCAAGCTTCGACGTACTCCCGAACCTCCGGCTCCATAGAGGGCCACCAGAACCTCCGGGAGATGGCGAACATGGTCCGCCTGACTCCCGGATGACAGAATAGCGGCGAGGAGTGAGCCCAATGGATCACCTGTGGGCGCAGATCAGCCGGAACAAACAGCTTGTTTTCAGGGCACCCACTAGGTGACGGAGCTACACCGTTGGCCAGCTTAACCGCCTTTTCTATTTGCCAAGTTACCGCTCCAACCACACAGGACAGTGGAAGGATGGCTTCAGGCTCCTTGGCTACAGGCTCAGGGTCAAAGTCGTGACAGGATGTCCGGCTTGACGTTCCGGGACCCCGGCCTGTACGAGAGAGAAAAATAACCGATTAAAAAACAGCGCCCACCTGGCCTGGCGAGAATTAAGTCTCTTAGCTTGACGTATGTACTCCAAATTCTTGTGATCCGTCCACACCAGGAATGGCTGGCTGGCCCCCTCTAACCAATGACGCCACTCTTCTAGAGCCACCTTGACGGCGAGCAGTTCTGTTTCCGACGTCATAGTTTCATTCAGCCTGGGACAGCCGCCGAGACAAATAAGCACATGGATGCATCTTACCGTCCTGCTGCGATCTCTGGGAGAGGACGGCCCCGATCCCCTCGTTGGAGGCGTCCACCTCCACCACGAACTGCCGCTGCGGGTCCGGCATGGTGAGGATCGGAGCGGTGGTGAAGCGGCGTTTGAGTTCGCGGAAAGCCGCCTCCGGAGACCAAAAGAAACGAACCTTTGGAGATGTCAGTGTGTGCAGCGGAGCAGCTATTGCGCTGAAGCCCCTGATGAACCGCCTATAGAAGTTAGCAAATCCGAGGAACTGCTGAACCTTCTTGCGGTTATCGGGTGTGGGCCATTCTGCGACAGCTCTTATCTTTGCCGGGTCCATCTGCACTCTCCCAGGGACTACAATGAAGCCCAGGAAGGAGATGGTGTGGGCATGAAATTCACTCTTTTCGGCTTTGACGTAAAGCTTATGCGCTAAAAGCCTTTGGAGAACCTGGGTCACGTGTGTCTGGTGTGATTGTAAATCTGAGGAGTAAATCAAAATGTCATCCAGATAGACGTAAACGAACCGGTCTAGAAAGTCCCGAAGGATGTCGTTGATCATGGCCTGGAATACAGCAGGTGCGTTTGTGAGTCCGAAGGGCATGACCAAATACTCGTAGTGTCCGCAGGGGGTATTAAACCCTGTCTTCCATTCATCTCCCTCCTTTATTCAGACTAAATGGTAGGCATTACGCAAGTCTAGTTTCGTGAATATCTTGGCCTGCTGTAACTGATTGAAAACAGAGGACATCAGGGGTAGAGGGTAGCGGTTTTTAATAGTAATGTCATTCAAAGGGCTGTAGTCTATGCACGGCCTTAATGACCCATCTTTCTTTCCCACAAAAAAGAAACCGGACCCTGCAGGAGACGAGGAGGGACGGATAAGCCCCGCCTTCAGTGATGTGTCTATGTAGTCTCTCATGGCCTCTTTTTCCGGTCCTGAGACCGAATACAGGCATCCCTTGGGAATGGTGAAACCGGGAATGAGATCAATGGCGCAGTCATAGGGTCGGTGTGGAGGTAGTGACAACGCTTTGGATTTGCTGAACACTTCCTTTAGGTGACGGTAGCATGAGGGGACGGAGCTTAAGTCAGGATATTCTGGGTCTGCGGGAGAACCAGCAGAGACAATGTTAAGCATGGTTACTTCTCTCTCCTGTGCCGGAGAGTCCATACAATGGCTCGCACAGTCTTTTCCCCAGCCCAATATTTTCCCCGTTCTCCAATCAATGTGGGGATTGTGGCGAAGCAGCCATGGAAGTCCCAAGATTAAAGCATGTGATGGAGAATTAAACAAGAAAAAGTTCATGGTTTCCTGATGGTCGCGAATGTGAAGTTCTACCGGTTCTGTGACATGAGTTACAGTAAATAAGTTATTCTCATTGAGACCCTTGGCCGTGATAGTTTTCTCTAACATTTCGGTTTTCAGTCCGAGCTTCTTGGCCAGCCGCCAGTCCATAAAGCTCTCATCGGCCCCAGAGTCTATGAGCACCCTAATGTCTGTGGTGACCGCGTGGTGTGTTACCTTAATGTTCGTGAGGATCCGGGGAGCAGGACGTGAGGTCTTGAGGTTACTCACCCTGGTAGGTCGTTTGGCTGGACAAACCGCAACGAGGTGTCCTGTCTCCCCACAGTAAAAGCAGCGACCTTCCTGCTGTCGTCGCTGTCGCTCCACCCGTGACAGTCGTGCGTGTCCCAGCTGCATAGCCTCCTCTCCCCCGTGCATGGGGCAATGAGGGTGCAGCCCCGATGGTGACTGGAGAGGAGATGAGCTTTCCGGAGCCGCAATGGAGGGAAAGCTCCTCATGCTCGCCGATCTGCTCCGTGCTGGCGGGTGAAGCTCACGTAGCCTGTTGTCGGTTCTGATGGCCAGCGCGATGAGGGAATCCAGATCAGAGGGCAGATCTAGGGGAACCAAAAGCTCTCGGATGGGAGCCGCTAATCCTTTCAAAAATACATCATACAATGCGGTGGAGTTCCAGCCACTCTCGGCCGCCAAGGTGCGAAAATGGATGGCATAGTCACATACAGTCTCTGTGCCCTGCTTAACCGCCGTCAGCCTCTGGGCCTTTTCACGGTCGGATGTGACCGGGTCAAAAGTTCCCTGGAGGGCTGCCCGAAACTCCGCCAGTGAGCTGCAGAGAGAAGAATCACGAGCCCACTCGGCTGTGGCCCAAGCTCTAGCTCTCCCCGTCAGGTGGGAGATCATGAAAGCAATCTTCGATCTGTCTGTGGGAAAGGCATGTGGAGTATGTTCATAATGGATTGAGCAGTCAATCAAAAACGGTTTGCACTGACCCGGTTCTCCTGAAAACCGTTCTGGGGATGCCAGTCTAGCTCCCGGCCCGAAGCCAGGTGCTGCCGGGGCTGGAGTGGGGGCTGCAGGGGGTTGCGGAGCGGTGGCTGGACCTGATGATTTGGACAGATAATCCACAAGATTCTGCACCCTGCCCGACAGGTGGTTGAGATGTGCTGCCATGGCCGTCTGGAACTCTTCCTGACGTGAAAGGCGCGACTCCTGGTCCAGCTGGAGCGCTGCCACTGCCGGTGTCTCTGCTGAGTCCATACTGGCCAGTGTGTACTGTCAAGCCTGGACTAAGAGGAGGACTCAGATGCAGAAGTACGGCAGTAAAGGTGACTTTATTGAAAATAACAGAAGCTCTCGAACCGAGGGACAAGATAAAAGTGCTATAACAAAAAAACGACTCTCAAAAACAGTCACTCTAAACTCAGAATCTTCTCTTAAAAATTACAACCCAAAATCACTCCTTCGAGGAACTCTAGGCAGCAAAGGCGAACTGTGGCATGAAGAACCGGCACGGGTGGAACAGACACTGAAGACGAAACACACTGGCACAAGACAAGGGAAACGCAGACTACTTGAACACATGGAGGGAAGGGAGCACCAGGTGAACACAATCGGTGATTAGGGGAGACAATCAGACAGGCGACACACAAGGAAGGGCAAGTGACCTGAAACGAGAGGAGAGTTACTTATCAAAATAAAACAGGAAATGACGAGACAAAACACCAAAATAAAACATGACCTCACCGCTGTGTGACAATATTGTCTAAAAATAGCTTAATTGGCCAATATTGTCTAAAAATGGCTTGATCGGCCCAGATTGACTAAAAAATAGCTTGATCGGCGAACTTCAAAAGTGCTGATCAAAAAAGCCGATCACATGACAAATTACTTGCGCAACCCCCCCCCCCCCCCCCCCTCCCCCCCGCATGCGTGGTGCACAACAAAGCGGAGGTTACCAATGCAGCATGAGTTCTCCCGTCTGGACTTTTTCTTTCTTTTTTTAAGTAAAAGGTAAAGGGGGCATTTAGCAGACGTTTTTGTCCAAAGCGACTTGCAATCAGTACATTTTTTGTGGGGTTCGACCAGAGGTGTGACCAGAATGTCATGTGTGGGTTGGCATGAGGCTTATTTGGAGGGGGCAACATTTTTTAAAAACATTTTGAACAAAATTTGTGTTCATTATGGAGGCTATTAGGCCGTGTGCCAGATGGCTTGCAGTGCACCAACCACCAAGTGCAGTTTTGACGTTTGTTCTCTATCCTGAAAGAGAGCCCCTGGAGATACAGGTGGTGGACAAAAAAACATAAAACCCATGTGTAAACTTTGCTGATATGTGGCGTTTTATCTCCCATCGGAGTTGGACATCCATGAGAATACAATACCTGAGCTCATAAACATTTTATTCTCCAGTTTTCATTAGAATGACATAGGGTGGGCAGGGCTTGTCCCTGGGTGGGCACCGCCCACCCCAGCCCACCCGTGGCCACACCCCTGGGTTCAACATGTGGACAGTTGGAGGGATCATGGGGATCGAACCGCCAACCCTACGGTTAGTTGACGACCCGCTCTGTCCACCCGCTCTACCCACTGAGTTATGCCGCTCCTCAAGTAGCTGACAAAGACGTAAAATATGCCATTTGCAATGTATGTCATGCTGAAATCCCTCGAGGATTGCGACATTTCAACACCACTAACCTCATTAGGCATCTTAGAACACGCCATTATACAACTGAATATGCATAGTATGAGAAACTAGGCCTTTACCAGCCGAAGCCAGTTTTGAGCTCATCCCCATCCCTCAATCAGCCGACAGTGAGTGACGCAATGTCACAATGGTTAATCTAGCAACTGAAAACCTTGAGACTTGTTCTGGTGACTTTCTTACTGTAGGCCTATTAGCAGCAATGCAATGTTTCACCTTCTTACGACAAATGTACTCTTTGTAAGTCGCTTTGGATAAAAGCGTTTGCTAAATGCCATAAATGTAAATGTAAGACATCACATATAGAATTATGGAATTAATTTGCCTCCACGAACAGCCTCTTTCCGTTTTGGAGGATACAGGATTCCATCGCCTCCTAGTCTGCCTCGATCCACTGTACGCTAACTGATTGATCCCATCCCAAGTAGAGTGCGGATCGGGCCGGAATTTTCTGTCTGAGCCCAGCCCGCGTCCAACAGAACAGTAACCGAACCTGGCCAGAGCCCGACAGGCATCAAAGCTCTTTATGTCCGAACCCGACACAATTAAAGTCTATTTTTTTCATACTAATGACACATTTATGTCTGTGTTTATGAAAGCCCACCTTTATTAAGCAACTGCAAGATATTTGGAAATGTCAACAAACAGATGAGCGCAACATGACTGGGTAAATACAATTTTTTTAATCGTGCAGGTATGACGGAGCCCGACCCGAACCCGAGCACATACCGTATTTCTTCTGTTTTTTTCCAATACAGTTAATTCATAGTTAGTTTCATTTGTACAAATGGTGCCCACTCTGCTAGATTATAGATAAAAGATGTGGAAGATTCCCATACCCCTGCCATTCTGTGATCAGCAGATCATGATGTTGGTGATCGGCAGTACCGGTTCACCCAATGCGCACACTACGCAGGTTGCGTAGGGCCCTACAAACTCATAGAGGTCCCGTGAGGGAGAAAAAAAACAAAAACCTGACCTGCTCGCGCACGTCAGATTGCCAGTGCATGCATGTGCATCAACGGCATCAACAGGATGAAGCGGAGTTATCCCTCGGGGAGTGAAAAGCGAAAAAAGAAAGTGCATGAAAATGAAAAGCGCGAACAGCAGTCAGGTAACTCTCCTTTCCGGGTGGGAGAGTGGGAGGGACTGGGTTTGTCCGTGTTTGACCTACATAACAGGGCGGTGAGCCCTGGGTGAACAGCGGACGGTCTCCGTGTGCGTCTTGCTAGCTTCTGTAATGTGTTATATCAATCGCTCTGAGTGTAGTTACAACTGCACTTACAAAAGGGAAAGTAATGGATAAATATTTACTAAGATTGAATTTTGTTTGCTTGGATAGCCCACAGGCACATATAGATGCAGATATATTAGTGAATAAATAAAACTTGTGAAATATTACGACAATGGTGCTAAATAGGCTAAATAATAAAAGAGTAAAAAAGAGTAATTCTAATAATCTAAATCACCTACATTTTAAGGAAGGTAAAACAAGTGCAGTCAATTTAATGGAACTGAATTAATAGTAGCCTGATCTATATTTTACAGGTGCTATGCTTAAGTTCCTAACAAGCAGCACAGAGTCCAGTCAGTCAGCCAGTGGAGGGACAAAACAAGAAAAGACAGGCACAGATGAGCCACCTTCAACCAGCACAGGTCCAGTACAGCCACCGTTGTCAAGTACAGACACAGGGGAAGAACAGGAAGCCTCGGCCACTATTCACATGACCACGTGTGAACAGCAACCATCAGAAGCTAGCTCAGACCCTAAAGCACCAGTCTCTGCTCCAGCAAATGATCCAGCAGACTGGCCCCCAGTCTTAACGGACTGTATGCGGACTGAGTTAGTGCGCAGAGGTCCATTCAAGCCAGGAGTGGATTTTTCTTACCCCAAAGACAAGTCCAGAAGAGGTTTCCATCCAGGATTATTACAGAGACAGCTGTCAAATGGTGAAAAGATAACCAGGAGCTGGCTTTCATACTCAGTGAAAAACAACGCTGTGTATTGTTTTTGCTGTAAACTCTTTTCCACAAAAAACACAAAATAATAGGAGAAGGTGTTAATGACTGGTCAAATATCAATGCCATTCTGAAGCAGCATGAGGGTAGTCCTGAACACACTAGCAATATGATTAAGTGGAGAGAACTTGATCTGCGCTTAAGTCGTGGAAAAACACTTGACCACATAGAAATGACAGCTTTGGAGGCTGAAAGAAAGAGATGGCAAGATGTCCTTACACGCCTCATAGGTATCACACAGTCTCTAGCTGAAAGAATAGCATTCAGAGGTTCATCAGATAAGCTCTTCCAACCAGATAATGGAAACTTTCTAAAATAGGTTGAATTATTAGCTAAATTTGACCCTGTTTTGGAAAATCATGTCAGCAGAATTAAAGACGGCGAGACACATGCTCATTAGCTTAGTAAGGACATACAGAATGAGCTGATACAGCTTGTGAGTGACAGGATTCTCACAACTATTGTGACTCAAGTGAGAGACTCTCCATTATCTTAGACTGTACACCTGACATTAGTCACCAGGAGCAGATGTAATTTGTTACACATTTAGTTTGATTTGATTTTGTCTGTATTTATTTTGAATTAGACTAACAGGTGGCGACACTAGTGCAATATGTTTAAAGGGGGGATGAGTGGAAGCACTGGGTGTCAGGTGTGACTGTTCAGTTAAGAGGGCCCCTTAGCAGAATTTTGCCTAGGGCCCCATGGAGGTCTGAACCGGCTCTGGTGATCGGTAATCGGTGATCAGTCCCAAAAAAGCTGATTGGAGCATCCCTACTTACAAGTGAGTCTCATCTTGCAGTTGCACACAACAGCAGTAAGTGCTAATGTTTTAATGCTCACCAGCTGGAGGCCCCTCCCTTATAGAGTGAGTCCTGAACAACAGGGGTTCAGCGGATGTTTATCAGGTGGTTTGTTTACAGAGGAGCTGCACTCACACAGAGGAGATGGTCTTGTGCCGTGCCCTTGTACATCAGGCTAAGGAGCACTTAAATAGTGTTTCTCAAATCAGGATATGCATACCCCTAGTGGTACTTTGAAGGACTGCAGGGGGTAAAACAAGGCGAAAGGAGTCTGCAAAAAAGATGCAGACAAAACGGAAACACCAAAATGTTGTCGGTTGCGTTCTGATTGCAAAGTTCCCTACACCCTATGCCCTACTCCCTAGCTACTTTGCAGAGTACAGAAGTCAAGGGGGACTTTGATTACATCTTTGTTCCTCAAGTCAAGAAATAGGATGCTTTGCTCAAAAATGTTTTACTCTTCAAAATAAATATGCCCAAACTCCTGTGGTTAATATATTCTTTTGTCTAAAAATAAATTTTGATGACTTAGGGACTCTTGCACTGACGCATCACGTTGACAGTTGCCTCTCTTCATCGGCAAAGTGATGTAGCTATGTTCCCTAGCCCCCTACCGAGTGTCGTTCCCTTTGCAGTGGGCACTGTTAATACCAACGGCATGGAGTCTCACTTGATATGGTGGAACACTGCAAAGTCCACTTCGGAGTCCACCATGATGCGATCGGCACCCCTAGACATTCTCGTATATCATAATGTATATAAGTATATATACAGTATATATATATTAAAAAAATATATATATATATTTTAGTGCGTGTGTTTACAAATGAATTAGTCGTTTATTTTCTTGAGCGCATGGGAACATGTCAGCTCGTTTATTTTCCCAAAACACAACAACATAGTAAAAACACAGGCAGTCACGCCCACAACATAGTGGAACATACCACCAGTGATCTAGAGGGGGAATTCGCTTGTCAAGCGACAGTCACCACAGAAGCCCCCCCCAGAATTCACCCTATGGTGGCTAACGAAAACGAGGAGGAAGTGCCACTACTCGTCCACAGCGCGTCCGCGTAGGTGCCGAAGGAGTGGAATCCCTCCGCATCCGCGTAAGGCGGCTGGGCGCAGACGGCTCAAAAGGCACGGCGCCGGGATTCAGAACGGGGGCCCTGGGGCGCCCTCTCCGTGGAGGCTGCGCCATCTCCGGCAAGGCGGAAAAATCTAAATGTGCAGGCTTGAGGCGGTCAACCGAGATGGACTCTAGCCTACCCCCGATATCCACCACGAAATGCTTCGGGCCAGGCACCACTACTCGGAACGGCCCGTCATACGGTGGGCGGAGCGGCCCGCGATGAGCATCATGCCTGATGAACACAAACGGGGCAGAGCCCAGGTCTGCAGGCACGTGCTCCGGCGGAGTGCAATGTGCCGAAGTCGGAACTGGCGCAAAAAGCCTGGCGTCCGCGCGTATGTCACGCAAGTGTTGTGAAACAGACCACGGCTCCGTAGCAATAGGGATAAACTCCCCAGGCACCCGCAAGGGCTGACCAAAAACAAGCTCAGCGGACGATGCCTGGAGGTCACCCTTGGCCATCGTGCGCAACCCCAACATCACCCACGGCAATTTGTCCACCCAATCGCCATCCGAGAGAGTAGCGCGCAACGATGCCTTCAGGGAGCGATGAAAACGTTCCACCAAACCGTTGGCCTGAGGATGGTAGGCTGTGGTGTGGTGCAACCGCACCCCAAGATTCTGCGCGACCGCATCCCACAGCTCGGACGTGAACTGCGACCCACGGTCCGAGGTTATGTCTAAAGGCATGCCAAACCGGGACACCCAGGCGCCGATAAAAGCCCTTGCTACGTCGGTGGTAGTCGTGGTCTGCAAAGGCACTGCCTCCGGCCAACGCGTGGTGCGATCAACAATGGTCAGTAGGTACGTGAAACCCCGGGAATGAGGCAGTGGGCCCACAAGGTCGAGGTTAACGTGCTCGAAACGTCGCTCAGGGACCGCAAAAGTGTGCAACGGCGCTTTAGTGTGTCGGTGAACCTTCGCACGCTGGCACCTGACGCACTCCCGTGTCCACTCCCGCACGTCCTTTTTCAGACCGCGCCACACAAACCTAGCCGCCACTTGCTTGACAGAAGCCTTAACCCCTGGGTGCGAAAGATCGTGCATCGCCTGGAAAACGGGCTTCCGCCACGCGGCAGGAACGATGGGGCGCGGAGAGGCCAAGGAAACGTCGCAAAGCAACATGACGCCCGTCTCATCAAAAGGCAGCTCAGCCAGACTCAGGCCAGATGCAGCGGAGCGAAGCTGTCGCACCGTGGGATCAATCGCCTGCTCCTTAGCCATCAGCCTATAATCCAAATTGAGACGGGCGGCACCCGCCACCGCGCGCGACAGACAATCCGCTGCGCAATTGTCCTTCCCCGCCACATGTTGTATATCGGTCGTGAATTCCGAGATATACGCAAGGTGGCGCTGTTGCCTCGCGGACCACGGCTCTGTAACTTTACTCATCGCGAAAGTTAGCGGCTTGTGGTCGACAAACGCGGTAAAGGACCGACCCTCTAGCATATTGCGAAAATGACGCACAGCCAGATAGAGTGCCAGCAGCTCCCGGTCGAACGTACTATACTTCCGTTCGGCCGGTCGCAGCTGGCGGCTGAAAAACGCCAGAGGCTGCCATACGCCCCCCACGCATTGCTCGAACACAGCCCCCACCGCCACATCGGAAGCGTCAGAGGTGAGCGCAACCGGCGCTGAAGGAGAGGGGTGGGCTAGCATAGTCGCATTGGCCAAGGCGGCCTTAACGTCCTGAAATGCCTGCACGCGTTCGGCGGTCCACTCCACGAGCTGCTTAGCCGGATGTTTTAGCGCCTGGTGGAGTGGCTGCATAAGCTGCGCAGCCCCCGGAACAAAACGGTGATAGAAATTTACCATCCCGAGGAACTCCTGTAACGACCTGATCGAGTGCGGCCGAGGAAAACGCGCGATAGCCTCCACTTTGTCCGGAAGGGGAATGGCGCCCTCCGTACAAACGCGGTGCCCAAGAAAATCAATAGTCGAACACCCGAACTGACACTTCTTGGGATGGATAGCCAGGCCGTGTTGTTGGAGCCGCGCGAACAATACCTCCAGATGCCGGATATGCTGTTCGCGGGACTCGCTGGCCACAAGCATGTCGTCGAGGTACACAAAGACAAAAGGTAACTCGCGGACAACCACATCCATCAGACGCTGGAACGTTTGGGCCGCATTCTTGAGTCCAAAAGGCATCCTAAGAAACTCAAACAGCCCAAAAGGTGTAACGACTGCGGTCTTAGGTATGTCCTCTGCGCGGACTGGAATCTGATGGTACCCGCGCACCAAGTCCACCTTCGAAAAGATCACCTTGCCGGCCAAGCCCGCGGAAAAGTCCTGCAAGTGAGGCACAGGGTACCTGTCAGGAACAGTCGCATCGTTGAGACGACGGTAGTCCCCACACGGCCGCCATCCCCCATCCGCTTTAGGGACGATGTGGAGGGGTGACGACCACGGGCTGTCCGAATGGCGGACGATGCCCAGGCGCTCCATCTCCTCGAACTCCCCCTTGGCCACCGTCAGCTTCGCCGGGTCTAGCCGGCGGGCCCTTGTGAAAACGGGGGGACCGGCCGTCGGCAGGTGATGCTCCACGCCGTGACGTACGGTCGCTGAGGAGAAATCCGGAGACTGAAGGTCCGGAAAGCGTGCTAGTAGCCGGACGAAATCATCGGCGCCCGCCGCAGCGCTGGGCAACTGCGCCGTCTGATCGCTCGCTGGGGCGCACACGCGCGCCTGAAGATCGCTCGCGTCCAGCAGGCGTCTGTTCCGGAGGTCCACGACCAGGCCGTGTGCGTGGAGGAAATCCGCCCCGATGATGTGGAAAGTCGTGTCCGCCGTGACGAAATCCCAGTCATAACGCCGCGGCCGAAACAGAGCTGCATGCGTCTTCGGCCGAAAACGCGAACAGTCTCGCCGCTGACGTTCACCATGCGTGGTAACAGACTGCCAGCGGCGCCACCCGGCGCGCACGTCCGCTCTCTGGGCAGCGCCGGAACCATGCTTGCATGAGCACCGGTGTCGCACAAGAACCTGTAGCCGGAGAGGGCGTCGTGCAGATACAGCAGGGTGACGTCAGTGGAAGTGCCGGTGCCCGCTGTCACTAACGAGCACCGGCCCGGTCGTTTCCCTGTACCACGAACGAGCAGGGCTGGCGACACTTCGTGGCCCGGTCGCCGAAGCGCTCGTGGTAAAAACACAAGCCAGGCTGCTGCGAGGGCCGGTCTGACCCGACAGCTACCTTCCTGTCCCTCCTCACGTGTGGCGCTGGGGACGCGTATGCCGGGACGGGCGAGGAACTGCGTTGCGCAATCCAAAACTTATCCGCTTCCATGGCAAAAGCGCGGAGGTCCTCCACCGGGACGTCCGCGAGCGCGGACCTGACAGAGACGGGCAACTGGCGCAAGAAGAGGTGCGTAAACAAGAACCCCGGCTCGTTATCACCCAGCAGCGCCAGCATGTGCTCCATCAGCTGAGACGGCTTGCGGCCGCCCAGGCCGTTCAGCGCAAAAAGCTCCCCCGCCCTCTCCGTGTCGGAAAGGCTGAAGTTGTACAGCAGCTGTGACTTCAAAGTCCCGTACTTGCCGTGTATGGGAGGGCGCGTCAGCAGTCCGACAATCTTGGTCGCCACGGAGGATGGGAGCGCGGCCACCACATGATGGTACCGGCGGTCGTCATCAACGATGCCGTGCAGGTCAAACTGCGACTCCGCGTGCGCGAACCAGGCCGCTGGAGAAGTTTCCCAGAACTCGGGGAGCTTAAGTGAAGGTACGTGTGGCGGAGTACCCAGGTGATGGCGGCGCGGGGAAGGTGAGTCGGGCGCCGGGGTCTCATCGCTGTCCTCGGACTTGCAAGCCAAAAGGCCGCGGTTCTTCTTCTTTGGCATGTTTAGACCGAAAAAAAACGTTCGGTCCGGTGTCGGGGTCACCAGTTTAGTGCGTGTGTTTACAAATGAATTAGTCGTTTATTTGCTTGAGCGCATGGGAACATGTCAGCTCGTTTATTTTCCCAAAACACAACAACATAGTAAAAACACAGGCAGTCACACCCACAACATAGTGGAACATACCACCAGTGATCTAGAGGGGGAATTCGCTTGTCAAGCGACAGTCACCACAATATACAGTATATATATACACACCATATAAATATATACCAACACAACGAGTGTTTTACCGTCTTGTCCTTTGTTCGGGAAATGTTTGTAATGTTTGTACAGTGTCCGATGTTCCTTAACGTTGTACTTGATGTTTGTGTGTTGCAGGTGGCACCATGAATGCGCCGGAACGCCGCGATCGTTTGTGCGCCGAAATGCTACGTTCGTGTGTGTGCTAATAAACGGGTGTCTGCGAATCAACGTGTCAGTCCCATTTGTATCACCTGTTTGCTTTAGCGGTAACCGGCAGCTGCACTGGATATATATATATATATATATATACACAGTATATATCCGGTGCATACAAACGTGTCAGTTCCATTTGTATCACCTGTTTGCTTTAGCGGTAACCGGCAGCTGCACCGGATATATATATATACACGTTGATTCGCAGACACCCGTTTATTAGCACACACACAAACGTAGCATTTCGGCGCACACACGATCGTGGCGTTCCTGGCATTCCTGGCATTTATGGTGCCACCTACACACAATAAGTTTGGACTTGCAACAGCATAATAACTGTGTTCTAATATTTGAATTCATTGCAAATAAATTGAGTTCTATCACTATTTAACTGTTCTTGCTTATCCCAAACTTACTCTACTGATGGATGCATAGTAAATCACAGTCCTTTTTCCCAACGCACTGAAGACCACAATGAATTCCTTAAAAACTTTATCTGCAGAAATCAAACAGATCAGCAGCACGGCAAGCTGTTTGTCTAATTTCCGCTATGTTGTCCTTGATACAGTCTTCACCATGGTATACTGTGCTGCATGGGGATGCTCCAATCGCTCGGAGAAAGGCGTCCACATGTATGGCTTCCCCAAAGACAGGGACAGACGAAGAGCATGGGTGGCTAAAGTCGGAAGGAGCAATTTAGCCGTGACAGACAAAGACTTTAACAACAAAAAAAATGTGAGGTAATCACATTCAAACAATGCATTTGCACTTTTGCACACTTTCAAATACCAGACCATTCGGAAATTTGAGTTTTTTTTTTTAATTAAAAACATAGAACAGGAAAACAGAAAAAAGATATATACTAGATATGTACACATACTCCTCGATAAAAATGAGTTGAGTGTGAAAATTGAGTTGAAGTCATCTGGCAGGCACATTTTGAGGCTGACCAGTTTGTCAAGACCAGCAAGGGCAAGACTAGGCTGAGAGAAGATGCGATTCCTACCATCTTTGTGCAACGGCCAGTAGTCAGAAAGAGGAGGGCCCCTACTTCACGATGCCCCCTTTCACCTGCAAAGACAGGGTCCATATCTGCCGATCACAGCTACTGTATTAAAGATGACACAGGTATAATGTATATGAACTCTTGATAACTATACCATATTTCTTGTTTAAGTGACAATATTATTTTAGTATTTAAAAATGAGCAGTGTCATGTCTTCTACTTGCACCAGTTTCTCAGATTGAGGAAAGAAAAGATGAGGAGAGTGAGAGAAGGGAAAGTGACACAGAAGGAAGAGAGGACATGGCAAATGAGGAGAGACAGGGAGAGCTCACATCAGCCATTCAGCAGAGCAGGGAGCCACCAACCAGGGAATCACAGCTCCTATTATATATATATAATATTATTATATTAATTTTCTTGTTTTTTCAGTTTTAACTGAAAAAACAAGAAAATATAATAAAAAAAACAGAGCAGCACTGAGAAAAGTAAAGCAGGAAAACGCAGTTCTTAAGAGGAGAATGAAAATTAAGGACAAAAAATTAAGAACATTTTAACCAAAGATCAAATTGGAGCACTAGGGAGACTAACCACAAGAGGGATGACATGGAGCAATGACACAGTGAAGAAGGCATCAAAACTTCGGTTTGCTGCTGGTTCCACTGGCTACAAGGTCTTGCAGGACTTGGAGATTCCCCTGCCAGGAATTAGAACCCTGCAGAGAAGACTGCAGACAGTTAAATTTTAGCCTGGTGTTCCGACAGAAGTATTTGACTTCCTTAAACTGAAGGCAAGTTGGTTTACAGACGTGGAAAGGGAGTGTGTGTTAAATTAAATGGATATTAAATTGATGTATAACTGCAATCACACTCCCTACACATTAACCTTGCTATTAGTATAAATCGGCAGGGTTGGATTAAGTTACAGCGTATTTAGAGAGCTGAATTTACAGTTATCAGCCTGTTGCACGGGTTGTTATGGTCTAATGTGCTAGCCTACATTTTTACCTGTTAATATTCTCTAAATCCTCTCATCTAGACGGAGAAAATACGCCAACATAATTAATTACTCGTGTCACTTTAATTCCGATGCCCTACTGATATGAAAATGTCATTCTTTTAAACGTTTTACCTCGGACAAGTGTTGCTCCTACCATCTCCTCCGTTGAAATGCATTGAGTGACAGTTAGCTTGCGCTAACTTCCGGGAACTTTTGAGGGGCGCCATGCGCCGCCATTGCTGTGAAAAAAACGAACCATTGCAGTAAACGGAGTTGTTGCAACTCTCTCTCCAAAGGAGTTTAGGTTGTGCCATGCAGTTAGAGCGGACGTTCCAGTAGTGAGTGTGTGTTTTCCACCTCAATACATCTACCGTGTTCGGGAACAAGAAATCTCTCCTCGTCTGTTTTCGTCTCACCCGCCGCTCGCTACAATACAGTCGAGGTTCAGTCGTTTAGCTTCCATTAATTTCACGTTTTGGTGTGAGTAATAATAATAATGTACTTTCAGAAATATATCTCAAAGGCGAGTCTTACGAGCAAATTAAACGTTATCACTAGGAGCACGAAGTGGAGCTGACGATACGGTTCACACAGCTGCGTGTTTCAAGGCAAATGTACCCAGCTGGAAAGGTAGCCTAATTAGTAGTCTCGACTGTGAGCCATTGAAAGCCTTTTATATTTGTACTTTTTAAATTGTTTGTATCTCAAAAAGTATAAAGTTTACAAATATGAAAATATAGTAGCACACCTAGGCTCGACAAGACCTTTGTCATGACGTTTGAATTGTATCATATGATCCAGTAGGAAGAGCATGATTATGCTTATTATGCTATGATGCTTATTGGGGAGACTTTGCAACAAACGTCTGTCTGCTTAAACACGACGTTTGATTACCAGCTGCTCACGTTGGCGCAAGATCCGGTTAAGCCGTATACGCGCTGTGTAGCTCGCTCTTTGTCTGTCCAAGGAAACACTGCACAGATAATAACAGAATATTGAAACATCAACATATTTTTCTGTATGTTGTTTTTATTTGGGAGACTTTGCAACAAATGTTTGTCTACTAAAACACTTTGGATACCAGCTGAAAGTCATGCTGAAAGTGCAATTTTTGTTCATTTTTCTTTCCGGTACGGCCTACCCCCTCCAACTCTTTTAGTGGTACGCCGTATCGGCCAGAACCGGCTTACTTTCACCCCTGTTACAATACTGCACCTTAATCGCTCCTTTGTACTTCTGGTTAGATTGCCAACTACATTTCGTTGTCTCTGTACTTGTACTCTGCACAATGACAATAAAGTTGAATCTAATCTAATCTAATCAGTTGCTCTCACATAAGTAAATACTGAATGACAACAACGTAGCGTCAGAGCAACAACAGAAACGGATTCCAACGAATCCGGGTTCATATGTTCCACTGTCCAAGTCCATTGGAGCAGTTTATTTATGTGATCAATGAAACAATCAATGACACACCAGAACATCTGCGCATGTGTGATGTATAAAAAGTAAAAAGTGTGGCATTTTGGAGACAGTGCCCCCGTTTGCACGGGCGCTTTGGGATCCAAGTTGACACATTGCACAGATGAAAAACACATAATCCAGTAGAGGGCAATCGTTTTATTACTTTGAAACCATTGACGTGATATCATATTCATTCGATGTACATCGACTCAACTTGCCAATTATTACAATAATTTTGATTTCTTGTAATAATTTCTTGTAATAATTTCTTGCCGTGCCAACAAAATAGTTGCCGTAAACAGTTTGCAAAAAACCTGAATCGTTATCCCAAACGATATCCAACAAAAATGCTGTAATTATCAGGGCTTGCAAAGAAGTCATTTCGAACAGGGCCCCAAGTAGAAACAGAGACCTGATCATTTTTAGCTAATTTTACAACACTGCTGACACTTGCTACTTGGCTTAGCTTTTTAGGCAGAGTATTGTGGTACAGTGACACTACAGTCTCACAATTCTTATGTATGGCACATTGGCCCAGTCCATATACAGACATGTGCACCATGAAGTGATAAAGACCATCCAGAGGGCAGGTAAAGATGCCAGTTTCAGGGTTGTAGCCATCACCTTTGTTGATGGAGACGTTGGCAAACTTCAGCACTCCAGGGTTAGATGGGTAGCTGTCGGCCCGAGCTAGTTTGGCGGTAAAGGCAATAACCCCGCCTAGAGTGGGCAGAAGATAAGATAAGACAAACACAGTTTTAAACAAAGACAAAAGCACTCTTGCATTCCTCACTCAGACTAGATACTGGCAACTCTAACATGCCTTTTCCATGCAACTTGTATGGAAAAGGCATGTTAGAGTTGCCGGTCTGAGCAGTGTGGCCTTGTATGATACAAGGCCACACTGCTCAGACTTTGTGGGGCTCCAAGCCATTTTCTAATAAATTAGTTAATCAACCTTTCTAGCTTTTCTACCTTCGATATGGGAACCTCATACACTGTCAGAGGTCACATCAGCCGAGGCAACAAACCAAACTTAAGACACCACAACTTTAACTTACCTGCGAGCCCTGACCTGTCTATACTACCCATTTTGAAGCTCTAATAACGACCTCCATTGTGGTAAAAGCCAATGGGGAAATGGTACCCCCTGCCAAACCTACCTCCAGCTGCTGCCAAGCTGTAGTGCGCTCTGCTGCAGTAAAACAGAGTTGAATATATAATAGATAAGCTTTAACTAGCCTCTTTATACTACCTGGCACTCTAAAGAAATCAAAAGCCTCCCATAACAGACTATGCGGTACTAAACCAAATGCATTTGCCAGTTCCAGAAATATTACATGATGGTCTCTGTTCTCATGTCTAGCTTAGCGATTAATTGAAACTATAATTGGAAAGTTTCCATTGTATGATAAACAACTGAAATGTGCAATTATCAGCATTAGCACTGCCTTCTTCACTGCCCTCACTGTTGTCTTCACTGCAGGGGTCCATCTTTGAAGATTTTTGACAACAGCTGAAGAATGGCATGCAAGATTGAGTAACCAATTGTTTGTTTCACACAATGTAAATAATTAACTGGCACTTTGAATGCTATTTGTAACTTGGCACTTAGTCAGAGATGTAGCTAGCAATGGTTAGTCTAGCAAATGAAATGCTTGAAACTTGCAATTGAAATGCTTGAAACTTGTTCTGGTGACTGGTGACTTTCTTACTGTATTAGCAGCAATGAATGTTTCACCTTCTTATGACAAATGTACACTTTGTAAGTTGCTTTGGATAAAAGCGTCTGCTAAATGCCCTAAATGTAAATGTAAATGTAATTCGATTTAACTCGTGCCTCCAAAGGGCTATACAGACAGGTAGCAAAGAGCTCTTTACCTTGAGTCGATTTGTAGAAGAAACAAGCCAGTGGCGTAGCCAGAAATGTTCAAATGGGCAGACACGGGTGGGCAAAGCCGATTTGATTAAAGTACGTTTGGTGAACGTAAGGGAAGCCATCTAATTGGACGGGCAAGACTGGCAAGTAGGCGGGCCTAGGCCTGTCCAGGCCCGCCCGTGGCTACGCCTCTAAAAAAAAACGGATCTATTGATCCTGGGGACAAGCAATAGGTGGTATTGCTTGGTGTTACTCAATGCAGCAATGTCACGGATTAAAACTGATAGGTGTTTGAAATGGCCTTACACTGTCATCCAGGATTCACCCCCCCCACCCTGACCCCAAGGTTGGGAACCACTGTATTTGTCTCACAGTACATTGGGTTCTGCATAGACAACACCATCCCCACTAAAAAGGTCCGCTGTTACCCAAACAACAAACCATGGGTAACTAGTGACCTCAAGGCCCTTCTCAACCAGAAGAGAAGAGGGCCTTTAGATCAGGGGACCGTGCGGAACTCAAACGGGTACGAAGAGAGCTCAAACGCTGCATCAGGTAGAGCAAGGACACGTACAGGAAAAAAACTTGAGGACAAACTTGAGGACAGCAACACTAGAGACGTGTGACAGGGGAGGAGAGAGATCACCGGCTTTCAGAGAAGAAGAGGGGGCACAGCTGTACACACAGGATGTGTACGCACAGGATGTACTGTTTCTTCTACAAATCGACTCAAGGTAAAGGGCTCTTTGCTACCTGTGTAGTCGGCGTACAGAGCGGAGGTGAGAGCACTGACACCGTGGTGTCAGGACAACAAACTCTCGCTCAACGTCGGCAAGACAAAGGAGCTGATCGTGGACTACAGGAGGCTGCGGGGAGAGAGGCACGCACCCATCCACATTGGGGGGGGGGGGGGGGGGGGTGGGGGGGGGCAGCGGTGGAGAGGGTCACTCAGCCATTTCAGATTCCTCAGGAATAACATCAGCGAGGATTTGAGCTGGTCACACCACACAGGTGTGGTCGTGAAGGCGGCGAGGCAGCGGCTCTTCTTCCTCCGCCGACTGAGGAGGTTCGGTCTGGACTCCAGGATACTCACCAACTTCTACAGGTGTACCATTGAGAGTATCCTGGCTGGCAGCATCACAGCCTGGTACGGCAGCTGCACTGCCCTCGACCGCAAGGCTCTGCAGAGGGTGGTCAGGACGGCCCAGCGCATCATCAGAACCAGCAGGTTCAGAGACAGCTTCATACCGCAAGCCATCAGGCTACTGAACTGCCCCCCCAGGATGTACCCCCCCCCCCCCCCCCCGCCCCCACACACACACACACAAACACACACAGGCCACTGTACTCTCTGCACCTTATTTCATCCAACTACTCTGACATGTATTTATTTCTTTATTGTTTTTGCATTGCATATTTGTATTCTTTATTTTTCTGTTTATATTCTTTCTTTTTTTCATTTGAATGTATTTTATATAGCAAAGTTGAGCACACCCGAGTAACAAGAATTTCACTGCTTGTAATGATGTACATTGTTATCTAGCATGTGACAATAAACTTTAAACTTGAAACAGCAGTAAGTGCTAAGGCTTTAATGCTCACCAGCAGGAGGCCCCTCCCTTATAGAGTGAGTCCTGAACAACAGGGGATGTTTGCAGGTGGTTTGTTTACAGAGGAGCTGCACTCACACAGAGGAGATGGTCTTCCACAAGTCGGGATACGCATACCCCTAGTGGCACTTTGAAGGACTGCAGGGGGTAAAAACAAGGCAAAAGAAGGAGTCTGCCAACAAAATGCAGACAAGACGGAACCAAACACCAAAATGTCGTCATCTCAGTTGACGAAACGTTCAACTTCCGGTCCTCTCAACTGAAAAAATATGAAATATTTTCAAACATTTTAGGTCCCCTCCCTAAAATGATTTGTGCTGTGTGTGCATTACAACAATGTTTGAGAGCCACTGCTCTCAGCCAGCACAGCATGCCTGCTGAAGATGACAGGAAACGGCATTCAGTTTCTGCATCTTCAATATAGCCTATTTCCAAGGTCCTTCCGCAATTTTGTATGTACTGTATTGCGAAACAGTGATCAACAAACACACACTTACATCCACGAGTGGCGGCAGAAACATGTTGCAATAATAATTAATTACGTAAATAGATTTGATAGCTGGCATTTTTTTAACATCATATTTGCCTCTTCCGTGCTTTACACACTGACTGTCCATAAGATAAAGTAGATAAAATGCATTCTTGTTTCCCACCCCCGTCAAACAAACAGGGCTACTCATGTACAAGCTGATGATCCACAATAGGCACAGGCAGCTCCACAAAGCCACAGTCATAACTCAGTGGCATACACTGTGGCGAGCCCCCAGCATTACTGTGTTGTGACACCGGCATGGACTCCTTCAGGATTGCCCGCATTTTATTTTTTGCTGCATATAGGGACAGACAGCACATTGGGCCTGTCCATACATATACATGTGTACCATGAAGTGATAAAAGCCATCCAGAGGGCATGATATATCATTACAGCAGGTAAAGATGCTGCTGTCAGGTTTGTAGACATCCTCCTCTTCATTGATGGAGACATTGGCGAACTTGAGCAACTTAACATGATATGTGTGATGTCAGTGAGGGGTATATCAAATTTGCATAGGATCTTAATTAGTGCAGGACAAAACACACGGGCTGATGAGCACACATCTACATCTGCAAGAAACAACAACACGTAACAACATAGGGAGGCTGTTCCCGTTTAGCAAGTGATGACCTGTTTATATTTATAACCCTATCCCACCAGTGAGCCCTTGATCCAAGAGCTAATTCCCTGAATCGTCCAAATCCAAATCCACTGATGGAGTGGGAGTGAACATAATGCAGAGAGGAACGCTTTCAATTTTGAGGCAAACAGACAGTCTGACTGGTAAGAGGCCCATGTGGTGTCTCTGGGGCGTGCGTGCGTGCGTGCGTGAAGAGTTTGGAGTTTGAGTTGTGGTGGCCCCCCGCGGTCACCCAGGGGGCCACACGTGTGTTTCACCCGGGGGGGTGGGGGGGGGGGGGGGGGGGGTCGGCCGTGACTGACGTCACCCAGGCCAGCCTCCATAATTGAAAGAGACGCTAATCCCCGCTCCTCCCCCAAAGCTGGGCGGAGGGAGGGTACGAGGCGGGGAGAGACGGAAGGGCGAGGGGTGGGAGCCAAAGTGGACGGAAGTTGGCTGGTGGCAGACACAGCGGGGCAGTCGAATGGGGGGTGCCGTTGTTTTCCGCGCCACCTGACACAGCAGCCACGACCCGTGCGTAAGAGGGGCCCACTCGTTGAACCGCGACCCTCGTCCACGGCTCGGCGCCTCCTGAGTCCCGCCACCAAGCCTCCAATCCAAGCCTCGCCCTGGAGGCCAGCGGCCTGCCCGGGGGGTCTGCGGAGGGGGGGTGCTGCGGGAGCTGTAGCCCTCCCCCTGGACCCCTTCTTGATTTAGCCATACTTGTTGCGGAAGTGCCGGACTTCACCAATGTTGAGCTGTGCCCGGCTGAGGAGGATTTCTACATGCCCTCGATGGAAGGGTAAGACATTGTCATGTTCTATATCGCTCACTCGTGAAAGAAAAGTATTTCCTTACCCACGCTACGGTTACTATTACTATTTTTCCTAGTGCCTCACCCGGTCTTCCAACGAGATGAGGTCCCTTCAGAGGTAGAAGACTTTTGATTTACACGGATGTCCACAGTAAAGAAAACCAGCCATAGTTTGGTCATTTAATACAGTGAAGAGAGAGGTGTGTGGGATATGTAGACATACATAATTCTGTGTCTGCGGTAGTGTAGTTGCTGACCTGCATGTGTGTGGACCTAAAGGGCCCTGCACCTCTGATACTGCCTGAGTAATAACATCCAAAATACAATAACAAGGCTACCATGTGCAGCACGCCAAAACAATAGTCAAACCCCATGTCTTGAAACCTGACTTTTTTTTTTTAGGTTGGTTGAGAAATTGTTGCTTCAGCACTTTTTGAAATGCGTCATACTGACACATTGAAAAGACAGTTTCCTAACCTTTCATTTCTGCGAATCATCAAAAAAAAAAAGCAGAATCGTGAGATTTGTAGCTGTATTTGAGACAAGAATCACGCCATTTTAGCAAAGGCTCTTCTCGGGTAGTGTAGCCGAAGGAAATGTATTGTTTTTATCCAGGTGGAATTAAGGGTTAAAAGTAAATGTTCTTCCAAGCTAGTTTAGCCAAATAAAGTAGTTTTTTTTTTCATCCAGGAGAAATTCAGGTGTAAAGTAATACAGCCAATACATTGCGGTAGATGTGTTAAACAAGCAAATGGATGTGGCTGGGATGAGGTGCGAGGGCAGCGAGAGACTTTAAGGGAGGGTTACAACAGGGCTTAGTGGCTCAGCCTTATAATAGCTGAGAGTTTCCATCGCAGGTGGCGTACAGAAAGCTTAGCTTGACACACTTCTCAAGCGCAGAAACTGAATTGACACACAACATGGTGTACAGAATAGTGAGGTCTGTGCACCTTCAATACAAGCCTCTCATCAAACTGGATTCTGTTCATGACCAGGAGGGAATGCCCGGATTCATGCTGCTTTGGCTGAATATGATGAAGGAAAAGAAGTGTATTCAACGTTTCCCTTCACCTGAATAACATTGTATACTACAATGTCAAAGAGTGTTATCTCCTAAGGCTGCTCTAGATACGATTTGAAAGTTGTAATGGACATAGAAAAAAAGCAGAGGAGGGTAAGAGATACACTCGAGATGCCCTGACTGGTAAAGACATTAGCTGGAAGCAATCGGTCTAAAATTAGAGGCATGTGCAGTGCAGTCAATTCGAAACAGATGCAGATGTATGGTTATGCCGTTTCTAAGAAATGAGACTAAAATAATACCTCTCCTGCATAACAACTGCATTTTTATCTGAACAGTCTACTTTTTAAAATCAGTTATGCCAGTGTCAGATTGACCTTTGACCTTTAAATAAAAAAATAACAAATAATAATAATAATAATATATAAATAAATGAATAAATGAATACATGCAGGGCCCCACAACATTATAACAAAGCTATACACTTTGTTATAATGGAAGTGGAAAAGAGTATTGAAAGAGGCTTCGGTCAGATCTTCCACACACCGTTAATCCCAGGTCATCATGAGTGGAGACCACAGCCTCAACAGATTGAGGTTAAGCTTGGCCCGCCCTCACATACAGCAAACACTTTGTGCACAAAAATACAATTTAAATATTAGACTTAAACTGAATGGATCATGTGGTTGAGACTGAGGCGTAGCTAGGGTTAACACCACAAACAGGTTCATAATGTCTTGCTATAATGGATTAGCAATGGTGGAGTGAGGGATGGAGTGGACAGCAGCACTGAGAGACAGAGAGAGGCCATGTAGTTCCTCGGCTATGCCTCCAAAAGTCAACTAATGTTTTTGGTAGGGAAATGGTCCTAAACCCATGATTCATGATTCTGACATTTACATGGAACAAATCGGAAGGAGGAAGACAACATCATCTTTCCTCAAAGCAAATGATGATTGCCTAATCTGTGTGTGGAAACATGCTTAAATATGCACACACATTTTGTGAAGGCGTAGGGGATGTAGATAAGACAGTTGACAAATATTTTTGCAAGATAAAAGTTTATCTTGCTACATGCCACGCGTAAGTTGAATGAGGCAATCATACTTTTTTCCAAGTAACAAAAATCCCCAAATATCACAAGCATACAAAGGTAGGCATGCTATTTAAAGGAAAACGCCACCGTTTTTTCATACTGAGCTATGTTCTTCGAGTTGATACATACCTCTCTCGCCTTTGTGCGTGTGCTCGATCGCTCTGGTGCGCAGCGCTACTCCGCTAGCATGTAGCTTGGCCCAGTATATTCCTTCTTTCTCTCCAGTTAAGATCCAAAAGGGGGTGAAGTTAGAATCGACCAAGCTTCCACATTTTCCCTATTTAAATACAGTTACATGAGTAGTTGCACAACCCAAGTATGGTTACACAAAATGAAACATGGCAATTTTCTAAGTGGATAAAAAGGATAACTATAATGCATGGCGGAATAACACCTGGGAGCACTTTGACGTTGGTGCAGTAATATCTATATTATATCACTCCTAAAAGATCCTCTCCCCCTCCCTGTTACTTCCGTCAATAGAACCAATGTGACTTTTTACTTCTACTACTACAGGTAATGCAGGCGACGGCGTGCAGGTCACGTTGGTTCTATTGATTATTATTATTAGCTACTCACGTAACCGTATTTAAATAGGGAAAACGTGGAAGTGCTTGGTTGCTTCTAACTTCACCCCCGTTTGGATCCTGAGGAATATACTGGGCCAAGCTACATGCTAGCGAAGTAGTGCTGTGCGCCAGAGCGATTGAGCACACGCACAAAGGCGAGAGAGGTATGTATCAACTCGTCTAAGATCAGGGAAGAACATAGTTCAGTATGGAAAAAAGGTGGCATTTTCCTTTAAGTTGAGCAACTAAAGTATGTTTCAAATGAAGAAAGACATGTAGCTTCTTTCTCTCCAGTTAATGTGCTGTGTGCGGTCAGTCCCATTAGTGCTGTCATGTCCTTTTCAACAGAGAAATGGAAGAGACGATCAGTCAAGATCAGAGCATCGAGGAGATGCAGAGGAAGGACAATAGACTGCCAATCCAGGTATGAGTAAAACCATACTAATCAGTCTGTGTTTTGGTCTAGATCACATTGTAGATCAGTCTGGACCACATTGATTTCTTGAAATTACAATATACTGTAGGCCAATCAGGGACTGTGTCTTAGTTGGTGATGTAAACCACATTAGTAAAATAAAAAACAGCTATAAGTCCAGTAATTGCAGAACTAGTGTCATAATAACTATTGAACAAACATTAAGTGCCAGAGTCCAACTGTATTGTTACGTTTGATGGCTCAAGGAGTTTGTCTGTCAAGGCAAGTAGTCTACTGCAAGAGGCCCCCTACTGCAAGAGGCCTGTGTAGCGAAACTGAATGTGAGGTCACATGATCAGGATGGTCTCCAGGCTAATAGCAATTAATTAGACTTCTGCCAGGGGGTCCACTCATTGTACCTCTTAAAGGAGCTCAGCCTAATACTAGCTACTGAGGTATTTGAGTCCGGAATAACTTGGCCGACACGCCTCGCTTTGGCTGATGCTCTCATACCTTATTGTACGAATGTCCAGGCTGTTCTTTAGTTGCAACGCAGTGAGTTTATTGCTGCACAATGTCCAAAAACAAAGAAAGACAAAACAAACAAACAAACAAAACACCGGCATGATGAGCGCCTCCGCGCCACAGCGGTCAAAAACCGTTTGCCCTTCCGGATCAAAACCTGCCAAAGAGAGTGAACCATGCCCCCTTTATGCACCTGAGCTCCCCATGTAACAGCACAGCGACCCCCTCCACACACACTGAGTGAATTACACCAACACCTCAAAACTCAACCAAACACATTCAGCTCCTATAGTACCATCTCGTCCAACCCTCCACTAGATTTTCCCGGAGCCATTTGCCGTGGCGCCGGGGCCCGAGAGCTCCCTGCACTGTGGGGACTGGGACCCCCAGAAGGAGCGCCTGCCCTCCATCGTGGTGGAGCCCACCGAGCTGAGCGAGGTAGAGAGCGGGGAGCTGCGCTGGCCACCGGAGGGCACAGACCAGGAGGACGAGGAGGAGGAGGACCTGTTCCTGGAGCAGTGCATCCCCCCTGCAAACATCGCTGACTGGGGGGAGGAAGACGAGGAGGAGGAGGAGGGGGAGGATGACGGAGACGAGAGGTCGGTTATCCTGAACCATCAGCAAAGCCCGTCTCTCATCGGTAGGCCGTCCGTATGACACACACACACCGACACACCCACACAAACACACACACACACACACACACACACACACACACACACACACACACACACACACACACACACATACACACACAAACACCCACACAGACACACACACACACACACATACACACACACACACATACACACACACACACAAACACGCACGCACACACACACACACACACACACACACACACACACACACACAC
Source organism: Urophycis tenuis (assembly GCA_036785325.1). Lineage (NCBI taxonomy): Eukaryota > Metazoa > Chordata > Actinopteri > Gadiformes > Phycidae > Urophycis > Urophycis tenuis. The sequence continues at coordinate 1,002,713 of JAXIVH010000011.1, forward strand.
ACACACACACACACACACACACACACACACACAAACACACTGACACATATTTACATTTTTCAGACCTTCAGTCGGACGCCTTCAGGGATGACACCCCAACTCTCCCACCAAGTAGCACGCTGGCCCTCAACTGACCCCTGAGACCACTACCTGTGACCCCTGATGGCACTACATCAAACATCTTGCAGTATGAAGATCCCCCAGAAAAAAAAACAGGAGGGCTGGGAAATCAGTCTCTTCCAACCCCCAAAATAGATGAGTGATTAAATAAAGAATTACAAAAACAATCCCAACAACGTTTAAGTATATAGTAGGTATATAGTATAAGTATATAGTAGGCTTTGTCTAGTATGTATGTGTAGAATGTATGACAAGATGTGTTTCTTTCCTTTATTTACCCAGATGAGTAGATCAACGTAAACTAGAAAATGTTACTCCACACAAGAAATTACGTGTGCATAGGACTGCCCATAATCATTGAGGTGAGGATCAAACCACCAACCCTCTAGTTGAGGAACCCATGCTCTACCCACTGAGCTATGCTGCCCAGGTGACAGCTGGAAAGCAATTAGCAGAGTCATTGAGTTAGGCTCAATGTTATCTCTAGTTTTTATCTCAAGTTTTTTGTATTTTTAATCGCAAATATCTTAAAAAGTATTAAGTTTACAAAATGGATCCAGCAGCTCAGTATGGGGGTTAGAGGTAATGGAACAAAGACAATACAACCTAGGGTTATATTCTGTCTTTTGGGTGGGCTAAGGAAGCCACAGCGGGGGGGGGGGGGGGGAGGGGGTTTGGGATTTTGAATATCGTATTGGAGGACGGAACGATCAAAGGCATTTGATCACAGCTGACTACGCGGAAACAATTTAAACTTGTGTAAAACATGCATCGGTCATTTTTTTTTCATTTTGGCCATTTATTTTTTCATAGTGACAAGGGAGGTGGCGGATCCAATAAAAAATGTTCCGGATCCAAAGTCAGAGTTGGCGGAACATGTTCCGGTGTGTTCCGGCTCAAATTAAGCCCTGAAGAAGGCGATATCTAGATTGTGCATTCCTATGCATTACTCCAGGTCAGGCGCGTAGCCACATAAGGGCCAATGTGGGCCAGTGCCACTATGATTGACAGCTGGCCCACCCTATCAGAAGTGCCCGGAATCAACTAGAACTTCAAGGAACGAAAAAATAGCTGCGCTATTAACTGCTACAAATCAGTGGCGTCGCCACGGGCGACGCCACTGATTGGCTCGCCACAAATTGGCTTTGCCCACCCGTTTTTTTCTGTGCCCACCCATTTGAACATTTCTGGCTAGGCCTACACCACTGCTTCAGATTACAGAGAACACTGATGTTCATGTTCTATCTTGCACACAGATCTTTGCTCATTTCCTTTTGGGGTCAATAGTAGTAGTACTTAGTTTAAAATAGTAAAAATGTCATCATATGACAGACACACACATACACATGCAGAACATACAGGGAGGGGCCTGTGTGTTTGCGTGTGTGCACATAAGTAGCGAAAAGCAGAACACTGTCATGCATTGCAGCACTAACCATACATCAAAATGGACTCTGAAGCTGTAAGTTAAATCTTTGTCAAATTAAATATGTTTCGACTATTTTACCAACTGGGAAACATCACAGTTTTTCCTTCTAAAGGAAAGGTTTAAATCTCAATCAATTTACGATTATGATTGTAATCATAATAATACTCATTATAGTTATAATTATAATTATGAATGCATGAATGATTATAATTTCCTTCTTTAAGAGAAACATTGTAGGGATAGAAAATCCCTAGCCGGGACCTTTTGGTTTGATCGTTGATGTGGTGATGTATTTGAGGGTTTGCCCTCTGTAAGACAGACGGCAGAGGAACTGTTATGTTAACATAATGCAAGTAGCCTACAACATTTTCAACTTTTAAACACAGAGGATAGTAACCATGTTTCGAGCCTACATGTATGTCTATGGATATGGTGGTTAGTTTAAATTGCTTTCATGTTTACCAACCATTCTTCTCCATGAAACAGTTTACACCAACCGTGGATTATTTTACCGGGGATGTTATTCAGCCTCCAATTCAGCCCATCCAAATAGTGACCCTGATCTTCTATGGGCTTGTGTTCATCCTGGGTGTTCCAGGGAATGCACTGGTCATGTGGGTGACAGGCTTCGGCATGTCTCGTACTGTCACCTCCATCTGGTTCCTCAATCTCTCCCTGGCCGATTTCCTGTGCTGCCTCTGCCTCCCGCTCCTCATGGTGCCGCTGGCTCAGGACGACCACTGGGACTTTGGCCCCGTTGCCTGCACGCTGTTGAAGAGTGTGTTCTACCTGGTGATGTACTGCAGCATTCTGCAGCTGGTACTGATCAGCGTGGACCGCTGCCTGCTGGTGACCTGGCCCGTCTGGTGCCAGAACAACAGGCGCCCTCGGCTGGCGGTGCAGGCGTGCGGGGCGGCCTGGGTCCTGGCGTTGTTGGCCACCATTCCAGAACTGATCTTCACCAGGGAGGTGGTTCATCCGCAGAAGATAGTGTGCTTGGCAGTACGTTCTCAGCTCAACTCCCAGATCATCATCGGTTTCCGTTTTGTGTTTGGATTCCTGCTTCCCTTCCTGGCCATTGTGGTCAGCCACGTCGTGGTGTACAGGAGGGCCAGTGCGATGTCCGCAAATAACCGGTCGAAGCGCACGCTTAAGGTCATCATCGCTGTCGCCGCCAGTTTCTTCTTCTGCTGGCTGCCTCTGCACTTCATGAACATCCTGATAACCATAATAGATCTAGGGTCTTCGCATCGGCCCAACATAAACATGGTACAAGCGCTGGCCAGCTGCCTGGCGTACTTCAACAGCTGCATCAACCCCATTCTCTATGTGTACTTGGGCCGTGAATTCAGGACCAGCATAAATCGATCCCTTCCCAACTACTTCAACTTCATCAAAGAGGAAGCCACGTGCTGTGATACCACGAACGCCACTATCAACACCAAGTCCAGCAGCACGGTAATGCCAGAAATCACGGGCGTCTGATGGAGCAAACCAATAAAATAAAAAAATACATATATTAATATGCTGAATTTCACCCATTACAATGTGTTTTTATGAGTCGGTTTTGGAATAAAGATGAGTTGGATTTTTGTACAAAGGAGTAGAAGAACTATACATCAAGTTACGAGGGCTGCTTTATATAGACAAGCACACACACACACACACACACACACACACACACACAAATGCACGCACACATGCACATATTTTCTATTTTCATATGTATATGTTTGTATTAATTATATATGCATATCCATTGTTGTAAAACGAATAGTGCTGGTCCTTGATTGCAATATTAAAATATTGCATAAACACACACCTGCATAACAATTCATTTGTAGTATTAATGTGCTGCTAATCTCAAAGTGTGTGAGCCTGTGTTGTAACTATGCTGTGTTCTTGTTGTGCTGTGGTCTTGTGTAGCTGCTGTCTGTGTAGATAAGAGCAAGCCTCCTGTTTATGCACATGGGTTTGTGCATGTGGCTCATATTATTGACCCACATGCACACATACACACACACACACACATACACACACACACACACACACACACACACACACATCGCAGAACATGCAGGTAGGGCTGTGCGTGTTGGCGTCCATGTACACTATAGCAGTTGCGGAAAGCAGAACACACTGTCATGCAGTGCAACACTTGCCCAACATCAAAATGAACTCTGAAGCTCTGAAGTTCAAACTGTTTTCAAATTAAAGATTTGGTCAGCAAAAAATTGTGGTCAGAACATGTATGCCCCCTTTAGGATCAAAACTAGTGTTGCAAAAGGGACAATGTTGAATTGGAAAAACAACAGACAATTCGCAGACTAGGTTAGAGTTATGACACCTCCAGCCATAGGGGTGAGTTGTTAGCCCAATTTGAAGGAGGCAGACTGAAAGGACACTCATTTCCTCTTGTAAACCCATTTTCTTAATTTTTAAAAGAAAATAACTTAAGTGTATTCTTGACCAATGGCGGCTCCTGAAGAAAATCTCAGGGGGGTGGGTGGGGGTTGGGGGGGGGGGGGATTTTTCTGATAATGATTAAGGTGACCCATTCAATAGGTGCATTAAGCAAGACAGTATCAATTTGTTGTTAGATGATGAACTCATACAGAGTCCTTCTTGTGTCCACTAGATGGCAACTCCATAATCAAAAATGGTGTAGCTCCACAATTAATTATTTCCATGAATCTAATGTTGTATGATGTAAAATGGCTAAACAGGACACAAGATATGTCCAGCAACCACATAAAGACAGGGGCAGCATATTAAGTCAAGTTAATTAACTGACCAAGGATCAAGAGCGTTCCCAACCTTTACAACATAACAACTCATCAAAAACTTTGTCTCACTGTGCCACAAAGTCCCCCAATCAGAACAACACCTGGGTTGGTGGAGCCCTCCATCTCATCCTTGCCTCACAAAGCTAACTGTCTCAATTCACGTACTTGCGCACTTAAACTTCCTTTTTTGAGTGCATAGTGCGTTCACACTGGTAATTGCGGCAAGATGCAGTACACTGCTAGTACCCGGATGGTGCACTCATAACGGTCAAAAAGCTAGTGTACAACGCTGGACACTTTTCACCCTCAATGGTCGCCATTTTGTCTACGTAACGGAAGGGGAGGAAACGCCAGCACTTTCCAAAAAAATCTGATAAAGATTGCGGACGACACCTGTGGACCGTTGGCCCAGACCACTCCTTTTAAATGTAAGATATAACGTTACACATCAATCGAAAAGTGGTTATTTTTCGTTATGTATCACCATTTTATTGTTAGACAGATGTATGACAGATGTCATAAGCGATTGTGAACGGTTTGTGCTGATATGCTTATACGTGAATGCTAATACGGGAACGAACGCTTGTATCGTCATTTCCGGTAAGTGCAAAACGGGAGTGCTTCATTTGAGACGGTACTTCTTAGACGGAATTCACGCACTACATCAGTAAGTACATAGTGCACACAGTGCACGTACGGAAGTGTACTCGTGGAAGTACGTGGATTGAGACACACTCCTCGAACACTCCACAAAACTTCACACACTGGATTAGCCGGTTGAGGAGGATGTGTCAGTTTGGTAACAAGCTTACGCTACGTATGACGCAAGCGCGTTAGGGCGAGTCCCAAAATCCTCATTACAAATGCATTGGAGGGTAATTTTCCGAAAAAAAAAAAAAGTTTTAAAGAGGAACTATGCAACTTTTTTTTAGCTTTTTGGACCTTAACATTGCAGGTTAAGAGTTGCTGTGATGGTTCTCTAACACTGTATGGGTCGATTGGTGGGTGCTTCGACCCCATCTAGTGCTTGTGGGCTGAAAAAGTGAAAATGCAAGTCTGTGGCGGCGGTCCACCGCCAAAAGTCTCGCGGTAGTCTCATGTCTCGCGAAGTAACAAACTGCTTTACAGCACTCAGACCCACAAACACGGAACCTGTCTAGATATAAACACAAGTAGCGAGGGGATTGTTATCGTCATCATGGATCAGAAGACTAAAAAGAGACACAGGAACCCACCGTCGGAGGAACAGAAGAAGCGAAAAAGGGCGAGTGACAAACAGAGAGACCAGACACGAGTAAACATTGGGCAGCTTTTCATGAATGGTGTGAACTGAGAGAACAAAATGAAGACTGCGAATCAGATGCTGACTTGGCCGTGTTGAAATTGTAGAACCCTTGAGCTAACTTTGTTCTCTTTTTTTCTGTATGGTGGCTTTCTTGATGTTAGTCTCTGTAATAATATGTTTGCTCAACCATTTGTTGTGAGCCCTGTATGTTTCTAGCTTGCATTCTTGATGGTGGCAGGGGTGTTAGTGTAGCAGGCTAAATCCACAAATCCAGGTTCGTGTTGTTTATTTAGATCACTGGATCGCCCTTCGAATGCCTCAGATTTTGCTACGAGTGCCGCCCATATCATGTGATAAGTCCGGCTGACCATATAATGCCATACCATATAGTACCCTGGGGGAGAGCTGCTAGTTAGCACAACTACTCGCAGCCACTCGCCAAACACGTTTGTTTCCATAGTTGTTTTGCTGTTCGCCTGTCTCGTCCCCGAAGTACAGGCTAAATCCCCGAATCCAGGTTCATGTTGTTTATTTAGATCACTGGATCGCCCTTCGAATACCTCAGATTTTGCTAATAGTGTCACCTATATCACCAGGAATCAGGAATCAGGAACGAATTATTGGCAAGTATTTTTACATACAAGAATTTTGGTGCGCAATAGAAAAGTAAAATGGAAGTAGTGCAGGAGTAAACAAATAAAGTAAAATTGAGAATTGTAATAATTGAAATAAAAATAAAGTAAAAAAAGCAGAATTGAGTCCCCTGTATGGATCCAGTAATTTTGTCAAAATGTGTGATGCGTTGTGATTACAAGTTCAGCATCTCACAAGGCACTGACTGCAACCGTGCTGGACAAGAGGGGGTTGAACCAGGTGAAGACGTTTCTAAACTTCAGGTAAGCATCTACATTTGTAATGTTATGAGCCTTATTTTTAGATGCACTTCCTAAACAAAAGTCACCTCGATTTCACTAAGCAAATGGGTAAGGGTTTGGTGCAGTTGGTCAGGTCTAGGTTCAGCAACATCATGTGCTGAAATAATGAGGTGACTACCTGAATATAGTGAGTGACCAGTTTGTTCCATCAATGGGCATTTTCCTCCAAGATGATAAAGCTTGGATTTTTGTGCTCACATTGTGAAAAAAATGGTTGAACATGAGACATAATTTGCACACATGAATTGACCACAGAGTCCAGACCTTAACCCCATTGAGTGTTGTGTTAAACAGTGGTTTGACTTTTCCATCATCAATACAATCTTGTATTATTGATGGAGTGAGGAGTGAAGAGTCAGACCATTCTCCAGCACATCCCAAAGATTCTCAATAGGGTTAAGGTCTGGACTCTTTCACCACTCAAAGTCTTTCACACTGTGTGTCCGATGAATCCTGGCATGGTGATCTTGGAATATGCCTGTGCCATCAGGGAATAAATAATCCATTGATTGAATAAGCTTGTCATTCAATATGTTCTAGTAGTCAGCTGACCTTATTCTTTAAACACGTAATGTTGCTGAACATGGGCGTAGGTTTGGTTTGAAATGTGCTGGGGACAGAGACGCATTCGGAAGTGCATTTTCAGAAGTGCTGGGTACAATGACGCGCATTCATTTTTCCCCCTTTCGCGCAAGTCATGTTAATTAATAAAAATGTATACAAAAATGTGATGATGACACACACGCACACACACACACACAAACACACACACACACACACACACACACACACACACACACACACACACACACACACACACACACACACACACACACACACACACAGACGCGTGACTATGCTCACGCACAGAGCTCTAATACTTTTAATTGGATAATGTGATTCAGATAGGTGCAGATCATGGCCGTGTCTACCTGCTGAATGTAACCGCTGTGAAACAATCGGGAAATAACGTTTCATTTATCTGATTAACGGCTTTATCGAGACCGGCGCTCGCTCTCTGTTATTGTTACTCTATGTCTCTCTACCGAAGTGCTAGCTCTCTCCCCGTCTCTCTCTTGTCATCGGACACAAATCAAATTAAATGTTGTTTCTATATTGTGTAAATTAGGTTAATGCTTTTGTGTTTTCTTGTATTATCAGTTCAACTTGTACTTGCCTGAGGAAATCGTGGATATTGTAACGTGTTGGGGGAGTGTTTCCCAGAATGCATTGCGACATTCTGGCATTCTGTGTCATTACATGTTATTGCTATTAGATAGGGTTTGGAGGCGAATGTTCAGGACATGTTGGGTTGCATTTCAATGTTTCATTACGTTCACTTTGTTGACTGTTGTTTTTGGGATGAGTCAGGGAGCACCATTACTCAACCCACTATGGCATCTTGTCATACCACTACCACTCCGCTTGTGACCGCATGAAAAGTCCGCTTGTGACCCTGTCATACTAAAGCGACTTGTAAGAGTGGAGTTCTTCCTCTAGCTTGACGTAACTCAGACTGCATTTACTGACGTAGTGGTGAAAGACACCGGTGCGAGTCCCACACGGGGATTATTTCATAAAAAGTGGTGGGTACAAAATGACTCATGACGAAAACTGGTAGGTACGCATCCCCACCGTCCCCACCGTATTCTACGCGCCTGTTGCTGAACCTAGACCTGACCAACTGCAGCACCCCCAGGGAAATCCTGGTGACTTTTTTTTGGTCGGGTAGTGTATGTATTCAAGCAATTCTGTTTAGTCTTCAAACATTTGTTTAGATAATGATCATAGATGTTTAGCCTAATGTGTGATTCTTGTTGTATTCGGTCACATCACATTATCATTACCTGCTCAATGGACTGCTCGGGGGCCACAGTTGATGTCAACTGTGAGTCAGTCTAAAGCATAAAAACACATTCCAAATGTATGTATTAGACAGACAGACAGACAGACAGACAGACAGACAGACATACTTTAATGATCCCTGAGGGAAATTGCATAAAAACTACCTGCCGAAACCCGGGATTAGGATTAAGTACTCAGTCCTTTTGTGTTATTTAAAAACCTCAGAAGGATGGGGTGAGTTCCATCAGGATTGTGATTACAGTTGGGAGTGTTGGCCATTATTAAGCTCTTTTTTTTGACATTGCATGTACCTCAAAACTCCACAGACTGCCCATCAGATGTCTTGACAGGGTGGCTGTGGAAGGCAACCGGAGAGTTGTCTTCAGTTGGGTGTAGCACCGTGGACTGTGGTGGTAGAGTCGCAGTGCCATGTTCTTCTGCTCTGGTGTGTACCGCTCACCATGTTTGTTTGCCCGTGTTGGGGCTATCTGCCCATCCACAAATTATTTTGCTTTTTTTTGGGAGGCAGTCCGTAACCAGCACATGGACTTCCTTTTGCTTTTGTTTGAATCTGCACATGAAATTGCTAAAATTAATGATTCATAGAAATACATAGAAGTACTATGTGTAAGACGTTCTCAAATTGTATCTCTTTGCCAGCCTATCCTGTGCATAGATGGGATTGTGGGTTATGTCTGTTGTTGGGGTTGCTGATTGTCAGTTCCTTGGTTTGACTTATGTTAAGGTGAAGGTTGTTGTTGTTTGTGCACCACTGTGGGATGTAGGAGATAGGAGTTTTGTGGCCTTTACTACAAAGGGAGTTCAACCTACCCAGCTTTAACCCAGGGTTAACTTGCAAACTCAGTGTTAAGAAAACCTGCTTGTCTTAACTGGTGTTTAACGCCGATTTAGATGTTGGTTTGTCTACACCGAGTTTATGTTCAGGACATGTTTTGCAATGCAAAATGACTTTATGACCAATCATTTCTGCAGCGCATTCTTATTAAACTGTGGAATGGTGCTAATTTAAAGAAATGAAATAAGCACCACAGTAACACCACAATGATACTTTTGTAAATGCATGTGGAAAATGCTCACCAAAAGAGTAAATCCATTGTTTGATAGTTATGTTTCATATTCTGTTTGGATATTGAGTCCTGCAATCATTACGTTTCCTCCAACTTTTGATGTTACCCTGATAATCCAGTAACCCTGCTTCATAGTGCAGGCCATTGGTGTCATGGAGTGTGTGTGTGTGTGTGTGTGTGTGTGTGTGTGGGGGGGGGGGTGTTGGGGATGATGTTACTACTGCATACTTTAACTGCTGGTTTCTTAGTTTGTTGTTCACCATGTAGTGGTACTGGCACATTTTGGCCCTTTCCCTCTGTAGCAGTTTTCTCAGGTCTTTGATTGTCTGCAAAAACATCTGGTTGTCAGTTCTTTCATTCTGTAAATGAAGATTCTATGCATACAGTTGCTGTCTTGAATGCCCTTTTACCTTATCTTTCTTTGCCAGGAGTGTGTAGAAGTCCACGGACATTTCTTCCTGAGCCATCTCACCAGCACTTGTAAATATGTTGGAATCTGGAACCGTATTACATTTACAGTTATGTATTTGTTTGTCCAAAGTAAAAAGAGGAATAATAATCAAGTTACAATAGAGTACCACAAGCTAACAGGAAACTGACAGAAGATGATGAAAGTGCAGCAGGAAGAGATGGTGCAGTACAATGGGGCATTGCATTCAGGCAATTTTATTTCGATAGTTCTGTTAGTGCTCCTGTAAGACAACAGTGCTACTTCAGTGGAGTGGCCACTTTTTAAGCCAGATTTGTTGGGGATCAAGAAGGCTGTGACAGAAATTATTTGACCTATTCATGTAGCTTTCCATGTCCACATCCATAAAGAAAGAACCAAACCCAACTGCCCTAGCAGTGACTGTCCACTAATCAGGGTGTTTATTTCAAACTCTCGCCTAGATGACGAGACTTCCTCACTGCTGTGACATGGATTGAGCAAAGGAGTGGCAGTGACAGAAAAGGTATGTAGATATTCTACGCATTACGCTCATAGTATCTTGGTTGAATCTTTATTTAGCTGTTTCTCAATTATGAACCAGAGGAAAAAATTTAATATTGAACACAAAAGTCTTGAGTCTTGTATTAAAGTCTTCTGATTGTGATATCATATAAAGTCTAGTTTATGTCCTATGCAAATATGCATACTGAAACCATTTTGAAGCTGCCAGATGTAGACATACTTTACATCTTAGGTCCTTTGGCCTGAAATGATCTTCACAGACCACATAGCCCCCTTTGTCTGCCTCAACTTTTGACATGCGGGAGGACAGATCTGCCCTCCTGCCATTGTAAAGCCACTTTACAACTTTACACTTCTTCCCTGTGTTGATTACAGTAGAAATAAAAAAGGCTTCCTTAGAATATGACTTATCTTTTATCTCAATAATATAACATACTCAATTCTATTGTGATGAAATGCTTTTGACTAATATTTGATTAGATTAGATTAGATTAAACTTTATTCAATTTAATTATATCATTGTGCAGAGTACAAGTACAGGGACAACGAAATGCAGTCATAAAGTATTCGCAAAATGGTTTTGATCATTAAGTGGTGACCAGCCCTGACGGTGATGGTGTCCTTGCAAGCCAGCTAACATTTTGCGCACTACCAAGTGTCTCTGGCTCAGCACCCCATTTTATACAAGCAATGACTTACCTTCGGTCATCTTTTGGCATGGCGGAAAATGAACGCCCGCACCCCACTCTGTTGTCACAGCCATAAAAAGCAAACGTGCCATGTTTTATTTGTTAGACAATATCTAGACTAATTGATGACGATGATGAGCGATGAGCAAGAGCGATGACTTCTTGCTGTTAGTGCCGGTGTTGTTAAGATGATAACAGTGTCGCAGTCCAAGATTACCTGTAAGAAAATGTGCTTTAAAAACGTTAATTTGATACAAAACCACCAAACCTTTTCAGCGATTTTAGTCTGTTTTTCATCGTGATTTCAAATGTTCAACTTTTTTATTTTTTATCTTTTAGACCTCGGAAAATGGAGATACAGCTCTTCCCCTATACATTTATACATTTACATAGGGCCCTGGGGCCTCATGTACAAAGGTTGCGTACAAAAATGTGGCGTAGGGGAGACCGGGTATATGGTTGTAACACTTTTTGCTTCAGCACCTGTAACTCATTGAATTTTTGAGCTAAAGCTCTCAAACTTTAATACAAAGTACCCACATCTGTTTACTACAAATGGCACCAATTCAAACCTCTGCAAGAATATCACAGACCTCATGGAGGTGATGTCAAATACATGTTGTTCCTTTGTTACAACCTACCCCACTACCGGGGTGGGCTGTAACACATGCTGGGGTAGGTTGTAACAATTAGACAAAATAAGCAAAAACAGAGGCCACACCATGTGATGTGCTTTATTGAAATAAAAGAACAATGTCATGTATATGTATATTTGTGTTATGTATAATTTCATTTAATATAAGTCACATGGTTGCAATATTATAAGTACTAGACAAAGTATAGTCTTGGTCCAAAAAAGTACTTTCTTACATCAAAATCAGTTTTTTCTCGATAAAATCTGCATGGATCGGTTTCCAGCCTAGATAATGACCATCGACGATAGGGGGGGAAGTGGGTAAATACTGAAATGGTCATGTGACTCCTATCTTGATCGGTGGAATTGATGGTGTTACAACTCTTCCCGTGTTACAAAAATACCCGCGCCGGTCCCCCCTACGTCCGTTTCACGCTCACGTTCAGAAAACGTGAAATGAGCGTGGAAATGTGCGGTGCCCCACGCCACCTTCATGGCTGACGTAGGCTACGCACGTTTCTACAGCTATGTTCCTTTGGCGACACTTAGAGGTGATGCTTTGAAACTGCTAATAATGTCAAACGCGGTCATCAGAGTGATGTGCACGTCAGAGACACACCTATGAACAATTTACACACCGACGTGTTTGAAATTATAAAAAGAAAAAAGCATCCGGAAATTAATGTGTTGAAGAAAATGGTATTAACAATAGCAGCGTTAGCGTTGTTAGAGGACCTTGCAAACGTTATACTGAGATATTTGCGATTAAGATGCAAAAAAAAAAACCCATAGAGATAACACTGAGCCTAGCTTTCCATTGTTACATTAACTCCGCTAATTCCATTCCGGTTGTCAACCGGGTTCCATAACCGGGGGGTTGGCGGTTCTATTCGATCTATTTACATTTAGCAGACGCTTTTATTCAAAGCGACTTACAAAGAGTATATTTGTCATAAGAAGGTGAAACATTTCATTGCTGCTAATACAGTAAGAAAGTCACCAGAACAAGTTCCAAGCATTTCAATTGCTAGATTAACTATTGCTAGTATATAACATCTCTGACTAAGTGCCAAATTACAAAGAGCAATTAAAGTGCCAAGACATACAACAAATAAGAGCATTATGGTACGGTTATGCAGGGTTCATGTGACCTCCGAACAAGTGGGTCTTGAGTCTCTTCCGGAACATGGGGAGTGACTCTGCAGTCCTGACATTGGCAGGTAGCCTGTTTCACCACTGCGGTGCCAAAACTGAGAAGAGTTGTGAGTTTGCCATCCAACCTTTTCCTCCTTTTAGTATGCATGCTCCACTGATCATCAACGATGCTACAGTGGAGAGGGTGAGCAGCACCAAGTTCCTGGGTGTGCACATCTCCGAAGACCTGTCATGGAACCATAACACCGCATCACTGGCCAAAAAAGCCCACCAACGCCTGTACTTCCTCCGCAAACTAAAAAGAGCTGGGGCCTCATCCACCATTATGCACACCTTCTACAGAGGCACCATCGAGAGCCTCCTGACCAGCTGCATCACTGTGTGGTACGGTGCCTGCACCGTGTCCTGCCGCAAGACATTGCAGCGCATAGTGAGAGCAGCTGAGAGGATCATCGGTGTCTCTCTCCCCCCCATTTTGGACATTTACAACACCCGCCTCACCGGCAAAGCCATCAGGATTGCTGGTGACCCCACCCACCCATCCCACAGTATCTTCAGTTTTCTGCCATCGGGGAGGAGACTGCGGAGTCTGCGGGCCAGAACCAGCAGGCTCAAGGACAGCTTCTTTCACCAGGCTGTCCGGAGGCTCAACTCCCTCCCTGTTCTGCCCCTGCCTCCCCCCCCCACCCCCCCCCCTCCTCTGCCCCCCTGCCACAGACTCTTAACCCTGCACCCACCTCGGACCATTGCCCTCCCGCCACCACTCACAAACTCTCATCCTGACTGACACTTTAGAATTGTCCTTTGACTGTTTTAAATATATTTTGCACTATTTTTTGCGCTATTCAATTTTCCATTTTTCAACGCACTACCTTACTTTTTCGTACTTTTCTGTGTTTCTGTGTTTTTGTCTGTACGGTGTCCGTTTGTCTGTTTGTTTGTCCATTGTTTATTTTGCACCGCAGGTCTGAGAGGACTGCAATTTCATCTGTGCTATATGCCTGCCATGTAGCATATTTGACAATAAAGATACTTGAATCTTGAATCTTCATGGCAGTACCAGGCGACCAGCTGAGGTAGTTGAGCAGAGTGCTCGAGCAGTGGCGTGGTGTTTCACTAACACTTGGAGGTAGGTAGGGGCAGTTCCATGAACAGCTTTGTAGGCCAGTAGCATCGACTTGAATTTGATGCGAGCCACTACAGGGAGCCAGTGGAGGTCTTGGAAGAGGGGGGTCACGTGGGATAATAATGAATCTTATCTAATTGATAACGGGCATTCCTATGCACAAGTAAATCCTCGCATGGAATTATATTTTCTAGTTATTATAACTATAAATACTAATTATAACTATTAATTATCATTGTTGGCAACAGTTGCATTATGTTGAATTAAATAATTTGAGGTGTATTTTAAATTATTTTGTGTTTCTTTTGAGTATGTATGTATGTGAAATAAATTAAAAAAACAATGACTGTACCAATCATGACAAGCTATGCAATAAGGTGTGCTAGGTTAAGAATGTAGCCTACTGATTAATGTTCCATGACAGTAAAAGATTATACGTGTGATCCCGCGGAATGACACGGGTGTTCTGCTGCATATACTGTGGCCTATTGACTAAGACTCGTACACAAACAATTAAAACAGATGGGCACCCAAGGCCATGTGCAATGGGGAGCACCGCTTCCATATCTCTAAAGCACATTCCTCTGTACAAATAAAGACCCAGGACAGACACAATATAGGCGGAACAGTCTAGGTAGAGCATCCGTGGATACGAAGCTGGGTGTGTCACACCGCGGTGAGGTCAAGTTGGGTTTTTGTCCTGTCTCCATGTCTTGTCTTGTCATTTCCTCTTTTATTTTGAAAAGTAACTTTCCTCTCATTTCAGGTCACTTGCCCTTCCTCGTGTGTCTTGGTCTGATTGTCTGATTGTTTCCTCCTGTTCCCTGTTTGTGTATAAGAGTCTGCGTCTCCCTTTGTCATGTGCTTGTGTCCTCGTCTGCGTGCGATCACTCCAGCCTCCACAGTCTTCTCACAGTTTTGTTGTTGATAGTATTTAGGTTTTGTTCCGGTTCCTCCAAGAAGAGACATATAAGTTACATTCATTGAAGAACCCGAAACCCTGCATCTCTCTACGCATATTTTAGTACTCATTCCCTCCTTTGCTCCGCAGTTTATTGAACAGATAAATCATACAATAAAGTGAGTTAAAAGTAGTCAGATTCGAGTCAATCTTAAAGAACACGGTAATGTGATAGAAGTCAATCGTTTTACGGTGCGTGACGTTTAACTCAATTTGCATATGTAAATGGAGCATGGACAGGGAGGAGTTTGCCACATCTGCATGTGCACTCATTTCCACGTTGATTGGGATGTACAAAAGAAACGTGCTTGGTTCCATGCGTACGCACACTTTGATCCATCTGAATTTATTTGTGTGTATGACAGTTTTGGGGTTTTGGTGTATGCCAAGTACACAAGTCTTTGTACATGAGGCCCCTGGTCTTACTAAGACCAAATTGCTGCCCGAAAGGCGCGGCCAATGGCCGCGAGTGAGAGGACTTGCCTAGAAGGACTTTGATGCTTGGGCGAATTTCCACGTCAATGAAATCTCCCAGAGAGGCGGTACCATTTAAAACTTGACTTGAATCTGACGCTTCTGATTGGACAATGACAGATATGTCTAGAACACTGATAACTACTTTTGCTGTGATAGAATTGGCAGAGACAGTTGAGAAAGGAATATTTAAGGATCTTTGGAATTGGTTAACCCATAAATTGAGGGCATTTTTCTGTTGGCTTTTAGCGGATGTGGAAGCTGATGGAAGCTTTCATCCATCCACTGCTATCCCAGGAGATCCACCTCTTTCTGGCTTTGCTACAACACTGTTGCCTGGTGTGGAAGATATAGTAGGGTATGAAGGGGGGGTTCCTCTGCACCCGAAAGGTATATTTTTCTAACCTAGCTTTTTGTAATCCTTAAAGGGCTAGTTCGGAATTTGGGACATGGGACACATCCCTTCCAAGTTAGCCTGTGTGTTATCATTGGAGATTTTTTCAACAAATGTCATTCAGTTCTTCTAGTTGCAGACTTCGCTGGTGCTAGGCTAGTGCAAGTCAATGGTTTCGGCTAGCCAGCTTCGGCTAAACATTACCCACTCCACAGTACAACGGAGGCAAATAAATTATAATGCCAGACTATGGATGTAAATGTCTGTGTTGATAGAATAATGTTAGAAATAAAACCAACCTTGAATGGCATTGCATTTTGAGGGACTTGTGTCTCAGCAGCAGCGTTATACTTCCTGGTAGGAGGCTACGCAGCGGCAGACTGATATTACCCAGGCTACCGGCAGAAACTAGTCCCTCAAAATGTGATGATTCATGCGATGCAAGGTTAGTTTTATTTCTAACATAATTCTATCAACACAGACATTTACATCGAAAATGAATTCAAATCTAAATCAAAACCTGGCACAATATTTTAAAGTGGACATATGTTTATCAGACACCTAAAGCATTACAAATATATAACTTACTACACAACACACTATATCTCATTACATACAGTTGTACAGTCAAGACATTATGTAGATTTTCCTTTTTGCATTTAGTGGCCAGTGCCACTATGATTGGCAGCTGGCCCACCCTATCAGAAGTGCCCGGCATTTACTTGAAATTCAAGGAGCGAAAAAAATAGTCCATAATAATGTCATACAAAATTGTGTGAGATCAATTTAGTTTCAATAAAGTATAATCATTTTAGGCTACCTTCAGAATCAATGTATTGTTTTTTTTGGTAATATACAAAGCGCTCGCAATCGCCTACAACCTTAGTCTGGGGTAAGTTTTCGTTCATATTTAGCACAAGCTATAGGCTATGGTTCTCAAGTATTTATGTTTTATGTTAAAGTCACATGCATGCATGTTGTGCCTTAAATCTCCCGGGGATGAAATAGGCTACAATCTAAATATCAATGTTGCCTATTATTGTTTGCCATTTATTGTCTGATCAGTGATGAAATCACATGCTGTTTTGGGACAATTGCGGTAATGCTTATATAGGAATAATAAAAAAAAATGTTTAAAAAAATAGTGGCCCACACTAATTTGCAAAAGTCCACACTGTTGAAAAATCCTGGCTACGCCACTGGTGGCAACCAATAGGCTATACCCAGAATAGACATACATGTGATGATATTTCAGGTGGGGATAAACCATTTGTTTATTAGACATCTGAAAGACTGTAAAAATACAAAAGTTAGAAAACACATCAACAGGGTCCATAGGAGAGGGGTTCCAGTGATCCAATGTTGACACAGATGCAGAGAGTAGCCTCAGGCACAAGTAGCTATGACTTATTTATTTGTACTTACAAAGACATGTATGGACAGGGAAACAGGAACAAGCGACCGACAACTAACATGAAGGAAGAGACTCAATAAACTGCGGAGCAAAGGAGGGAATGAGTACTAAAATACACATAGAGATACACCCTGTCAGGACCAGAATAGAATGAAGTCTGAGGTGTAGAGGGTGAAGAGGAGGGGAGAAAGGACCATCCCTTGTGGGGCCCCAGTGTTGCTGACCACCCTGTCAGATACACAGTTCTGGAGGCGTACAAACTGTGGTCTGCCCATCAGGTAGTAAACAATCCAGGACACCAAGGGGGCTTCCACCTGCATCGCCCCGATCTTCTCACCTAGGAGACCCGGCCGTAAGGTGTTGAAAGCACCGGAGAAGTCAAAGAACATGACTCTCACAGTGCTCGCCGGCTTGTCCAGATGAGAATAGACTTTGTTCAGCAGGTAGATGATGCAGTCCTTGACTCCCAGGCGGGGCTGGTAGGCGAACTGCAGCTGGTCCGACAAGGGTCTGACCATTTGCCTAAGCTGGTCCAGGACGAGCCTCTCTAGGGTCTTCATGATATGTGACGTCAGAGCCACGGGTCTGTAGTCCTTGGGGCTGCTGGGACGCAGCGTCTTTGGGACCGGAACGAGGCAGGATGTCTTCCACATGAGAGGGACCTTCTGGAGGTGCAGGCTCAGGTTGAAGACATGATTAAAGGCTGGTTTATGCTTCTGCGTAGGGATTGCGTCGTGATCACGCAATGGCCACGCAGTTGCTCGGACGCAGTCATGAGCCCGTGATGGTTCTGCGTGGGGTTTACATTGGGGTTTACGTCTCGAAATGCAATTGAATGCCACACAGAGGGATCAGAATGACCATTCTGGTCATTACGTACGGATTACTAGCGAGTTAAAAAAAAGTATACAGAAATGAAGGCAAAAGTTACATATATATATATATATGTTCCGTCAATCAGTCGAAGCATTTATCAAGGCTGTGTTCACACCATAGCAGTGTTTACGAGTGGAAACCGGAAAAGCGATCTCCAACCAATGTAGTTAGCGGACCAATCACAGCCAAAGCCGCTGTGTTGGGGTTGCGTTGCCTCGACGCGCGTCTATGATTTTGGGAGGTGCACGTCAAGGACGTAAAGGGTCCGTAAAGGGTCCGTAAAGGGTCCGCAACCCCCCAGCGTTGCGTCGACGCGGAAGCATAAACGAAGCATAACCCAGCCTTAAATATTCCACACAGCTGGGGGCACAGGCTTTAAGTACCCTGGGGAACACACCATCAGGGCCCGCCGCTTTGCCAGTGTGGAGTCTAATCAGTTGTCTTCTCACCATGTCAGGCATGAAGGACAATGTAGAGGTGTCCATGAGGGGAGGGATAGGGTCCTCAGGTAGACAGGATGGAGAGCAGGGGGGAGGGGTGAAGTGGCCGGGAGTTAATAGAGGTGGTGAGAGGCAGGAAGGGGGTCTATAAGGAGGGGGAGAAGGAAGGAGAGGTGGAGTGGCACTGGTTTTTGGGCTGCCTGCAGCAGCAGCGGAACAAATCAGTGCCGGGCCGGGGGCGGGGCACATGACCGGGCCCTTTAAACCCAATAAAGCTCATGATAATGTAACCTATTTTTTGGGCAGACAGCTTAGAGTCAATTTATGTTTCTTCCGGTTTAGCATTTACAGTGTATATGTGGGCTGTTTATTTTGGAGGGGTGGAGCGGAAGTGTATGTTTTTGTGTGCTGCAATTGACGAAAAAATGAGAAGTGAAGAAGAGTAATAAGGGAGCGCATGTCCTGTTCAACAGCGGATCCGCCGTGTTTTTATTTTATAGTCTGTATAGGCGTCCATACGCTCATTGGTGGCAGCAGTTACAACAATAACATCGCTTTACAACATGCTCATGCCCACTACAGCGGTGCTTACAAGCATTACCACATTTTTGACACACGGTTATGTTAATCACACGGATATGAAGTATAACAAACCGAGAGAACAACAAAAACATAATAATAAATAATATGTGTGATTTATATAGCGCCTTTCACAAACCCAAGGACTATAGTGATTGTTAGAATTGCTACCTGTAAATCTGGCTCCCTGTATTGGCGGACCTGAATCGCTAACAACAACGTCAGGTTCATCTCCAGGAGGACGAACAAAATATGTGTCCAGTTTTTTTTTAAATTTAGCATTTCCTTGCTCTCTTTTTTCCTTTTCTTTGCGCTTTGTCGCTCCACTTTTATGTTTATATGAACTGCCACTCATGTTTAGCTCAGTTGTAAATGATCCACCTACTCTAGATCAACCTAGCTTGTTCTCTGTTGACAAGTGGGCGATTGATGACGTTTTTACCCAGATTACATTTGGCGCCAATATCGGCGTTCAACTTGTAAATTTGCACGTAGTAAAGTTAACTGTGAGAGTGAAAATGAAGCCAGTCATGATGCAGCACAGCATTTTATTAAATATTTATCACTTAACTACATGACTAAAGTCAGTCCTTGTAAAGTTTTTACCAACCATGACTCAT
Source organism: Urophycis tenuis (assembly GCA_036785325.1). Taxonomy (NCBI): domain Eukaryota; kingdom Metazoa; phylum Chordata; class Actinopteri; order Gadiformes; family Phycidae; genus Urophycis; species Urophycis tenuis. The sequence continues at coordinate 1,022,515 of JAXIVH010000011.1, forward strand.
CCTGACTGGGCACAACCTATAGATCCGCTAGTTTTGAACATGAAGCTACTCCAGCCCGACTGCGGGAGTTGCTGTTTCCATCAAATTGGAATAAAATTGTACTGCTTTTGTTTCAGTAACTATGGCAGTTTCCCCATGTTGAGATGGTAAATAATCTCATGTTGAATCGGGTCCGTTTGGGTATTTTACTGACCCCCTCTGGTTGGTTCATTATATGTTTCCCCCTGGGCACAGGCCGGGGGAGAGGATTGCCTCCCCTTCCTAACTGGTCCGGTATAGGGGCCCGGGGCGAGGGAACCCTTCTTCCCGGGCCCCTCTGGGCCCGGGCCAGGGGAGCACCGCCCTCCCAGCCGTAAGCTCCGCCCCTGGCCAGCAGCAGTAGCAGAGTCATGTGGGGGAGGGGCAGGGGTCCTTATCGTTCAGGATGGCCTTGATGTCCTTGGTGATCCAAGGTTTGTTATTTGCGTAAAATATATTTACATGCCTGCCCCCCCTCTTCGGCAAGATTAATTAATGTATTGATCATACTTCTTTTGAAAACACCAGCGGATTGAAACTTTTTTATTTAATTTTCAAAAAACAATTGCCACACTTACAGTACACTGTACACTTTGAAGCCATTTGCGATATTTTCTTTTTTGTAGTTTAAAACTGAAATTGTATCAACCTATCTATGGTAAATAAAACACATTTATTTTGTGCAAATGCGATTTTTGTTTATAATTTTATGACATTAAATAAACATTGTGTGTACATTGTAAGAACAATTACCAATGTAGAATTACAAACACACGCACCGTTTCTCCCCTGTATTCATTTTATTGCAAAACGTTCTCATGTGATGTCATAGGCGACTAGAGTTGCTTAAACACACAAGTTTTGTTTCTTGGTAAAATGCATAACTAACTCGTAGCAGAAAAAAACTACAACTGAATTGATCCGCTGAAAACGAAACGGACGGACGCAGCCGCCCAGCAGTCTCACCGCCTCTTTGGGCCGATGGTGACGTGAGTGACGCGTGTTTATTTCCCGATGGGTTCAGTTCAAGCTTGACAATGGACCTGTACAGTTGGAAAAACTGGCCAGCCGAACAAAATCCTGCCCGACTTTCGTGGAGCTTCAGTGAAGACATCACACTCGTTTGTTGTGGTGAGCGGCACACTCTATTCCTCACCGGGGATGGCAAAGTGTTGTCTAGTGGACCAAACTCCAAAGGACAACTTGGTCGAAATAGTGTCGGCGATCAAACGAAGCCAGGTGAGCTGTTCTGATGTAGCCTACAGTATGACTAGAATACTTTCGATTTGGGTTTAAGAGTAAGACATATAATCATATGGGTTATTCAATAGAATCATATTGGCGTAAAAGCAAGCAGCACCGGTCTTTATAAACAATTCACCATACATCAACATATATAACTAATAATTAATTTAATTTTCATTAACTCGTATAGTATACGAGTACACGATATATGGGCAGTAGCTCAGTGGATAGAGAGGGTTCGATCCAGTGGTGTAGTCTACGTGATACTTATCCGTACCCACTGTACAATGTCAGTGATTAAACTCAGTGGTTAGTCTGCGTGATACGCCAGTATATGCCCTATATACTCGCTAGATTTCTTTTCTCCCCATATATCCACTTGATGCGCGAGCATACGTAACAACATTATTTTGTGCTGTAGCCTTCACACATTGATGAACTCATTAAATTAACACGTCTGTGTTCACATGATGGTTGGACTCTGAGGCTTCCGCTGCCTGTGGCGACAACAGCAACGTGATGTTTATTTGTCAATTAATTGGTTTTTATCTTGTTTGAAGCCAATTTGAGGTGTTTTCTTGTTCATTTAATGATAATTACGATCCGCACCTCCAACTGTCCACATGTCGAAGTGGCTGACGCTAAACTGACGCTGAACTCCAGATTGCCCCCTGGGCACTGAACCTAACAGCCCGCTGCTCCTATGTATCATAGGATGGGTCAAATACAGACAACCAATCTCATTGCCCTATGTAAAATACTGTTTCTACATACACGCGTAGTATTACCAGATTGATACAAGGATTGTTTTGCGGCGTATTTTTGAGCCTGGTCTGCTGAATGTGTAGGTTTCACTTTCTCCCAAAGACCAGAGAAACGAAAGTGATGAGCAGCGCACTGGGCGCAGGTGCTGCGTAGAGGGGGCTGGGAACTGGGGGGGTTTACACCATGGACACTGTCGGTAGGCCTAGTGAATCACACAAACCATTTTTGGAAACAAAATTTCGGAGATTTTTTTTTGTCTTTGTCTCATGAAGTATTAATAGCCTTTGACTGTTTCACTGTTTACTATTTCACCCCAACTTTACACTCACTCCCTCGAAAACCATTCACATTCTGCTGTTTTGCACCCCACCGCAGGACGTGTGTCGGGTTTTAGATGGGCAGTGGACCTGGCCTGTGGTCAGGACCACTGCATCTTGCTGTCTACGACGGGATACCTGTACTCCTGGGGGGCAGGTGGTGATGGACAACTGGGCATTGGACGCATAGTGCCTATGAGCCCAACACCAAGGTACAGTTTTACACCAGTCTTTATAGCAGTGGCGTAGCCAGAAATGTTCCAATGGGTGGGCACAGAAAAAAAAACGGATGGGCTAAGCCAATTTGATTGAACATAAGATGGGGGCGGTAGTGGTATTGGGATTTTGAATATCGTAGGTTTGAGGACGAAGCTATCAAAGCTGACAAATTACCCGGAAATGTTTAAACTAGCGCAAAACTGCATGAACCCATGCATCGGCGCGTCACATTTATTAAAGAGTAAATGAAGGAAAGCCCTCTGATTGGACGGGCAAGACTGACAAGTAGGCGGGCCTAAGTCCGTCCAGAGCTTATCCGTCATAGGCTACACCTATGCTTTATAGTGATGTGGTCACTGGCAAAAGTAGAAGATCAAAGATGTAAACACATGTAATTTTCTTATCAACTTACAGTCTGGTGCATATGCCTATACCGGTAGCCCAAGTGGCGTGTGGAAACTCCCATTCCTTGGCTTTGACGAGAGGTAATATTGATTCCTCATCGTCTTTCTCAATGCTTAGACTCCAGCAAGAGCCTACTCAGTAGTCAACACAAGCGAACACACAACTGTGTATCTGTGTGTATGTCTCTGTGTGTGTGTGTGTGTGTGTGTGTGTGTGTGTGTGTGTGTGTGTGTGTGTGTGTGTGGGGGGGGGGGGGGTCTTAAACATACAATGCCATCCACGATCGTTAGTGTTTCTTTAAGTGGGGAAAATCTTACTTCATTGAAGAGCTGTTTTGGTGGGGAAATCGCCACCAAATTTCCACCAATGTAAATCCGTTTAACCTGTTTTGCATACAGTCTACGTTTTTCGTTGTGCTGTGCGTTACACCCACACCGGATCGCTGTAATTCAGAGTGTGAAGTGTGAATATCTGTTGAATAAAACAACAAAACACTTTCTCCTCTGTGCGCCCCCCCCCCCTCAGCTGGAGATGTGTTTTCATGGGGGTCCAACAGTCACGGCCAGCTGGGTCTTGGGAAGAGCGTGGCTGTGCAGCCCAGCCCCGCCCCGGTGCTCTCTCTCACTGGGATACCAATCACCCTGGTGGCGGCCGGCGGGACACACACCCTGTTCCTCGCGCTCTCAGGCCTGGTCTACTGCTGTGGGGCCAACAAAGTGGGCCAACTGGGACTCAACAGAGTGGATGAGAAAGGTACTTCTCGTGATTACTCACATTCGTTTGATTTGGACGGTTATTTTATCATTTATTTTTACATTTCTGTGTCTGCTTCTTTCTATGTATGATTCTTTGTCTTGGTTGTTTTTGCTGACCGTTTGCAATATTTGTTTAAAAATGTGCCGTGTAAATACAATTATTAAATGAAAGGGTTATAACCACTGATTCCAATCAATTAGATCTACTAGATTTCATGATATGAAAATAGTAAGGTCCTCCATCTGTCCAACAGGTAGGTTTGGCGTTATTGCAGTACCGTACCTCAGACCACTAGAGGTCGCCGCTGCAAGCTGTGGCGCAGAACACTCTGTTGTCCTAACAAAGGTGAGTACACAGGATTACTTTCTTATTTGCAAACACGATATGGCACTGTGATATTTATGTTTTTTCGTTTATTTGTGGTGTGAAAAAAAAAATAAAAATAATGCAAATAAAACATGCAATACAATCTGGCTAAAAGGTAACATTAAACAAGTGACCGGGTTAGTGTACTTGTTGTCCCTGCATGTATTTGAAACATGATCATTTTGTCATTATATCATCAATCACACGTGTAGACGTGAAGTGACAGGTAGGGTAGGAAGCCAATTTTTCAATGAAATAGTAACCTTTATAGACAGTATTTCTGTCTATAAAGCCTTTTTGCTAACTACGAATGTGGTCTACTAGAACCTATGATGCAATGGTGACATTAATCATAGGGGTTGAAATACCAAGGAGGAGAACCAGAAATTGGACTTGCTCAAGCATTTAGATTTTACCTGCAATGTAATATCAACTTATAGTATTGTATTAAAAGCATCACGATAGATTCACCAAGAAGCATGTATGTGTATCACTCTACATACTCTCCGCAAGAGATTGTCAAGAGATTGGAGCTGGATCTATGCTAGCATGGTCAACAATCCATTTCAGCATTATTTGCTTTGCTTTGTATTTATGAATGAACTCAAGTTATATATGGATTCAGACAAACTTCACCCCAAATACATTTTTTATTGAAGTAAATGCACAAGAACACGACATGTGTTAATATATAAAAAGTGTTCGGTCAACTTACTTAGTAGTTGCCAACGAGGAAACAAAATTGTTTACTGGGCCAGAGAGGAGCTGACCAGCACATCTACACTCCTATTAGCTGTCGCTCGTCAACAGTTGCATTGGCATTTGCATTCTGCAAATGCAGAACATTTAGTTAGGCAGGTGTGTGCATGCGAAATGGTGTGACAGACAGACGGACGGACCCTCATCATTGTAACCGCCCCGCTCCCCTTTCATCGGACGCGGGTGCCGACTCAATGAGTCCTACTGGGACTGGGAAGTCCTGTGGGTTTAGTGTTTCAGTTGACCCTGCTATGTGGGGCTCTTTAGGATGGGAAGGTTTTCACCTTTGGAGATGGAAGCCATGGTCAGCTGGGCCACTGCTCCACTGCCGGTGAACTAATACCCCGACAGGTCCAGGGCGTGGATGAGACCGTCTCACAGATTGCGTGCGGCAGGTACTAATCACATGACATAATCTCATGTGGATGAGAAAATGCCATTATATATATTGCCGTTTATTCATGCAAATACATGAGATGCTAAAACACTAGCCTTCTGCTGAATATTGCTATATTGTCATTTCCAGCCACCACACCTTAATACTGGGATCGTCGGGCCACATTTGGGCCTTTGGCAGAGGGGTTAAAGGTCAAAGTGCGAGTGACGGTTCCACACCAGCTCCCGTACAACTACCATGGGACACTGATGGTGCAGCAGCTACATCCAATGGTACTGTCTGTTTGCATTCCTGGGGGATAATGATGTGTTTTAGAATCAGATCAGTTGCGAAATCAGTTGCGAGTGCTGTGATAGGCTGGCGACCTGTCCAGGGTGTACCCCGCCTCTCGCCCGTTGCAGCTGGGATTGGCTCCAGCCCCCCCGCGACCCTCGTAGAGGATAAGCGGTCACGATAATGGATGGATGGACGTTGCGAGTGTTTTATTGAGAAAACAAAACTTAATTTAGAAATGTTTTATTGGTGTGCCATTATTTTTGGAATAGAAACGGTACAATGTGATCTGAGCATCTATACGAATAGAGTTGATAATTTTTCTGCTTTTATTCAGCCCATATGTAGTTTGTACATTTTCGTGTACAGTTATATAGAAACTCTTATCATGTCTAGCATAGTGTTACATAACATATTTCACCGTTTTGTACTTCAAAAGCAGGCTTGAAAATATCAGCTGGATGGAATACAAACTTCCTCTACTCGTCCGCCAAGGTATTGCTCTGAAACACATTCAACGCTAATGCTAACGTAATGAAACCTTACCTGGTGAATAAGCTACATCACATGAGCACACAACCCATTTGAGTCAGCGTTTCCCATTGTTTTCCACTATCCTCAGAGCTTTCATTTCAGTTATTTCTTCTGATGTGATTTTCTGTAGAGTTTGACAAGGAACTTGACTACCGGGCGCTTTGATGAAAAAAAACTACACAAGTGGCAGGCCATGAAAGAAGGGGATCAGGAGGCCATAGAGTTCGTTATTTACATTTTTGTATACTTCAAATATATTAAAAAAAAAAAATCAATACTATTACTGCTTTGTCATCAGTGCTAACTATCGTATTGTAATCCATTGCAGAGAAATGCGGTCGATTTTTGTGTCCAGTTCAAGCCTTGTCGCTGCTTTCGCAAAACCCAAGTAAGTTCTTCATGGTGAATGGTTGAAATGTTCTGGGTTCAAGTCCACACTTACCTCACCAGTGCACATCCTGGGAGCAAGATACCAGAACAGAAGTGCAGACATAATGACCACACCTACAACAGCAAGCTGGTTACGAAGCTCCCCTTTCTAAATCCTGGATGTTGTCTGGGGACAGTTTACGGCCTGGACCTTCCTATGTTGTGCCTAATCTCTCTCCTCCTCGCCAGTCTGTCTCCATCCACTACAGGGGAATTGATTGCTGATGTTGGGGCTGCTGCCCAGGCATTTGACCAACTGCTGCAGGTCCCATGGATCAAACAAAGAGCTAAGACCAAATAATAATAATATAACAATATACAATTATATAAATAAACACATTTTTAACCACGACCCATAAAAGGGATGATTCAATTCCTCCATCCACCCCCAGCCCACAGAGTTATGTTATATTTTGCCCTATTTTAACCAGCCAATGTGACTATTTTCATCCTAGATCGATGTTACCGTTCTGGTCAGCAATCTCCTAAACGCCAGGACTGTGCTGAAATCACCCGATGTTATCCTGGTTCTTCTGACAAGTCCTCTTCTCCAAGAGGAGAGTCAAGTGATGGGTGTGGTCATCCCCCTGGCTTACATCATCACTGAGCTTAATGAAAAGACATCTGGGTTACTAAGTGAGCATCTCATTCCTCCATCTTGAATCTGATTGGTTAGTTTGGTCCAATGCAGTCTCCCTGGGGTAGATGTGTGGCAGAGGAAGCTCAAATCTTGGTCATCAGGGGGTTTCACTTTCTTTCACTTCATGTTACATTTAACCAACCCTGTTGCTGGAAGTGGGGGATCTGTAGTACTAGTAAACTGTAATAAATCAGTAGTAAACTGTAAAAAGTGTGTGTTTAGGTTTCCAATCAACACCATGTTGACTGGCCATTGTGTAAATACACTTTATTAATTAAAATAGAATTTTTTCTTAGGAGGAATATCTCCCTAGTAAAACAGGAAACTAAATGTAGCCCCTTACAGTCCTGGTTCCCAGTCCAGGTTCTGTACTGGACTGGATCCTAGATTAAGTCCATATGGTATATATGGTATAGTATACCAGTGTAGGTTATTAAAGGTAGTATAGGTTATTACAGATGATACACATACCAATTCCCATATGGTCTAGCGGTTAGGATTCCTGGTTTTCACCCAGGCGGCCCGGGTTCGACTCCCGGTATGGGAACACACTTTTTGAGGGGCAGCCGCGGCCTACTGGTTAGGGCTTCGGACTTGTAACTGGAGGGTTGCTGGTTCCAACGGCAGAAGTGCCCTTGAGCAAGGCACCTAACCCCTCACTGCTCCCCGAGCGCCAAAAGTAGCAGGCAGCTCACTGCATCGGGATTAGTGTGTGCTTCACCTCACTGTGTGATCACTGTGTGCTGAGTGTGTTTCACTAATTCACGGATTGGGATAAATGCAGAGACCAAATTTCCCTCACGGGATCAAAAAAAGAGTATATATATACTATACTTATCCTATGTTATTACAGGTAGTATACTATGTGTTTGTATAATGTTGTTTTTGTTGTTGATTAAGGAGGCTGTTGGTCTTCCCTGCCCCCTGCCATCCTGACCAATCACATCGCGGTGTTCAAACAGGCCGTGTCATTCCTTCTCAAGAATGGCCTTCTGCAGTCTCCCGCCAATGAGGTCCAAATGTTGCTGGAGACCCTCAAGTTGCTCTACAAGGTGAGACCCTAACCTTAACTCATTCATTTTCAATGTCTCACATGACACCCAAAGGAGACCTAACCTAACCATATATATATATATATATATATATATATATATATATATATATAAATAATAATAATAATAATAGTCATTATTATTGTTATTGTAATTATTATGATTAATTAATAATAATTATCTGATTATTATAATATTTGTATAATATGGTTTCATAAAGTTCTATATGACTGTTCAATATTCATTGATGTATTGTTTTCACAGGCTAATAAAGCTGGGAAGTCTCTGAAGGTCCCACAGAGTACTTTCCATCTAGACCGAATGGAAAACACAATGCAACAACATGTGGCACGCTGGATTCTATACTCAAATGCGACGGTAGAAACAAATAATTCCTCATTTATTCATATCGTTTCATTTGTAAACATATCTCAAATATCTTGGGATTGGTTGTCTTAAAACATACACTTATTGTTTAATGATCAGTTGTATGCATGACATTTTTCTGCTGCAGTCATACTTGCAGGTGTAAATGTTCCACAACTAATACATCAACAAAACATTTGAGGTGGAATGTAGTGGTTACAGTATAAAGCATGAGACAAAAGTTTTTTTGTTATAATTAAGAATTGACCTTCTAATTATCTTATTTAAGGATAAGGAGAACGTACCAGCCGTCTTCTGCAAGTATCCATTTCTGTTCAATTTAACTTGCAAGTTGGAGATGTTTCACATCCAGGCAGTAGTTTCCCAGGTATGTCTGTCAGAGGGAATATCTCAACATTGTTTTTGTCAAAAATATCTTTTGATACATGCTACATAGCCTACTCTGCAGAATGTACCAAATATAATCATTATTGCTTATACAAAATGACAATAGAGATTCAGGCTATATTCACCATATACAGTAAAACACGATTGAATGGATGGCATATTTTATTTACTATCTACTGAAACATTTTATTAATTAAAATTGATCATTAATCATAGATAGGGTAGTCAATTTATATGAGTCCTATTTGAGTTGTCCATCCATCCATCCATCCATATCCTCCGCTTATCCGGGGTCGGGTCGCGGGGGCAGCAGCCTGAGGAGAGAAGCCCAGACTTCCCTCTCCCCAGCCACTTCGTCCAGCTCTTCCGGGGGGATCCCGAGGCGTTCCCAGGCCAGCCGAGAGACATAGTCCCTCCAGCGTGTCCTGGGTCTTCCCCGGGGCCTCCTCCCGGAGGGACGTGCCCGGAACACCTCCCCAGGGAGGCGTCCAGGAGGCATCCTCACTAGATGCCCGAGCCACCGCAACTGGCTCCTCTCGATGCGGAGGAGCAGCGGTTCTACTCTGAGCCCCTCCCGGATGACCGAGCTTCTCACCCTATCTCTAAGGGAGAGCCCGGACACCCTGCGGAGGAAACTCATTTCGGCCGCTTGTATTCGCGATCTCGTTCTTTCGGTCACTACCCACAGCTCGTGACCATAGGTGAGGGTAGGAACGTAGATTGACCGGTAAATCGAGAGCTTCGCCTTTAGGCTCAGCTCCTTCTTCACCATGACGGACCGGTGCAGAGCCCGCATCACTGCCGACGCCGCACCGATCCGTCGGTCAATCTCCCGCTCCATCCTCCCCTCACTCGTGAACAAGACCCCGAGATACTTGAACTCCTCCACTTGAGGCAGAATCTCCTCCCCGACCCGGAGAGTGCACTCCACCCTTTTCCGGCCGAGAACCATGGCCTCGGATTTGGAGGTGCTGATCCTCATCCCAACCGTTTCACATTCGGCTGCGAACCGCTCCAGTGAGAGCTGAAGGTCACGGCCCGATGAAGCCAACAGGACAAGATCATCTGCGAAAAGCAGTGACACAATCCTGAGGCCACCGAACCGTAACCCCTCAACGCCCTGGCTGCGCCTAGAAATTCTGTCCATAAAAGTTGTGAACAGAATCGGTGACAAAGGGCAGCCCTGGCGGAGGCCAACTCTCACCGGAAACAGGCTCGACTTACTGCTGGCAATGCGGACCAAGCTCTGGCACCGGGAGTACAGGGACCCGATGGCCCGTAACAGCGGGCCCGGTACCCCATACTCCCGGAGCACCCCCCACAGGGCTCCCCGAGGGACACGGTCGAACGCCTTCTCCAAGTCCACAAAGCACATGTAGACTGGTTGGGCGAACTCCCATGCACCCTCGAGTACCGCGCCAAGGGTATAGAGCTGGTCCACAGTTCCACGGCCGGGACGAAAACCACATTGCTCCTCCTGAATCCGAGGTTCGACTATCCTACGGACCCTCCTCTCCAGGACCCCCGAATAGACCTTACCGGGGAGGCTGAGGAGTGTGATCCCCCTGTAGTTGGAGCACACCCTCCGGTCCCCCTTTTTGAAGAGGGGAACCACCACCCCGGTCTGCCAATCCAGAGGCACTGCCCCCGATGTCCACGCGATGCTGCAGAGACGTGTCAACCAAGACAGCCCCACAGCATCCAGGGCCTTTAGGAACTCGGGGTGGATCTCGTCGACCCCCGGGGCCTTACCACCGAGGAGCTTTTTAACCACCTCGGCGATCTCGGCCCCGGAGATAGGAGAGTCCCCCCCCGAGTCCCCAGACCCTGCTTCCTCCGTGGAAGGCGTGTTGGTGGGATTGAGGAGGTCTTCGAAGTATTCCCCCCACCGATTCACAACGTCCCGAGTCGAGGTCAGCAGCGCCCCGTCCCCACCGTACACGGTGTTGACAGAGCACTGCTTCCCCCTCCTGAGACGCCGGATGGTGGTCCAGAATCTCCTCGAAGCCGTTCGGAAGTCCTTCTCCATGGCCTCACCAAACTCCTCCCACACCCGAGTTTTTGCCTCCGCAACCGCCAAAGCCGCGCCCCGCTTGGCCCGCCGGTACCCATCAGCTGCCTCAGGAGTCCCACGGGCCAAAAAGGCCCGGTAGGACTCCTTCTTCAGCTTGACGGCATCCCTTACCGCTGGGGTCCACCAGCGGGTTCGGGGGTTGCCGCCGCGACAGGCACCGACGACCTTACGGCCACAGCTCCGGTCGGCCGCTTCAACAATGGAGGCACGGAACAAGGTCCACTCGGACTCTATGTCCCCCGCCTCCCCCGGGACATGGTTGAAGCTCTCCCGGAGGTGGGAGTTGAAGCTCGTTCTGACAGGAGATTCAGCCAGACGTTCCCAGAAGACCCTCACAGTACGTTTGGGTCTGCCAGGTCTGACCGGCATCTTCCCCCGCAATCGGAGCCAACTCGCCACCAGGTGGTGATCAGTTGACAGCTCCGCCCCTCTCTTCACCCGAGTGTCCAAGACATGCGGCCGCAAGTCCGATGATACAACTACAAAGTCGATCATCGAACTGCGGCCTAGGGTGTCCTGGTGCCAAGTGCACATGTGGACACCCTTATGCTTGAACATGGTGTTCGTTATGGACAATCCATGACGAGCACAGAAGTCCAACAACAAAACACCACTCGGGTTCAGATCAGGGGGGCCGTTCCTCCCAATCACGCCCCTCCAGGTCTCACTGCCCTTGCTGCCCTTGCCCCATGTCATTGCCCACATGGGCGTTGAAGTCCCCCAGCAGAACAAGGGAGTCCCCAGAAGGAGCGCTTTCCAACACTCCCCCTAAGGACTCAAGAAAGGGTGGGTACTCTGAACTGCCGTTCGGTGCATAAGCACAAACGACAGTCAGGACCCGTCCCCCCACCCGAAGGCGGAGGGAGGCTACCCTCTCGTCTACCGGGGTGAACCCCAACGTACAGGCACCAAGCCGGGGGGAGATAAGCATTCCCACCCCCGCTCGGCGCCTCTCCCCAGGGGCAACTCCAGAGTGGAAAAGAGTCCAACCCCTCTGAAGGACGCTGGTTCCAGAGCCCAAACTGTGTGTCGAGGTGAGCCCGACTATATCTAGCCGGTACCTCTCAGCCTCGCACACCAGCTCCGGCTCCTTCCCCGCCAGAGAGGTGACGTTCCACGTCCCCAGAGCTAGCTTCTGCAGCTGAGGGTCGAACCGCCCAGGTCCCCGCCTCCTGCTGCCGCCCAGCTCACATCGCACCCGACCCCTTTGGCCCCTCCCACGGGTGGTGAACCCATGGGAAGAGGGTCCCGCGTCGTTCCTTCGGGCTGTGCCCGACCGGGCCCCGCGGGCGTAGACCCGGCCACCAGGCGCTCGCCAACGGGCCCTTCCCCCAGGCCTAGCTCCAGGGGGGGGCCCCGGTGACCCACGTCCGGGCAAGGGAAACTCCGTACCAAAGTTCTCTTTCATCATAGGGGTTTTTTTTGAGTTGTGTCTTTTGTTATTTTTTATTCGTTATTTGTATACAGTACCTGTGGCTATCGCAGGCCTGTAATGAGCCCCTCCAATCAGACCTGTTGCTAAAGTTGTTGCTAAGCTGTTGCTAAGCTAGCTAGCTAGCGAGCTAGTCATGTGTTTTGGGGCAGTGGCTTTGGAGGCCTGAAGGGGAGGGGTGAGATCTTTTTGGTGCGTACCTTCAAAATCCAGCTCCAAATTGCCTTTCCCACCTCTTCTTGCATTTAATTAAAAATGTAATTTAATTTTCCTTGCTTCTTTTCTTACAGAGGGAACACCTTCAAGAGATTCATTCGGTGGAGCCAGGAAAGTTCTTTTTCTATGAGAACCCTTTGAAGGCCCCGGCCTTCCAGCTCAAACTGAGACGAACACATCTTGTTGAAGATACTTTCCGCCACCTGTCTTCAGCAGACCACGAATACTTCCATAGGGAACTCTGGGTAAACATGTCAAACTTTGGCACTATGTCACTACTACTTTGTGTCTTTCAATTCTGTGTTTTTCCCTCAAATGCCGGGGCTCCACTGAAGCCGCTGCGTTGCATCGCCATCAGCTCACTGTAACATAGGCTCCACATGCAGTGTGACAAAACTGGTTTGCCTTTATCTTGAAAACAATTAACAAAGAATGAGGTCATCATTTAGGAGTGAACATCGTTTTGCATTGAAAATTGCACGATTTTGCGATTTATTTGTATTGATGGAGCACCTTCTGTTCATTATTACGGCCGTGTTGCCAAACCATATGAAAAATGAATTGATGGGCGGCTCATTAGTTGATGGGTTAATATGTTATTATTATAAGTGTTCCTTCTCAAGGTCTATCTCAATGGACTTAGGGGACAACTTCCATGTTCCTTTTAGGACTTTGGGTTCTGCTGTGTCGTGAAATGTGAGCTTGTGAAGTCCATTGAGGTCAACAGCACTATATAAAGCCTGTAATGTAATCTAGGTGCGGTTTCAAGAAGAACTGAAACTGACAGCCGTCAACAAAAAAGACTTCTTCATCAACGTGTTTAAGGAGCTCATGAGCCCCGAGTCTGAGATGTTCATTTATAATGAAGGCCAGACACTGGCCTGGTTCCCTGCCCAGGTGAGGCCTACCCACAAAGCTGAACAGTTTTGGTCTATACATTCCAAATTACACAATTAATAATATGCATGTGGAGTTACATAAAATATGGGTATCGTAATTCATTTTGATTAAAAAAATGTATGATCCATGCTAACCAACGACCAACCTGTGTTTGTGCATGTGTGAGACAGGTTGAACATCCCAAATTGGAGAAGTACTTCCTGTTTGGAGTTCTATGTGGCATTGCACTGCACAACTTCAACATCATCAACCTGCCTTTCCCATTAGTTCTCTTCAAGAAGCTGCTCAACATGAAACCCTCCTGTGAAGACATGAAAGAATATGAGCCCGTAATAGCAAAGTTAGTGATGGATTCACCTAAATAAATAGCCTGGCATTTGATTTCCTGTGGCACAGGAAATGTAATCTAATCAAGCATGTAGAAGAATAGTTATTCTACCTTTCTGTATCACTTTTTTAATTCAAAAACATGTTTAAAGTATCAATTCAGGGCATAACCTATCCTTCTCCAGAACCAACGCAATGTCGTAGGCTGGGGTGGGTAGGAAGCAGTTAAACTAACCCAATGGTGGCCATCCTTACAGCAGTATGCGTTTCATTTTGGAAGACTGCATCGCTGAGGACTTTGATACTTTGGAGTTGCCCTTCACGGTAGGGTGATTTGCACTCTTCAAACCACGAGGCCTTATTCAGTATCACCAGCCCTTTTCTCACGGCAATGCAATTTAATTGGCTGGGTCATTGTGTGTTTCAGATGGGCTGGTGTGGCAGAGAAGTGGAACTTGATTCAAAAGAGAAAGGGAAGCTTGTCTCATGTTCCAACAAGTAGGTTTATGGACGACGGAAGATGAATCCATCCAGTTAGGCTTTGGCCTGACAAACTGTTTACATGAATACAGTGTTGACATAGAATCAATGGGTACCATTTGACACATATCCATTGGATATCCATTGTAACCCGAGGTCCCCAGGTGTTTCGGGTCTTACACCAGCAGACACCGTCTCTCAGGCGACCCAGTTGAGGTTGATCAAGCCTCAGCTTGTACCCTAGCAGCACTCTCCCGCAGATCTGCTCTAATGACAGGGAGCCACCTGGTAGCTTTCCCTGTAGTCTCTGTGCTGTCATAGACGGCCATCCTCATCCCCATCTCCCCTGTGATGAGCACAGTGTCTGCACCCTGCCTCTAAAGGCTAGCTCCTTGCCTCCCAGCGTGAGGTGGTTGCCTCTTCCCGCATAGGCCTCCAGAATGCAGTCTTCCCATGGCATGGTAAGTTCCAGCAGGACAACGCATTGCTACTGACAATAGAACAATGTCAGGTCTCAGGATGGTCCTGGCAACACACTGAGGTAACCTGAGTTGCCTGCCAAAGTCCAGTGTCTGCTGCCAGTCCTGTGCAGTGTTGAGAAGCCCTGATGTTGCTTTAGGTGTTGTTCTTGGCTTCTCTCCAGCTCTGATGAAGCTGATGGTTAGCTTCATTGGTTTTGACGTCCAGCAGCTGGCGATGGTGTCAAGCATGTGGTTGTGTCATCAGTGGTGGCATGGTTGTGGTGCCAGTGGGTCCTCTTTCTCTGCCAAAGGGAGCAGAGAAAGGGAGCACGCTGGTGTATGAACCAAGCCCCGGTAGCGCAGGTTGGACGGACTGGGAAAGACATAGACAGCCTGAACCAAGCACTTGATGCGGTGTGGCTCTGAACTCCAGAGGTCAGCCCGTGAGATCTTCCGCTCCACAATGTGCTCACTAAACCATGTGCATTGCCGTCTGATTCCCACTGCTCTGTTGGACCTCTGTTCCTCAACAGCTGCTCTCACCTCATTCTGGAGCTGTTGCCACCACTCCTTTCCCCGAGCCTCGTTACAACCCGGGGTTGTGATGGGTTACTTTCCCTCTCCTTCCTCTGGCTCCACTGCTCCCACCAGGACTTGATGGCATAGCTCTAACTCTGCCTGCTCCACAGCAGCCTCCACATGCCACCTCCTACAGGTCTTGACTGCTAACCCAGGGACTTTGGGGTTGCTTGACTTTTGGAACAGCAGCACCTCCCTTGCACGGAAGACCTTGAGATCCTCCTCAGAAGGATTTCAGGAGGAGCCTCAGTTTGCAGGTGTTAGACCACCATAGAGGGCGATACTGCTCAAGCTCCTCAGGAGACCAAGCCATTTCCTCAGGTAGCTGCTAACTCTCCTTCTTAAGTTTGAAGAGGTGGAGGTCAGGGACTCAAGCAGTGGCTGCAGGATCCTCGGCATAATCCTGTGCTAGTAAATCCACACAATGAATATTCCTGGAAGGTCTGTCCTGTCAATGTCTTTCAGCCAACTCTCCAGCTCTTCTGATCCATGTAATATCAGAACTTCTTCCACTTCTCTGGCTTTGTTCAAAACTAAGGACTTTGAGTTCACTGGCTTGAATGACATCCTGGCCCATCCAAATTATCTTAACATAATTGACAAACTTGGATATGGACTTTGCTGAAAGTGGTTAGTAGTGCATCTACCAGGGCCCAAGCTGTTCTGTAAATGATATTAACACTGTCTTCATATTGTGGTTACCAACACTAGTGTGCTTTTTCTAAGCCACAGCACTGTGTCCATCCGCAGAAAAGAGTTTGTCGACGCCTACATCGACTATGCCTTCAACAAATCGGTTGAGCAGGTGTTCACAGAGTTCAAGAGGGGCTTCTTCAAGGTCTGCAACAGAGAAATAGTGGAGATGTTCCAGCCAGACGAGTTGCGAGGCCTGATGGTGGGCCAGGAGTTCACGGACTGGAATGAGATGAAGCAGGTCAGCACTATGCACAAGCCCCACTCAAGCTGAATAGGCGATCAGTGTGAGCATGTTGTCGATTCCTCGCTTGATGCGCAGGTAGTAATTTAACATTTTGAATATTTGACTGTTTTCATAATGACCAAAAATATCACTGTTTTTGTTAACATAAATAAAATAAATAACATAAATATACACAGGAAAATCAATCAAAAATATGAACGAAAGAGAAACAAGATTCTGTAAGAGAAAATTAAGATTCAACATTAATGACAAAATGAGGGATAGGTTTCTCCAAGAGGTAGAAACACAAATCAATTATGAATAAAGGGCAAAAACGAGATGAAGAGGAAGAACCAACAGCTCTGTTGGCCACGTCAGGCTAGTTATGAACGGGTCCCAAGTCATAATTTACAATTCACATGGCATCCTTCTTCTTCCGAAGTACACCCGCGGTCGTTGCACCCTCGGATGAAGGTGTTTGCGAAATGACTAAATGTTAATAATAATGTTTCTTTGTAATACTCTGTAACTCTCCCAGAACACGGTGTATGATGGAGAGTACAGCGAAACACATCCCAATATAATAACCTTCTGGGAGGTGTTTGACGAACTGACAGAGGACGACAAGAAACTGTTTCTCTGTAAGTATTATGTGTGGCGCTGCTACATAGTAATACCGGTAGAAGTAATAGTATGTTTGTGATGCATCTTGAAGGAGTGTTTTTGTGTAGACTGAAATACTCAATAATAGGTCCTGAGGCAGCAAGCTCAGTCACATTTAATATCAGTATGTAAGGGCGAAGCCGAACCCTAACCACGCGATGACTTAAAGAAGACTGATGGACCAGAATAGTTTTTTGCCCTCTCTCTGTTTCTTGGAATATTTACCAGCTTCATCATCTCCACTGATCTTGCCATCAGTGTTCTTCACAGGTCAGGATCGTGTACCCATTATGGGCATAGGAACAGTGCAGATGACGGTGGCTATCCTGAACGATGCCACAGAAGACCATTTCCCAGAAGCCCTCACCTGCCATTCCCTGTTACTGCTACCCAACTACCGGAGACAGCCCACCAAAGCAACGCTCAAGAGCAAGCTGTTAGGAGCCATTCACCACACTAGAGGCTTCTGGAAGGAATGAAAAAAAACACATGAAGTTCGGTCACTCTGTTCATCTCTTGAACGGGTTAATTTTTTTTAGCTTCACTTATTCAACACGTAGCCCTTACTGGTATATTTTGCTTTTGAGACATTCAGTCTTTCCTCATGCAAACACACCATTAGCTTTTTTTTTTTCATTCTCAGATCTGTTGCATTTTGCCTTCTTGTTTGAAATGGCATACTTCAAGTAATGGTTGCACTAATTACATTTACATGAAACCATACAAAGGGGGAGCGTGAGTTTTCAGTTGTGTGGCAGAAATGTCTTTACTGGTGGAACAAAATGTTGTAGTTTGGAAGGGCTAATTCATCATGATTTACACGATTTTCTGATCGATACCGTTGCCACAAATGAATAGACTTGCATTGTAAACATTCAAATAATAAAGGTTATTATTTGAATGTTTACAATGCAAGTCTATTCCATTGCAATGGCAAAAATTTAGATTTTACATCAACTTTATAATGAACTATATGCATGCACTGAAATACATGAATGTCCTCATACAGAAAAACACAAAATGTTTGCTCATGTTCACTTTAGAAAATGTAAACATATCCATTGTTGTTGTTTATTGAGAAGTCTGTCAATAAACCATTAGCCTTATTAAGAGATCATGAAAAGGGTCCGTTCACTTTGGTAAGAAATGGTTTCTCGACACAATGTTTCAAATGTCTCTGGTGGTTCAGTTCACCAACTAACGGTGGCTTCAGAGAAAGCAATATTACATGTACTGTGATGTAATCACAAAACAAATTTGGGTGTGTTGAAGAGTTTGTATCTTGAAGAGCAAACACTTGAATAGAACGAATGGTCGTGTTTAAACTAAATCCTATTGTGCTGCACATCCACATTTTCCAAAAAGTTATCAAGTTATTAAGGTTGGGATTTAAAGAGATGTCGTAATAGTTTGGGACAACAACAACAAAAAAAACTCAGCACATACCTGATACATGTTAAATGTAATTCATCTTCAAGATTTATTAAAGTATCCAGTCTGAGGGTGCTAAAAGCTTCAGAAATCATAGGCCACCATAACATCTCTATTTCAATATGAAAATAAAATAAATAACCTGGTCTTTAAAATAATATCAAAAATGACTTGGCATAGGTCAACAACCCTTCAGCATGTAATAGTGACGGCAGCGCAAAATCAATTCACCTCTCGGGCAGCAAGCCGAGATATGCGTACGAATGGTTAAAACCCGGGCTACATTACACCCTTACCTCATACATTATTTACTTATCATCACAATCGTATCTTGAAATGAATGTCCACAAACATGTCAGCCCTGAATCACATTAAGAAAGAACTACAAAACAATGGTGTGTGTGTGTGTTTACACAACGTGGGAGACCTCCAGCAGGAGGCCCCTGAGTCTGCTGCCGTCTGCACTGCCTTCAGGCCAACGTCGCAGCAGCAGCAGCAGCAGCAGCAGCAGCAGCAGCAGCAGCAGCAGCAGCAGCACAGAGCGGCGGGAGACACAAAGGGAACAGGAGACAGGGTCTGCAGGAAACGGACGTCGCTGAAGGCCTTTTGAGATGTACGCTGGCCACCGCGCCAGCGTTTCACATCACCGCGAGTTCTCTCTGAGCCGGGGCTTTTGGATGGCTTCAGTGTGCTTTATCCCCCCCCCCCCCCCCCCAGGCTTGTTTTTTTGAGTTGTTGCAGACCATGACATTACAAAGCGCTAGAATCTAGAAATACTTTTGCTTTACACAAAACATATGTACATACGCCTAGAAAACAAAAACAAAACGAAAAAAGAACAACAATTGGGTTCACAAAAGACTCCAAAAGAGGCGTCACCAATGAGATTGATCGTTGCTTTGAGCGGACGGGCCACAATGTCCGTAGAGGGGCCTCTGTCATAACGACAGGTGTTTGTGTGTGTGTGTGTGTGTGTTTGTTCTTTGCCTTGTGCTACATCCGTGTTTGCGTGTCTTTCCAAGAATGGCCGTTGCAGGTGTTTTTGTTTTTTTTGCCTTTGTCGTGTTTGTTTCTTTAAGGGTCGCGTCATTGTCACTCTTGGGGGCCAAAGCTCGGCTCTGCGTTTCGCGTGAGTGCGGGTCACGCAGGGGAAGACTTATCTGACGAGGTGGTAGGTGAGCCAGTACATGAAGACGGGCTGCGCCGCAGCTATAGACATGGTCAGGTACATCCTCAGCTGATTCCGGGCCCCCCGCACCAGCTTGCCCTCTGCCGCCGCCTCCGACAGCAGCTTCAGGCGCAGCGTGCGGATCTGGAGAGCGGCGGGACGGGACAGAGCCATCACCACGGGACACTCACACCATGAACACGTATGGGTTAAGAGATGTGTGCACGGCGGAGCCGGACTACCCACCATGAAGACAAAGATGGCCGCGCAGCACCACAGCAGAGAGAGGTAGTATCCCAGCCGTCCAAACAGAAGGCCTCCGATCACCCCCACGATCATACTAGATTTGGGGGGAAGAGGTAAAAAGGGTAAAGATATGATTACATGATATAAAGTCGTTGATTTACGTAAGCAGTGTTTTTATTGTATTTTAGCGGGTCTTTGGTTTTGTAGTTAGCAGACGTTGCATGCATATTGTAATTAGTTTTTCTTAGTTAAGGTCTACAAATCTGACAAATTCTGGATTCATAGTCCTCCGAGAGCAAACAGAGATTATACAGTATACATACAGTATATCTCACCTGAATTGTATGACTATAACTTTTTACCCCACCAAAATATTCACGTAATTTCAATGTTCAAAGACTAGGTTACAAAACAAAGATGCATTCAAAAAGTATATACATATATTCTAAGCTAAACAACAAACACATCAAAACAATAAATAAATATAATAATAATGATAATAAATAAAATAAGTTAAATAGGACAACACATACCCGACATACTTGTAGCCAGAAAAGGCCAACAGGTCTACAGTGGTGAGGTCAGTGTTAACAGTGACCAGATACAGAGACAGCAACACTGCCAGCACCTCCATGATCAGCCACACAAAGGCTGAACTGGCCTGAACGCCCAACAGCTCTGGTGAAAACCTGCCACGAGAAGGAGCCACGTGTTTACCATTCAGGGCTCCTGCGTTGAATTACTTCTTATAAAATCAGTGCATACAAAAACGCATTTCTCTTGGCATAATTGGGTGACAAATATGAGAAATATTCAAATATTTTTTTGTGGAATGGTTCTCGGTTTGCGTTTGAGGTTTACCATTGAGACAACATTTCTATCTATAAAACTATTCTTTTCCAAGAAAGCTATGAGTGGAAACAGGAAGGTAGAGGAACAAAATAAAAACACACTCCCAAGAAGATAACAATACAACACCAAGTCATTTCAGTGAAATAAATCAGCCACGTGACAATGGGTGCGTGCGTGCGTGTGTGTGCATGTGCGTGTGTGCGTGTTACCTGTCCTGTGTGCCCAGAGCCAGCCCGGCCACCAGCACGTATGTGATGAAGCCCATGAAGGGGATGTAGAGGTCCGGTGCGTTGACGTCGAAGCGCGGCGCCACAGGAGTGTCCTGCTGGTAGCTCACCTCCCAGTTCTGCAGCGAGCCAAGCAGTCACAGTAGACGTGTTGGTGCCCCGAACCCACAGGCACCCACTCTCACTCACGCTCATTAGAGGAACAAGGAACCTATTCATTCTCACAGTTTGTGGACTGCGGGCCATATTCTTATCAGCTGTGGCCAGAGGAAAGTCATTACACAGTGAATGCTCATACAGATCATAAGTTTAAGTTTAGGTTGTTTTTTTGTTGTTGTTGTTGTTTTTTTACAGAGGTTTGTCAAGACCGTACCTACATATTTTGGTTTCAAAGGATAACAGAAATTGCTTTCTCGTGTTTAACAATAAGGACAGCTGATGTCATGTCAGGTAGGCTTTTATGGCTGAAATGTTCTACACTTACCTTATCAGTAATTCCTTATCAGTAATTCTTCTTCTCCTTAAAATGATTATAAGATATATCTATATATTGTATATATCTATAGATGAATTGTAATATGATTATAGATCGCTGGAGAGACAGACTAATGGTCAGTGTTTTGGTTTCCCTCAACTGATTGACGTCACCCATCTTTATCAATAATGCTTTCAATTTCAATAATCATTTAATATAAGGAAGGAAGTCTATGGATTCATGTTGTTTTTTCAGGTACTAATTGCTCATCTTTGAGGCTTCATACCTCGTGCATGTACGGAAACACCAGCAGGCCCAGCTTCTTCCCCACGTACATGGTGTCCACAGCAAAGTAGTACTTCAGCCTAGAGATCGGGATGAATCTGTCCAGCTGCAACACACACACACACACACACACACACGCATTAGATGTACTTGATGAAAATTGGAATGTATCATTGAGAGTGAGTCAGCCGGTCTTACATTCTTGTCCACCATCTCTTTGCCCTGCGACGCCAGCGAGCTGCCATAGGCCATGGCCAGGTTGGACATGGGGTCTGACAGGAGGGCCTGACCAGGATAGGGCCCTGCTTGAGGCCCAGCCGGCTGGGTCCTGGTGACATGAACATTGTTACCATAAAAATAAATATAAAATGCAAAAGAAGGTAAAATACCACAAATAATGCTTTCGAAGTACATCAAATATATTATGGCTCCAACAAAATTAAGTTGTGGAAAGTGGTCATTCTTTGGGATTGAATATATAATTCGATTTATTGATTATTAATTGATGAACCAAGTGACACTGCCCACCTACTTAACATTGGCCATTTGACACAGTTGGCTTCTTGACCCAATATATTTTTCAAAATGGAATAAATCAAAGTAAACTACATATTGTACACGCGCTGCATCGGTTACTCAGTACACAGCCGGTCTTCTTGGGTGCGGTTCAACCAGACCACACTTTATAGAGTCAATGTCAACGTGGAGGCCGGGCTACCTGTAGCCCCTGGGCTGGGCTCCTGGTCCTACTCTGCTGGTATCCTCAAACAGCGGACTGGCGTCCGGGGGATCCACCGGGAGGTTCCTCTGACGCATGGCGGGCTCTAGAGGAAGGAGACCAGGGGATGAAATGGGATGTAAATCAATATGAAATGAAAATTGAAATTTAAATTATCCAGAGGTGTAACGTATCAATAATACAAAGTTCAATGTGTTTTTCTGTTGGCCTTTAGTGGATGTGGCTCGTCAGTAGGAAATTGCCAATGTATCGAAATGGACACGCATGACAATATTAAGAGGATTAAAAGCACAGCAGTTATGTATGTAGTGGGCATATTTATCAGGCATGAACATTTGTAATTTCAACTTGTTAAGACGTGCATGTATGAGCAGCAAGCCTACACAAGCAGCACATTCTTTCATGAGATATTATGATTAAGGTTTTTCTTGAAAGCATTTATTCTACTACGGGTCGAGACACAGGTGCACAACATACTGTCAATAATTCATAGTACAGCATACCATCAATACACAACAGCACAACATAATATCAACACTTAATTTTGACTTAATATTAGACAGCTTTATGAAGAGCTATTGATCCATCCTAACCTAAACGTAGTCCACAATAGATTGGTACAGATTGGACGGAGCAGCAGTAAGGGGGTGCAGTATTGGGTGTAGTAAGTTCTGCACATCCCTCCAGTTACTGCATTGAATACCCTGTTACAAACGAACATCTAAATCAACAGATTGTTTTAAAGTTGAGTATTGTTCTGTGAAAGTCGTGTAAAACATGCTAGACAGTAACACATGTCGATTGCTCCTAACGGGATAACGATACTTAAGTATTACATGGCATATTCTGGTCAGGAGACTGCTGTCAAACGTAAAGAGCCCCCGGTTTGGGGATACGATGAGCGTTCAATGCTCGCTACTGAAGCAAACTAAACACAACGACCGACTCAGAGCATGTCATAACTTACGCTGTCTGAACCCACTTTGTGTCGGGGTGTAATCCATTTAAATTCCGTTGAGCTTTGTCTAAAAAAAAAGTACTAAATGTTGTTAAGATCAGCAGACTACACGTAGAAGAACAACCGAGGCGGCGGTCATTGATAAACTGAATGAGGAACAAAAAAGCTACTTCCGGTTTACAGCTGCCTTTCTTACGTTGAGAAAATGGCACAGCGCCGGTGTAAGTACGGTGGACAGTGTGAGAATAACACATTCAAACAAACATGAATGCATAGTACTGTACATAAGAAACCAGTATATAAGAAACCAGTTGGGATTGGTTAAATGCTTGCATGAAGGTGCAGTGTGTAGGATTGTACAAATGGCTATAATATAGGTAGCCTTTAGTTATATGGCTTGTCACTATTTAAATAATAGTTTTATACTGTGCATTGCATCGTATGTTTTACATTGTAATATTTTATGTTGACGTGATGATTTGTGTTTGCTTAATGAACCCACAGGCAGCAGAAGCAGCGTTTCAGCTGCTTATGAAACATGTCAGGAAGTCAAGCGGAGAAAGTTGATTCCAGATCGAAATTGAGAAGGGATAACTTTTCGTAAGGGGGAGAGACAAACAATGACCCCCCACTGTAGCCGAAAAGAAGGAAGAAACTAAGATAACTCTGTCCAAACTTAAACAAAAAGAACACCTGGACCCCTCACCAGCATCCCTTCTATTCAGCAGCGGAACACGGTACAAAATAAAGGCTGCAGCCACGTCACAGGTCATGTTGATTAACACTGTGGTGGAGAGGGCCCCATGTTGGCCGAAGGCCCCCCAAACCACTCCCTCCCCCCCTGCCCCCGCCTGTCGGCCTGCTCTATCGGGAGAGGGTGGTGGGGTTAATGTGGCGCACTGGAGCACAGGGTCTGTACAGGTGGTATGGGCTTCAACTGCTTTATCTTCTCTCTCCTACATCGCCACGGCACACTGAACACCCTCACTATGGAGCAGTGTAGTGACTGCTCCTGTAGTATACAGTCTACCTATGATCTGGTCCAGGGCTTTGAGTGTGCAGCAAAACAGTAACTGAACCTATTAGTTAATAACCCTAACCCTGTAACGAACATTGATTGTGATATTTTAGAGTAACACTAACCCTATTACTTAATAACACTAACCCTGTAACGAACATTGATTGTGATATTTTGCAGAAATACAGGAACCCATTACTTAATAACACTAACCATTTAATGAACATTGATTGTAATATTGTAAAATTGTAATATTGTAATATTGATTGTAATATACAAAATACTGGCTGTATTTTGTATAAATGTTAACGCTAATTCCTCTCTCTCTCTCTCTCTCTCTCTCTCTCTCTCTCTCTCTCTCTCTCTCTCTCTCTCTCTCTCTCTCTCTCTCTCTCTCTCTCTGTCTCTTTCTCTCCCTTTAGTACCACTTATTTTAACCTCACCAGCTGGACTCCTGGCCCACGTGAACTGAAATTGTCCTGTAACACTTGAGTGAGCATCCATGTGCACAGCGACACACACACACACACACACACACACACACACACACACACACACACACACACACACACACACACACACACACACACACACACAGACGCACACACACACACATCACATAAACATCACATGCACACACACACATACACACTTGTGTGTACTGTAAGTACATGTGTTGTTAGCCTGCTACTGCCTGTGTGACCTTTGATTCATTCATTCACAGTATGCACACGCACACAAACAAGGAAAGGACTGCTTTAATGGGCTCTTCCATGCGACAGTAATGATTCTGAAACCCTACAGAGGTCTACAGCCATCATCTTGGGACTAAATCAGCTCGAGGAAATTATACTCTGAATTCAAAGATGCTACCTTAAATTAATTGAAGCTCAAAGAAAGGAAAGAAAATGACTTGCAGTGTGGTGCTATTTGCTATTTACAATAGTCTTTCATTTAATGTCACAAGTCATGAAAAATTTTTTTTGTTAGCTGAAATGATATTTAGATGATTGTCTGAACCTCCAATATATTCTTCACTAGAAATCAAGCAACACTGTTTATAATTTGAACGCCTGATTTGAAGATACACACACACACACACACACACACACACACACACACACACACACACACACACACACACACACACATAGGGCCTTAAATACACCATATGGACATTATGTAGGTTGAATAAGTGTCAGGTCAAGCTGCAATGAAGTACCACCAAATCTCCTTGAAATGATCACATACGATGATCATATACCATGTTCATCTAATATTTCTTCAAATAAATAAACATCAAATAAACATCATCATTAGAACAAGTTCAACCTTTTATGTTGACATTCAGATGTGAAATTAAATAAAGATTGAGAGTGGAGATAGATAAAAATGGGAGGGTCAGATTTGGGTTCACGTTGGAGTCAAATCTGCACAGGACGTGTATGATATCATATGACTAATTCAGGTGTGCATCTTGAGGGGGCATTTTCTGCCGTGAGTACATCCAACTATCAGTGGAAGGTGCAGCAGTGAGTATACATGTCAGAAGAGTTTAACCACCGAGCCAAACCAGCATCAATAATTTGTGCGTTTGCGTGGCACTTAACGCACAGAAGGCGACAGGCTATCGCCAACTTACACACCAACAGAAAGGGGGAAGGGGCAGAAGAAGAGGGGGGAGGAGAGAGGGAGGAGGAGAGAGGGGGGAGGAGAGAGGGAGGAGGAGGGAATCCAACGGGCTGCTCTCATAGGAATCTTTTTCATCATAAACATTGTGTCATAGTGGCGCACATGACCTACTTCAGTCATCCAGCCAGGCGTTGAACCGGGTCAGGGTTAGAGGTGGTGTGTGGCTCTGCTCCTCTGTGCTGCCAGTGGCTCTGAAAAGGCTACTGAACTTCTCCACTCTTCCAAACTGCTTTCTGTCATCTCCTGCCGGTCTGGCAGCCTTCCCACCAGGAGTGATGGAGTTGTCTTTGACGGGGGCTCAGGTAAGAAAGATCCATTCATGAAGTGTCATTGTTACATGTTTCAGTGTGTGTATTGATATTTTACAGCCACTCACTGATTATAATAGTAAACTAAACTGAAGTGTGTCACCCATCACATCACAGTGACTGATATTTTGACTTGTTGCCTTGTAAAACTCAGTTCTTTGGTGGCAATTGATAACAATTATTTGTTTTTTTTATTTTATTGTGAATTATCTGCTAGCATAATTTAGGATAAAGAAATGTGCACAGTGTCATGAAACGTGTTGCAACCTCATAGTACAAGTAGGCCTACTTCATGTAACATTTGGACAATGTTACATGAAGTAATCACTAAATGCTGTCAACCATTCAAGTACAATATATCTCAAGTAAGATTATATTTCCAGTCATTTTTGAAAATCGGTGCCCAAGATTTGTCAACAAACCCCCCCCCCCAAATGTACGTGTTCCACAAAGTGTTATTTCAGCTCAGGTCTCAGGCAGAATGTCGGAAAAATACAGACTCACAAGCAGCTTCTGTGTTTGTTGATGTAACACATGAGTCACAAGCAAAGGAGGCTGTTTGGCCAACTTATCACAGTGATGTGACCGTCAGCCCTGCAGAATCCCACCCTGCAGCTTACAGGCTGGGAACCACCTTGGTGGGCACAGCCATCCACCCTAGTGTTTCTCAGTCACTGTCACTGATTCAAACAGCTTAAAAAAGAGGAAAACAAAGCTTTAGTTAATCACTGAATAGACCATGTGGTGGATGAGGTTGAATTGGGGTTCTTTCTGTATGATTATAGTTATCATCGTATTCTTCTTCTTCATTATCAATGGGAACAGAAATCATACCCTTCTCAAATTAGCGGCATATCTAAGTAACAATGAACAACGAATGAATGAATCATGATCAACATAAACAGGATAATCTAGAAAACCTTTTGATCATATTGAACACTTGCTGTTCATGCAGCAGTCACATTTTCTATTTTGGGCTTTTTGGTATTATTATTCTAATAATGTCAGATGTTCTGCTGTAACTAGCCTGAGGGCTATAGCTGAATGCTATAACAAGAGGGCACTTTTGTAAGGAGTAGCATGATGTAACCTATGGCTGTATTGTAAGTAATTACTGTAGCTTTTAACTACTTTAGCTTTCAACTCACGATAGACACACACACACACACACACACACGCACCCCCCCCCCCCCCCCCCCACACACACACACACACACGCACGCATGCATACACACACACACACACACACACACACACACACTCACTCAATCACTCAGTCTATTTTTTACACTTTACACAATTACACTTGTTCCTTTTCTGTTTTTAAATTATGAATGGCTCCCTGTGCTTATGAAGGTAACTGATTGCCTAACTTACCTTACTATATCCTACTCAAATGTATTAGGTCACTCCTTATACATTCTGACATGCTTAATCCAATGCTGATTCTCTGCTACCAAGTTCATGCAGCACACTCGTTAGCCATTAGCGAGCCCTTTGCTACGAAAGTACTCAAAGTGGTCGCTCATCTCATTGTGTGTCTGAGCACTATCCGGCAGTGGTCTCTGGGTCAGGCACCTTGGGCTCTGGAGGGACCTCTCTCCAGATGAGTGGCTGTGATAAAGCGTCTGCCCGATAACCATCTGTCCACAAGCACTAAATCAACTAAGCCTTGGCTGGTGCGCCATTCAAGTTGAACATAATTTAAGCCTGTGACTTATTCTTAGTGAGTGAACTTGTGTCCTGCTCTACCTCATCACCATATTGGTGAGGTGTTTGGGGTGGATGAAGAG
>JAXIVH010000011.1:1055938-1118438 GCA_036785325.1 Urophycis tenuis
GCTCTTTACTTTGCCTGGAGTTCAGAGGTGTGCTTTTTCCTTGTAATTGGGTTGGAAATAATCCTATTACACTGTTGAATGCCTAAGCGCCATAAGAAAATGGTGGTGTCCTCCAGCCCTTGTACAGACATACATAAACATACACGCACACACACACACGCACGCACACACACACACGCACGCACGCACGCACAAACACACACGCACGCACGCACGCACACACGCACGCACGCACACACACACACACCTGTAGACACATACAAACACACACAAACAGCGTTTGTGTTCTGTTATGTCCTGTGATACCCATTGGGTCTAGTGTCTAGCTCACAGGGTATGACAGAATATGCATGCATGCAGCAAACTTCTCCACATGAATTTCCAGGAGAAAGAGAAAAATAAGTAAGGGGGAAGTGTAGTGAAGAGAAGCTAGTCATCCAAAAGAGGACTGGATGAGTAGAAGGCTTGGAGGAAATGAGAAATGATGGAGAAATAGAGAAAGTATTCGGGGAAGATGTGGGAGGGACATATATTATTTTATTTTTATTTATTATTTTATCATTATCATTTCAATTTGGGATAAAAAAAGGATTAATTTTCTCCCTTTCACCATCTTCAAAATATGTTGCGTATATATAACAAATCATTAAAATAGTTCAAATAATTGCAGAATATCTTCATTTGTAAATTGTCCACCCAGATGAAGGATGGAGCAGTGGAAAAAAATAAGAAAGAATGGCACAAAGTATGAACAAATTATTGTTATTATTACAAAAGTCGAAGTAGGTAGGCTACACTTGCCAAAATCACAATCTTGGAAGAGAGCATGTGAGACAACCACAATACTGAGATAAGGAGCCCAAAGAATGACGAGAATTCTGGGATCCAGAGAGTCAAAGGGTGAACAAATAAAAATCACTTAATTGCTTTTACTTAATGTATATTGAAATGCCGGAGAACATGCCAGTGTGTGTGTTTGTGATGGCCTACGTGCGGGCATACTTGATTGGTTCGTTAACTTGTTTTCACTCCACATCTACCCTTTTGCACTTTTGTATGGAATTAACTCTTTTCACCTCTTTGTCCTCATTGCCACCGACCATCTCAACCATCCCCTTAATGGTGTCATCATCATCATCATCATCATCCATCATCATCATCAACATCATCATCATTATCATTGTCGTCGTCGTCGTCGTCGTCGTCATCATCATCATCATCATCATCATCATCATCATCATCATCACCACCACCATCATCCTCTTCCTCCTCCTCTTCCTCCTCCTCCCCTCCACCTGCTCCTCATCACTAATGCCCATCATCGTTCTCTCTTCCATCCCTCCAGGCATCGCACCCTATGGGGTTGGGGTGCTGTGATGGTAACCATGGTCACCGGTGGTCGCTATGTCTGCAGTGCTCACGCCAGAGAGGAGGAGCCCGCCAACGACCGCGAAGAGCGAATCCTAGCGGTGCTGGGTATCATCGGCACCATCCTCAACCTGCTGGTGGTCATCTTCGTCTACATCTACACGACCGTCACCTGACCTGCAGCCCCCGGGACTCCTTTACACATGCAGCAGGGCGGCGCCGTGACTTCCCCTCGTGTCACCCCGACATCTCTTCTCAACAACAATGAACCCGGTCCTTTGCTGCGTCACGGTCCAACATCCATTAGGACCGCCAGCGTCTTCAATTATTTACATACAAAAGCGTTTAAATATTAACACTGTAAGAGCCTAGTCTGCATGTAAAGATCAGTGGGAAGTGTGTTCACGCAACGCCAAAAGATACCTAGACCTGAAATGCCCCCTTATCCTAAACACTTCTATCATTGTGGTGTTTTGCCCCAATATGTTAACCACAAAGTCGCATTAACCTGACAGGAGCTGTAGAAAGATAAACTGGAGCTGGCTTTGTTGTTATACTGGTCACTTAGCTAGCCATCAACCTTCTACAGGCATGCATTCAGTCAGAATTCTTCAATGAAGAATTCTTCATTGTTAAGCTTCTTGCATTGAAACTAACCCTAGTCATCGACAAGATGGCAGTTGCATTTGTTTTTTCTACACCTACATAAATACCTGTAAAAAGTCAAATAACATATCTTTTTTTCCTGAAGCTCTCCTTACAGAACATATCTACGAGCAGCCAGTAGTCTACTAGACACTGGGGTCTGTGCAAAATCCTCACATGGACCTGAGCACTCCATACCTTAGCTCACCAGAGGAGCACCTCCTGGCCATGCTGGGAGTCCTAGGCATCATACTCAACCTCTTACTGCTGTTGGTCGTCTACATGTACACATCCATGTGATGACTCTCTCCTTCCTACCAGTGGTATTCATCAGTGGGATTAGGGCCACTAGCTATGGTACAGTCCCCAGGAGTGAATTGCTGTGTCTGGGGAATTGATGTTGGTGTTTGTACTGTGAGGACACGGGCATTGAAAGACACAACCATGACGTGAGAGGGAAACTCAAGTCTGCAGCATCAGTTGCAGAACTTCACATTCTGAGATGGAACAATTGGGACAAAAGGACCCTGCATCCACACTTTAAACCAGAGAGAAGACTGCCATAATGTGTTATATACTGTCAATGCATATGATTTACATTGCGGAAGGTATGGAGAGATACGAGGCAGGGATCTGCATCAAATTAGGTTCATGGTTCACACGGAGACTCGTTTAGCACGTGGAACTTCGTGACAACATGTTTCAGTCAGGAACCCGGACTCGAGCCCGGAGTTGGATGGAGCACAGCATCAGACTTTTGTCTGATGAGCGAGTCTGGCTCATCCAAGGAAAGAAGAGGCGGGATCTTCAAAAGGGCCGAGGTACACAACCTGTCTTGGACTCTACATCTGTGGTGTGGCTCACAGGGTCATTTGCCTGTCTCCGATTGGAGGATTAAAAATGTACTGTCAAAGCGTGAGTTATTTTCTTAAGAGTCCTGCATGCCACCAGTCAGAGAAAGCACAATTACATTATATTCAAGAAATATACAGTATATATATGCAAAATATTGTTGGATTTTCTAAACCGAAGTAGAACATTTCCTTTGCATTTCTTCTTATACAAATTGTATTTGGGCAAGGTTTTGCTATGTCTTTTTGTTCCTTTTGAAGAGTTTGACACAAATGTTTGTCTGTAGACTAGATATGTGGAGGTTTAAGCAGATCTAAAGCAAGGAGCCACAAAGTTTGTACTGCAGAGCATCTTCTTTTCTTGTGACAATTGATTATTAAATAGTGTACAATAAGCCATGTTTGCTTTTGCATCACAAGAGTGCCACATGTATGAAATCACATGTTGTCCTCCATGTCATTTAGCCTTTTGTTTCTACTGAAGCCATTCCAGCACGATCAATCAGTTTTACGTTAGCAGTCCCAGCAGAGCATACTGCAAGGCCCCTTCAGCGTCCGCCATCTACACAAGCATGCACATGTATGTCTACCTCTAACAACAATGCATAGAATCCCCCATACGCCCATGCAAAGACAGAGACAAAGGACTACTTTGACTTTGCTTGTTGAACTTAAACAAGCCTGTTACAGTAATTTTATGCAAAACATGAGGCAGAAAAAGTGTACTACCAAATTGAAAACTATCATACCTTTTTAGATTATAGTTCACATTTTGTATTAGACAGATTCATTGAAGCTTCATCTGGACGATGTGGCGAGGATGATGGTGGAAACGGAGCAGGCAGGACCACCCTGTCTCGGGGGGCTCCCACTAGCATCACGACAATCACCAGCAGTCTTTCCACTTCAAAATCCAATTAAAAACCTGCCTGTTTTCGGCACAAAACAACGTACACTGTAGCTCGGCCAACGCCTGGAAATGAGTCCAATAAGGCCTGAGGGATTCTGATGGCAGAGTAAATATGTCTGGCGATGTGACACACTGATTAATACACCACTACAGTTACTGCCAGGAGACTTCAGGTCCGCTTGCGTCAGCAGGAAGTTGTTTGTCCAAAGAAATAAAAACGGGGGCATTTTATGAAAGGCCTATTTGTGTCCTATGGAATCTTTTCTTTAATGTGTTATGCCGGTGAAAACCAAAAAAATATATATTTGTTAGACATTTTGTTTTGCAAAGCCTATACTTCAACAACTGCTGTAAGAGCTTCTGTATTTCTACGCATTGTGTTTATATATGGTTAATACAGATATGCAAATAAGGATAACAGGTTATGAAAACAAAATCGCAGATGCAAATAAACTTTTGAAACACTTTTGAAGAGATCCATTGCCCTTGTGTTGTTGTTGTAATGTTGGCATTGAGCCAACCTTGTTGAAATGAAGGGATGACCTTTGTCCTGTTGCCACCATCCACTGGAAGATTGACTCCAGGATGCTCAACACCCATCCAATTATAAGTAGGTACATCAAGTGGTCAATGAGTTTGTTACTAAACCCTTACCAATTACAAATGAGTACATCAAGTGGTCTGAGACTGTGTTACTAAACCCTCACCAATTATAAGTAGGTACATCAAGTGGTCTGAGACTGTTACTAAACCCTCACCAATTATAAATGAGTACATCAAGTGGTCTGAGACTGTGTTACTAAACCCTCACCAATTATAAATGAGTACATCAAGTGGTCTGAGACTGTGTTACTAAACCCTCACCAATTATAAATGAGTACATCAAGTGGTCTGAGACTGTGTTACTAAACCCTCACCAATTATAAGTGAGTACATCAAATAATCTGGGACTAATGTGGGCCTCAAGACACTGTCACACAGTACACAGAGATAGCTGCTTTGTTTATGTAAACAGTGCTATAGTGCCCATAATGACAATAAGGAACAATTTCCTCAAGGGTTCACTCAACCTGAAGGGAAAGTACCCAACACCCCTTTTCTACCAACAGTGACTTGTAGACACAGGTTTTGAAAATAAGGGTAAACCCACTAACATGCCTCCTTTCCCACTGCCAGTTGATAAAGGATTGACGCTACTTTCACAACTCAAAACATGCCGGAAAAGTGGGGAAAATGTCATGTTTCTGGAGCAGGTAAACACCTGTGACTACAGCAAACTTGTCCTGGGACTGAGTGCCGCTCGTAAGCTTCCCTACTAAATTTGTTAGTGGGTGTTTAAAGGGGTAGAGGGGCTTTACTCAATCACTTAGTTTTGTTCATGTTTGTTGTAGTCCTTCATATGCTTCTTTTGTAGTGTATATTAAAAGTTAACTTCCATTTAGACAGACCAAAGAGAACTGAGTCTAGAATTGCAATATAGAAATGCAATGCAATATACAAAAAGGAAATTGGTCTGCAGTTTTTTGCCAAAACGTTTACAGCTTGATTTTTTTCCCATAGTTTTGGGTCTAAGGGATAATATGGACCATAATGGCGGTAATAATCCGCCCTGCACCCCATTTAAAGCACTGTAAATGTGATAGGAAATATGATATAATCTTTGAATGGAAGAAAGATCAGAAGATCAGAAAGGTCACATTAAATGTAGGCCTATGTAATAAGACCAATAACTACTATATGTAATATTCATTAAACAACCAACTATCTTTGAGAAAGTGAAATAAACCTTTCTTGGTTTGTCACATATCGGCCTGATAAAGATAGCGATTCAAATATTTTTTTTAATTGAGGTATGAGAAAAATGATTTGATTTTCCGCATGAGGGCTAGGGTTAGTTGTAAATGGGGTTAGGTTTGAGATAAATAAGTAGCTTCAGCTATTGATATATGTGTTTACCCCTCATAAAATCTCAGTATTTCCAAGAGATACTGCATCTTCATATAACTTAGAACCTAAGGAAAGGTCTAAAGATACTGTATCTGTAGACCTTCTAAGAAACATTTTGTCAGTCATTATCACAGTTGATCTATTGTTTTAAAGGTATTTTTTTTATTTTTTTATTCTTAAAGTACATTAACAGCAGCAGAGTGATAGAAGTTACGTCTTTGTCCCGCGCCACTGACTGTATCAGTGTATTCTGTCTCTGGCGTTCAGTGCCCACACCACCCCCAACACTTTGCTCATCTCCATCTGAAATCGCTCGCCCGCCGTCTTCAGCTCCATCAGCGCAGCTGGAAACCGGAGGTTCGGCTACAGATCCTCTGAGTTACCGAACTAAGACAGATAACAATCGACAGCCCGGGACTTGATGAAACGCCTCCACATCACACTGCTTAGAAGATATGCATCTCTTTCGAGAGTCTTGTTACGTTTAGTTTATATTCAATCCCACAAGAAGCTGTGATCAGTGACTGAGTCTGCCCTGTCAAATCTTTGTAGGCTACATAAACACACACACACACACACACACACACACACGCACACGCACACGCACACGCACACACACATACGCACATAGTGTTATTTATCTTACATTTTTTACTGTTCTTTAAAATATATCAATCATATACATTATATTACTATATGTATTATCGTACAACATTTCATAACCTATAAACTTAGTAACATTCAAATCTGGAATGAAATAATTATAACAATAATGATAATCAAATCATTTTAAACTTATCTTTAAGACTGCTAGACATGTGTGCTACTTTACAGAAAAGACAGGTGCACATACATGTGTAATATTAGTACCGGTACATTAAATGTCAAATATAAATAAATATATTAGTGACAGTGAAAGAATCTCGCACTTCACTGTCATCAATATTTGCCTGAAATTCTTGGAATCTGTCTCAAGGCACCAGTCAAAACACTTCTACCTGTAGCATTCAAATATGATTATTTTTATTAGATTCACTTATTAGTTTAGAACAAACTAAAAGTTCTCAAGCAACAAACAGTTCAGTTGTGCAGTTGCACCATGGGTACAGACCTCTTAAATTCTCTCACATTTATAGTACACAGACACACACACGTGCGCGCACACACACAGCTATAAATGGCCAGGCACAGAAATAGAGGTTGCAGCTAAACAGCCCTGTACACTCTTTGCTTCGGGATACATTTCTACAGCCTGGACTTAAAGTTGACTTTTTTTTTCTACAGAAAGTGTTTACGTTAAAAAGGAACAATGGAAGCCATATCTTCACCTGTGGGTACTCAAGAAAAACAGAGACATATTGCTGAGGACATTACTGAGGTAGTGTTTTGTACTGTCCACACGTCATCAAATCAAAGTAAAAAAAAAAGTTAAACTTTGTTTATTGTTTAAAGCTTCAAAATGTATGTATGTTGTTATATCCTTGAACAGAGCAAGTAATACATGAATTGGATGAGCTTTCTTGGAAGTACAATGTGTAGTAATATACAGATATACAACTGAAGGAGAGAGGGTTAAACAGAGTAGATCTATTTGTCCCTTTCCACAGCATCCCCCGGTGGTTGGACTGAGTGAATACAGCAGACATCATTTTAATGTTTTTACTATTATGCATTCACTCTTTGAACCTGCATGGACTGGTTCCTCACACAATCTCCCATTGCGTTTTCTTAGATGGGGGACCCTGCAAGTGTTCCTGCTGAAACGGCGATTGCATCAAATGATGAGGAAGAGGAGGAGGGATGCTGCAATATGGATTTTGATCACATATGCACAATGATAGGCGTCTTGGCCACGGTGTTAAACTTGATTGTGATGATGGCAGTGTACATATATTTTGTACAGAATGAAGATAACGAACCAAAGAAGCCGACACGGATCTACAGCGGATGGAAGCCATAGACGTGAGGCTGTGACATTGCCATGACTACACGCTATGTCATCGGCATCATTATGATATGGACTTTTTTTTTTTTAAATGTGGCTTGATCAGTGCATAGCAACTTTTAGGTGTATTCCTGCCTTTGACTTTCAGCTTAGTTTATCAGGAATGAATCCATGAGATCTTGTATCCCGACGTCAAAACTCATGTTCCTATGATGAATACTGAATAATAAATAATGGCGCGAAAAATAAATGGCCAGACGCGACTCCTGACTTATGGTGCCTGGGCTGCGCTGGCGGCGGGATGTGCTGATGGGCTGATGTGGATGTCTGGCAGCAGGTGGCAGCTGGTGATGATGTCGATCTTCTCGGAGACGGCCTTCAGGTCCTCCAGTATGAGTCTGATGCTGTGGGAGGCGTTGATGATGGCACCCTGGGATGTGTTGAGCTGGACGGTGGCGCCGCGTATCTACGACACGCGGGGATCAGGTCAATATGAACCGGCTGGCGTGAAGCCCGTGTGATAAATATAACACAAAGATGGCTGGGGATGTGTAGGTTCTGCTGTGACATAGCCGACAGCAGATACTGCTGCAAGTGCAAGTGTTGATGGCAACACAAAAGGTAACTTGTTGACTGTATCCTCTAAGATCATTGTGTACTGAACCCATGTATCTAGTGTAAATACATCAAGTAAATAAACAATGAAAGAATAAACGCAATTTTTTTTCGTGTTGGTTTGTTTGGTGAACAGCTTGTGGCAGCCAACATCTCAACAGAACCACATGTACAGAGCGGAGGGCGGAGGGTCAACGTTGCAGTGGGCGAGCAGCCTCACCTCTCGACTGGCGTTGCCGTAGACCTGCCGTAACGTCTGCCCCACGTCGGCACACAGCCGGCTGTTGGACTCCCGCAGCTTCTGCTGTAACAGGGTTTCTCCTGGAACAGAAGTCATGAACATTAGCCGTATTGACCATTAACCGAGCAAAACAGGAAACAGAGTCAATAGGTTCCACTGAAGAGGAAATTCACATTATCTAGCAAATAAATCCATGATTTCATATTATCTACAGCCTCAAGTTTAAAATCAAGCAATTTGTGTGTCACTACCATGGTGCGTTCACAACGCTAACATGGGCACAGATGGTCATATTACAGTTAGTGTTTACGATATTGTTAGATTACATTACATTCATTTAGCTGACACATTTGTCTAAAGCACATGTGTCAACCTCGCAGGCCAAATCCGGCCCACCACGTCATTTTATGTGGCCCACGAAAGCTTAAAAAGCATATGCTGTTTCACAGTGCACCGTACAGCAACCATGAACTACATCTCCCACAATGCATTTCAATTTTGTGATCCACGAAATCCTGCCACTAGATTGTAGATTGTGCATGTACAGTATTTGTACACTTGAATAAATAATAATCACATGCAGAGACAGTTACTTAACAATATGTTAAGAGTAGTAGTTATGCGTCTATAGTCTTACAGTTACAACCTTTGAGGGCAACCATATTGCTGATGTGGCCCGGGGTGAAAATTACATTGACACACCTGGTCTAAAGCAACTTACAATAAGTGCATAGAACAATTAGGATATAACCCTAAAAGTGGAAGAATACATAAAATTGTCAAACTCAAATTAAAATTGGTTGAGTTGAGCTTATACGTATGCAAAATATGGCATATGAAGTGATGCTGTGTAATTCCTCACCGTGTGGTCTGTGAATAGGGCTCCATCTATCCTCCACTACCGACTGTATGTCAGGGTGGTCTCTGACCACTATAAGGGGAGGCAGGTCTCTTCTCAGTATGTGAATATTGTCAGGGCTCGCTGCTGGAAAAATGCCCATCTCTGTTCTCTTAGGCTGATCCTGCTCGCCCTCACTGTCCGTTTCAGAGGCCTCGCCAGGGACCTGAATTAATCACATTAGATACAAATCAATTATTGGTTAAAACCATATATAAATGCTAAAGAACAATGGCATAAGAGCAGGAAATAAATCACTGAGTTAGATGTCCACAGAGCCCCAATAGGACTTGTACATCAGAATGCATCATAGTGAGAGGAATCAAGGGAGTATTGTAAAATCCGACGTCAACATACAGTACATAAACCTAATATACATGCCAACAATTTAACTCCATAATGACAAATCAAAGTTTCTTGTAACTGTAATAGGGGTATACAGATAATAGATTAGATCAGATTAGGTTCAACGTTATTTTCATTGTGCAGAGTACAAGTACAGAGACAACAAAATGCGTTCTAACCAGAAGTGCAAAGGAGCGATTAAGGCGCAGCATGTACATGAGTAGTGCAATATGAGTGGACAGTTGTACAATGACAATAGTAAGTAGTAGTAGTAGTAACAGTGGCCCTGTAAAGTAACCAGTAAACCAGATAGTGCAAGTAGTAACAATAGTGTCTGTCACACACACAAAAAAGCACATTATGCATGTTTTATTCACCTTGGCTCCAGCAGTGGCAGTCTGGGCGGCAGCCGGGAGGGAGGTGATGTACACCTCATCATCAGAATCTGTCTCTGAGGCCTCGCCCTGCACCACGATTTGGCATCTATTGGACATAACTGCACATCAACATGTTCTCACATTAGCCTTTAATGAAAGCACAACCTAACACGGACAGCAATAGGACTACGACTAGAGTATAAGTGTATACAGTAGATAGAGTTCACTTGCCAAGCAGTGTAGGCTAACGTTACGATACATTGTTACAGTTAGAAAGAAAGAAGAAATAGAGTAAATACCTGTTCCCTGCGAAATACAAATCACATGATAAACCAGGAAGTCTACTTGGAAGTCATCAGCCAATCAGATTCCACTGTGCTGTGCTCGTCACCACAGCTACCACGTGGTGTTATGACGTGCCATGTAGTAATTGGGCGACAGACAGCCGGAAGCGAAGCAGGAAAGGTAGCAAGCAAGTGGCTATAATAATGAATTAGAGTGTAAAACTAGAAATATCTGCATTTGTATATCCAATATGCAATCATTGTATTATTCAGATTTTGTTAATTCCATATCAAATACAATGTCGTTATCAGTATATCATCTCAACCTATTTTATAATGGCTGGATGCTAACGTTAGCTATTGGTTCTGGCTAGGGGATGCTTCTGAAAGAAGTATTGTGAGTGAAACGACATTAAATGTTTCTATACATGTATATTTTTCAGACATGGCAGACGAGGTTCTTTTTGACTTTCTCCACATGGAGATGGTGAGCCATGTTTACAAGGAGCAGCGATCCATTAAAGGAGAGCTGGATAACAAGGTACGGTAAACTAGTTCAACAGATGTGTGTGTTAACGTGACTCTGATCGGGTTACGTTACGTCTCCATGCAACTGTTCTCTTTTGTCCATAATGACCTCATAATCTTTCTGTTTAGTTAATTCGGGAGTGTTAAGATACCATCAGTGCTCTGGACACACATTTACATTTGGGCGATACGCTGAGTTCAATCATACACCAATTTAGTTGAACATACTCATTCTGGGGCAATCTTGAATCATCATCTTGGTGCACTTGGTGTTTAGACTTGCCACTGATTTTATCTGTTCCAACTGAGGCACACTAATTTCGTACTGCCATCTAAGTGATGTGTGCTGTCTTTATGTGTCACCACTATTCACTTATAGAGCTAGACAATCGGTGCGTTTTGTCTCCTTTGGCCACACTTACCTTTCAAGTCAATAGTGCTTTGTAAAGGATAAATCTTGGCTCAAAAGACAAACAAAGTCACTTCACAGATTAGTTTGAATGTCTGTTTGTTCACATGCATTTACATCCTTTCCTTCAGGACCGAGCTATATGTGTTTCTATCCTGGAGGGCATGGGCTTCAGAGTTGGACAGGGACTCATTGAAAGGTACCATATGGTTATGTTTGGTTCCTGTACCCTGTGTACAATGTGTTGTGCTGGTTTTGGGGTACATCCTTTTTATTGTTGACCTGCCCTCTGAATATCTGGTTCTCGTATGCCAGGATGACCAGGGACTCCCCCAGCTTTAAGGATGAGTTGGATATGATGAAGTTCATCTGTAAAGACTTTTGGACACAAGTCTTCAGGAAGCAGATTGACAATCTCCGAACCAACCACCAGGTAAACAATGCAACGTGAGAACACATCATTATCGTGCACTGTTCTGTGCAGATAAGTTCATCTCTGCGTTGGCGACACAAAAGCGACAAAGGATACTGTTTACCCTGTGTGTACTAACTCCTGAATGGTCCTTTACAGGGAACCTATGTGCTCCAGGACAACAAGTTTGCTCTGTTGACTCAACTCTCAAGTGGCAAACAGTATTTGGAAGAGGCTCCCAAGGTTGTACACACACACACACACACACACACACAGAGCAACTCTCTAATTATAGTGCCTCTGCCAGCTATCCTGATCCATACTCAATGGATCAATGGATTCTCAATCAATACAACCAGGTTTTAACTTTGTCTCTGTACGTCACTTCTGTGGTCCTCTGTTGCAGTACCTGGCGTATTCATGTGGTCTGGTGAGGGGAGCACTCTCCAACCTGGGCCTAGAGAGCGTGGTGACCGCCGAGGTCTCTCTGATGCCGTCCTGTAAGTAGTCTCCACTCCAGGTGCTGTCTAGGGTTCAGGGTATGTGTGGCTGAAGGCACAGTGAGCGCATGCTTCCTTGCAAGAGACACCGATTCAGTGTAATGACGTGTCGGCTTCTGGATCTTGTTCACGATTTTTTGCAAGGTGACACATATTTTATGTGCAGCTGCCAGCAAATGAATTTCCTGTTGAAAGTGTCAATTTTTCTTGTCTTGTTTCCACTGACAGGTAAATTCCAAGTGGTAATCCAAAAGTTATGACCGGTGTCCCGTGTTGCCTTCTGGAAAACCGCACCACACACGTCTAGAACTGTGGTACCAACTCTGTAAAAACAACACAAAGACTTTGTGTCTTTTTTTCCCACTGGCCAAGAAGTTGACCGATTTTGTTTCAAGTATGGGGCCTGAAAGAACAAGCTATCCTCAGCAGGTGTAACCTTAAACCCTACAGAGCCCAACAGACTCAGTCTTCATTGCTTGATTGACTTGGCAGTGAGGCGTACATGTTGACATGCAGAGCCCTCCCCCCCCCCCCCCCCCCCCCCCCCCCGGATATGGTGTCTTGGGTGAGATGCTGAGTAATGTGAATATCAACGTCTGCTACTTTTCTTGTTCTCTTGATATACACTGTTTACCTGAGAGGTTTTTTTTTACTTAGTATTTACACAGATGTTATGCGTTTGTATCTGTTATTGCGTATCTGTCATTTTGAGAGTGTGGGTGTAGTTTCTGTGTTGATGCTGGGATTTGTTCTTGTGGAGGATCCTGGTCTGATGTGAACAAGTCCCTTCCTTCCCATCATGTAATAGTTGAGATAATACAATATTAATATGAATAATATACATATTGTATACTATTTATATTAATACTTACTCTGCTGGCAAGAAAAAACACTTGGAACCAACTTGGGTATTTTTCTCCCTCTGTGGTTGTTTGCCTTGCGGAATTGTTTATATCGTACAAGGTCTTGGATACAAATGATTAAAAATGTAAAACCTGAGTAGAAATTTGCCCTCCAAAAAGTATCAGCATTCACTCACACACAAAGAGTAATTGTCCACCATTGTAATGCTTTCTAGGGAGATATTTTTGTACATAGATGTGTATTTATTGTCATTTGTACAGCAATAAAATGTAAGTGTGAAGAAAATTTTCAGAATATTTTTTTTCAACAGTTTCATACTAAATCCT
Source organism: Urophycis tenuis (assembly GCA_036785325.1). Classification (NCBI taxonomy): domain Eukaryota; kingdom Metazoa; phylum Chordata; class Actinopteri; order Gadiformes; family Phycidae; genus Urophycis; species Urophycis tenuis. The sequence continues at coordinate 1,069,404 of JAXIVH010000011.1, forward strand.
TGGGTATAATGGATCAAATGGTGTCCTTGGAAGGTGTAGTTATAACTTTATTCCACTAGAGGGAAACATTTGTCTTTAGACTTAACTGCTTGTTTACTCCTGTTTTGCTCAAACATCCATGTTTTAAACCTTCATTCGTTTCACTTTTCTCATTCATTCCTCAAGATAATAACACTAAAATGTATTCCATGCAGTCAATGATCCAAACCTTGAAGTATTGTAATACATAAAAAATCACCTTGATCTGCAAAGTTGTTTACAGTTTACTTTGTATTTGTTATTTATGGTAGTGTAACGGATTAAATGTAATGTGTAGAACTCAAAGGCAAACAGGCCTACATATATTTCTAGTACAGCATTGAGCTTATCAAAATAAGTAATTTCTAATGTTTTTAATGTTAGTATTAATTAATGTTATTAACACCTAGCCCACACTTTAACTGATTTAATATGGGATTTAGTTTTTTTTAAGCAGGAGTTGTGTATGAGAGCTAAGTTACTCTGATACCTATTTCCTTCATAACTGCCATTTTGATTATCTTCTGTTGTATGTATACAGGCTGCAGTAGAACAGTAGAAAGGACAATACTTGGGAATGTTGACAAAACAATAGTCTCAGTGGTCATATTATAAATGTACAAGTATCACAAAACTGACTCATTTTTCACTCATTTCCACATCGTTATTTCCCCCCCCTATCATGCAGTCAAACGTAAAGGAAAGTAATACTTATTTGTGAGTTTATTGTCAAATAGCCTAATTAAGAACAAAAAGTTACCAGTGAGGGTCTGTAAACCAGAGTCCCATATATCTGTTGAGTTTGAACATCCCCCACAATAAAACGTTAAGCCCATCTCTCTGGAGATTCTTATAACCCCAGACAGTATGGATAAAGGACAAATGAAGGCAGGCTATGCGAGGCAGGAGGGAGAATAATTAGGATGCGTGCATGAATGGGCAAGCAGCTAATTCCTTTGACTGAGTGTTCAAAACTATTTAATATCAAGCCCGATGTTATGGAGAATGAAAACTTTAAAGAAGTGGAATAGAGAAATAGGGGAGGATGCCGAGGACGCTGAATAGTGTAGCAGGGTAGTGGATTAGGATGGAAAGAATAAGAGATTCAGACAAGCACACAAAGAAATGAGAGAATGAGAGAGTGGGCTTGAAGGAAAAAAGTTGAAGAAGTTGCAGAGAAGAGACGTAGAGAAGGGAGGGGAGAGAGAGCGAGAGAGAGAGAGAGAAAGAGAGAGAGAGAGAGAGAGAGAGAGAGAGAGAGAGAGAGAGAGAGAAAGAGAGAGAGAGAGCGAGAGAGAGAGAGAGAGGGGTAACAGGGGTAAAAGCACAAAAGGAGAGTGCTTAAAGAGAACGAGGTAAATTGGGGGGTTGGGGGATGGAGAGAATGGGGGAACATAAAGGGGGGTGTTCAGCAGTAGACCTGCCTCTAAGACACTCTGTAGCCCTGCCTCTCACTAACCCTAGCCCTTTAGACACTCCGAGACCCGCAAACACTCCGACCATTGGAGTGAGAGAAAAGCTGGGGCCTGGCTGAGGGGCGGTGAGGGGGAGGGAAGGAGGATGGGGAGGGGGGGGGGGGGGGGGGTAGTGGGTGGGGCTGGGTGTAGAATGAGACCAACAGCTGTTGAGCACTGCATAGCCCTACATGGAACCCACCCACCCCCCCCCACCACCACCACCACACACAAACACACACACACACAGAGACCCCCACCACCACCACAAAATCCCACCTCCACTCTCCTGCATCACAATGTGTCCAATCCACTCATAAAGAGGACTGGCTGGCAGAGGAAAGGGGGAGGCGGGGTGAGGAGGGGGAAGGGTGATGTGGGAGGCGGCAGAGTGAGGGGGGGGGGGTTAAGACAAGGAAGTTAAGAGGTAGAGTAAGTTGATGGTAAAAAAGAAAGGGAAAAGCCTCATTCATTCTGCAACGTTTTAGTCTAACTAACTCTTACAATTCAGTTACAGTGTCCACTGAGCACATGGAACAGCCTTTGTGCCAGGAGACACAGGCTCTATTGACCAGGGTTGGGTTTCACAAAGGCTAAAAGATTCTGCTAAATTGTATGATATTCTGTGTGTTCTCGGGTGGAAGACATAAAAAAAAAATTATAATCTCAAAGTAGATTTTAATTTAATTTTTAATTCATTTGTGGGGGAGCGTAATAGCTCTCTCTGTTCCTTTCATTTGAATTGGATGAGAAACAATGCTTATGTATTGGTGTTTACTTGTACACATGGCTCAGGTGTTATTAGAGGGCTGAACCGCGGCGGTTCAACATTTCAGGGCAGTTTATTTGTGCATCCAACTTTGTAGTTAGTGTGGACAGGCTTTTCAACTCCGTGGGGAAACTAATTACGCCCATGTTATTTATTTATACAGTTTCATTTCCTCAGTTGTTTGCATAGAAGACACATGTCCCTACCAACATCTGACTTACGGTTGGTTGGCAACATGAATCGTTTTGTAAATCATAACTGTACGTCCCCCTGCGGTGCAAGCTGCCAGCTTTGTGGGCTGCCAGCTTTTTGTCCGTAACCAACGGCAATACAACTGAAGGGACGGAGGCCGCTCTCCCTATAGGACACCTTGTATCAACGCCAGGGCAACGGGGAAGGCTGCCCTGGTGGTGTTACAGTGAAACTCACTATAGGACGCCTTGTATCAACGCCAGGGCAACGGGGAAGGCTGCCCTGGTGGTGTTACAGTGAAACTCACTATAGGACGCCTTGTACCAACGCCAGGGCAACTGGGAAGGCTGCGCTGGTGGTGTTACAGTGAAACTCACTATAGGACGCCTTGTATCAACGCCAGGGCAACGGGGAAGGCTGCCCTGGTGGTGTTACAGTGAAACTCACTATAGGACGCCTTGTATCAACGCCAGGGCAACGGGGAAGGCTGCCCTGGTGGTGTTACAGTGAAACTCAACCAGGGAGGATTTTTCACAGCAACTTTTTTTTTCTTCTGAAGATGCCATCAGCTTCACCCCCCCCCCCCATCCCCCAAACTCTTCCTTCCTTCTTAACCCTCACAACTTTATTTTCTCTACCCCCGCCTCATGCTTCACAGGGCAATAGTGCAAGAAGTCGTCTCTGGGGACCATACGCTGACCTACGGTGCAACTGAATACAGCCATCTGCCTGCCGCTGCTCTGTCCCACAGGGCACGACTGTGGGAGAATGTCTATCACAATGCACCTCTCTCTCTCTCCCCTCTCTCGCTCTCTCACAGTGCCTTTAACTCGTTCCCAGCCACTGCCCACTCACAAACAGCCAGCCCATCTCATTGTAACAGTGACAATATGAGAATGAAGCGTTTGTGTGGGAAGACAGAGTGAGAGTGGCAAGAGAAGAGAGAGGCAAGGGAGATTCTTGAAGAGTCAACCATGAGTATGCATCTTTAGTAGTTCGGCCGCCTTGCTTTGAATTGTAGCCATGGCGATGACAGGCAACGCTATAGAAACACAAATTCATGTTTGTCTATGATGTCACAAATGGGGGACTATTGGTGAAGACATATCGAGGGGTATCATTGTTTGTGGTGCGTAAGGTGATAAGCATCTGTACCAACCTGACAAAACAACCTCCCATGGCTGAGTTAGATTTGAACTGTTTCCTTCAAAATATAGCAATAACTGTTTACTTATAAAAAAATATATCAACAATTGGTTACGTTATTTGATTTGTAGTACACTGAATCAAAAACCACACAAACTACAGGGACTACAAACCCCATGCTCATCGATTACATAAAATCTCTTAATGTCAACTCCAAACAACTTGAATTGAAATCAACTGAAATTGCCATTATTAGCCCTAAAGATTCCCAGGGATAATTAACAAGGGGAAAGTGGTCGAGGGAGCAAGCTGCACAGGATTTGAGATTAAACCCCCAAACAAAAGGCTTCTGATCTCCATATGAAATCTCATGGCATGACTACACACTCACTTCAGTGACCAATTGGCCAGGCGCTGTGCTTCAGTGGAGACTCACAGGCCTGTACTGAAAGCTTAGATCGGTGGCCACACCCACTATCAGTCAGGTCTTTGGTGTAAGCAAGGACGGGGGAAAAGATTAAGGCTACCTCTATTTGACGAAACCTTTGATTTCAGCATACACCGAGCACAGCGGTGCACCTGCCAAAGTGCACCACATGTGACCTCCAGAGCATTAAAAGAATCAAACTCTTGAACGCTAAAATGAGACTTTAAATTTTGAAGGCCATTTTCAATCTTCAATTGCCGACAGCCATCAGATCAGGGGCAGTCCATACGATAACGCCGATGTTTAGTGTTCCCATGGATGTAGTTTAATCTATTGGATGTAAAAGACAACTTATCAAGAATGGAGTTATGTCTGTTATGAGATACGTTTTTTTTTAATATATAACATTTGCTTTACTTTCCAAGTGAAACAACATTTCATTACTTTTTCTGCTTGCTACGATCGAGAAGAAAAAAAAAGCAGAACCTTTGTTCTCCAGAAAATACTTTGACACACATCACAGGTAATGTTCAAAAGAACCCCAGGAAACTAAAGCACTTAAAGCTCTATGGAATTGTCTGAACGTTATATTAGTTCCTAGATACAAGAAACAAAAAACCAAAACAATAGAACTGACCATGTGGAATACTTGAGAGATTTACCCAACAGGCACTTTAAGGGTTAAAAATCACTGCGGTAATGAAACTCACAACATGGCAACCATTTGTAAAAGAAAAAAAAACAACTTTATTTCTGGTACAAAAAAGCAAAAGAAAACCCCAAATATATTAAACTTAACCTTGATACAACTTGAAGTCCTCTATAAATATGTTAAAATAATTTAAAGAAATTAATTTACTAAGATTATCACGTTTTTTTTTTTAATCACTAAACAGGCCTCAAACAAGGATGGTGGAAAAGCCTTTTAAATAGACCCGTAGTGGCAAAGAATCTGCTCTCAGAACTAACATCACAAGCTTAACACAACTAGGTAACATCTAAAACAAGTACGGTTTCCTCAATACAACATTCAGGAGCCCGCTCTGTAAAAGGCAGGACACCTGGGGACCCCGTTTACAAGGTTGTGGTCGGGTTTGTGCATTTGTAAAGGGGGGGGGGGGGGGGGGGGGGGGGGGGTGTTCTTAAAAGCATATGCATTAAGAAGAATGTTGCAGAAACAATGGAATATTCAACAGCAGTTCAACTACAGAGCTGTGCCAAAAATACGGGGGAGAATTTCTCTTTTTCCGTGGGGCAAAAAAACACTTGTCAGACAAGAGGCCTGCAGTGAGGCCTGCCTAGATCTAACCATCACAAGCACATGAGAAACATCTAAATCAAGCTTACAAATACACCTACTAAACACTAACGCAGCTCTAAAACCTGGCGGGAAAAAAAAAGAAAGAAAATAACACTAATGCATGCAAGCTTCCATGAGAAGTACCCACTTTGGCCCTCTGGGATGACCCAGCCAGCATCTGACAGCCCACCGGATAACAGGTAAACACTCCCAACCGAAGTGTGGACCGCTTGGTAACACTAAAGGCACGCCGCTTTCATACGAAAACGCAACATTCTGGTTTAAGGCCTGCTGTCCAAATACTAGACAGAGTAGACAGCACCTTAGATCTGTGCAGTTGGGACAGAACTGACTTCACCATTTGTTTTTCTATATTCACAGCACTGCGGTAATGGTTGGGAAGAGGGATTCCAACAATTCACATTGGCAGTTTGGCCTAAAACAGTTCAGGATCTTTGGCTTTGAAACGGCAGATATACTTGTGGATTTGATAAAAAGGAAATTTAGCGACGTGGCTCGACTGCAATCACAAATCATTTCCCCCTAAATGCGTCATGTGCTGGCACTAATAAATATGCATCATAAAGGCCTTTTATCCATTACAAAAAATATTTCACACCATCTTGGCCATACTAAAAATGTATGGCTGATGTGCTGTCCGAGAGTACAACCTTAACCATGAACCGATAATACTCATTTCCCTCAGCACCCAATCACGTGACGATGGGATGTGATCACATTCACAAAAAAAAAAAAAGTCCTTTATAGCCCCCCCCCCCCCCCCCCCCTCCCCACACCGTCAAGAAAGAACACAAGGCACCGCTGCATGTTGCCACGGGGATGTGGTTTATACACACACAAAAAGAAAAAAGTGTGATTATGTCCGAGCGTGACCACCGCGTGAGGCTGACTGAATGAGCTTATAAGTGTGTTGGGCGAGATCGAAGGCGTGACATAAAACGTCTATTAATGTCTGTAGGCGCGCGCCCGCAGCGGGCCACTACAGGGCATACCCGGCCCCATCCTCGGGGACAGAGAGCTGACTGAAGACCGCCAGGCGCCTGGCGTTCCCGTCGCCGCCGTCGGAGCCGCTGAGGGAGCTGGCCGAGCTGCCGCCGCCGTCGTGCTCCGGCTCCGACAGGGAGGTGGAGGACAGGGAGCGAGCGCCCAGGGGCCCCGCGAAGCCCCCCGCGGCAGCGCCCGGACTCTGCCGCAGGGAGGGCGAGGCGGCCGGCGAGAACCCGTTCAGGGAGCAGCCGGAGTCGGGGGAGGGCAGGAAGTGGGAGCGGGGGTCTGAGGAAGAGGCGGGGCCCGCCGAAGGGGCCTGCTGAGGGGGCTGGTGGTGGTGGGCTGCGGACGCCTCAAAGGCCGAGTCCATCTCCAGCAGGGCGTGAGAGAGGAGCTCTGTGATGTCGGCGCAGGAGGGAGGAGACGTGGCGGGAGCCCGCAGGAAGGACCCCAGAGAAAGAGGAGGAAGCGGAGGAGGAAGGGTGGGGAGGGCCTGTTGCAGCGGCGGATGGGGGGTGGAGGGGAAGCCGGCGAAGCTGAAGCTCTGCCTGAGGAGAGGCGGTCGGCCGGGGCGAGACGAGACGGGCTGGGAGAGTCCGCAGGGGATGGACGAGGAAGAGGAGGAGGAGGATGCCGAGCGAGGGCGCGGCTGCTCCAGGTCGTCCTCATTGTTGTGCACAAAGTGGCAGCGGATCCCATAGGGGCAGAAGCCGATGGTGTGGAACGTGCGACACGGCTCCGTTTTGTATTTGGGGTGCCGGTTCAGGTCGCGCAGCTCGTCGAGCCCGTGCGCAAACTGGCACTTGTTGCCGTATTTGCACACGCTGCTCTCCGCGAATGAGCGGCACAGTTCGGTCTTGTAGCGCGAGGACGACGAGCCGGAGGAGTTTGAGGCGGCCGACAGCAGGGAGGAGGCTGAGGAGGAAGAGGGCAGGGTGGGGCTGGTGCTTAGGGAAGCCGACCTGACGGCACCCAGGTAGGGCCAGCCCAGGGGCCCCCCTGCACTGCTGCTGCTGCCGTTGCTGGTGGTTTCAACCATGCTAAGAGAGCGCTCTGCCCAGAAGCGCGACCGTGCCCACTGGGACGAGGTGGGCTGCTGGGCAGGCTGGGGGCTGTCCAGCTTCTGGCACCAGTGGCTGTAAGGCGTGAAGACGTCTGAGAACTCAGAATCCTGAGAGAGGGAGGAAGGAGAGGAAGAGAGCTGGGCACCGCTGCACGGCTGCCCGATGTAGCCAGGCGTTTTCATGGCCAGGCTGAGGGGTAGCAGCGCACTGTTCTGATCCCTGAGATCAAGGTTCAGCAGCTGCTGCAAGAAGGGCAAAAACCAAAAAGTCAGCATTGTGAATGTGTGATTAGCAGTGCACTATACCATCACATTAGGTTGCATTCATTGTTTTTTTTTTTAAATTAGTTTATTGCCAGAGTTCCCAGCAGAGGTTATTGATCATAGAACCAGCTTTGGCAACTGTACAAAAAGTATTATTCCATAAAGTTAACTTTAACTAGTTTATGTTCATTCATCGTCTACAGAGGCATACTAGATAGTGGTACGGCCCGGAACACAGAGCTTCAAATTTCATCTCACTACATCATTACTTGAGGCCAAAGCAAAGTTCATGGGAGGGAAGACGTATCAAGAACCCCAGTTTATTTTGTTTTGTTTTTTACCTGACACAACTTTGACGGTTGAAAATGTCGAATGAACTGGGCAACATGAACCACTATCGACAACTCTCAACAACTTGAAAATACCAAAACATGGTACGTTAGCACTGTGGCACAAGTACTGCTGTTACAGCGGCCATCGTTTGGAATAGGCGACATAATGCAAAAAGTAAGCCTACTGCGATAGCCAGGCATCCCCAACAAATCTAGTGTACAGCTATGAACGACTGTATAATTTCAATGGGGTCTACAGCTATGAGCGGCTGTGTGATCGCATGGGGGCCCACGTTAGAACCGAATGGTTCACAACAGACTGCGTCAACTTTATTTCCAAGTCGATTAAAGTTCCGTGGCTCGTTTGACGACATCCAATGAAAACTAAAACACGAAGGAGTTTATTAAAACGCAAGGACTCTTAGTTGCACATCTGCAACAGCCGCGGGTAAGCCACAAACACTTGAAATAAACAACCTGCCGAAAAAGTTAGCTGTAGCAAGCTAACTTTACGACCCCGCCGCAGGAACAAGTATGGACGGCGTCAAACTTTCTGTGCGCTGCTATCTTAACAGTTACTTTACCTTGCACATTGTCTCTTCCACATCTACAAGCTGGCTAAATGGAAACGACGGCATGATGTTTGTTATCCGAAAGTTTGTCCCAGGCGACCCCACACGAGTGATCTAACGCACTGGCATGTGTTTGTAAGAAGGATCCGGTTGTGTGAGCAGCAGCCTCGGCCACGTGCGGTTTTAACACCTAGCAACACGCCGTGGCCCCGCCCCCACCCCGCGAGGCCCGGACTGCACCCGGACTGAGGCGGCGCCATTTCCTTATTTTTACTGCCGTATTATTTCCTGATTATTTCCCCCAAGTGGCGGACCGAGCAGAATATGTCATCTACTATACATAACTGTATATGTGTAGGCAGACAAGGCCTTATTATATATAAAACTCTTAATAGTAATGTTGTAACTTCACCATGCCACAATTGTCAAGCCTATGACAAAAAAAAAAAATACAAAACAGAAATGCCACCACCACGTCACAAGACAGGCCAGCCAATATGTAGACCAATATGTATGTAGTCCGTGTTAGCATTATCATGGATATGTGTATGAGATAATAGATACAAGCACAATGGGGGGAAGGACAAATAGAGAAACCGGCAGACAACGACACGGGAAGGAGACTGGAGACACGCTGGCCGTCAGCAACAGACAGGTAGGGGGAGAGACAGGTAGGAGGACAGACGCGAGGAGTTCAAAGAGAAGCCTTTGATTCAGTAGCAAACGTGTTAAAACATCCCACCAGAGTGGAGACATGGCAAATGACAATCTGCCCTCCCACGACACACACACACACGCACAAAGATCTGTCACGGTTGAAGTTGTCACACCTTGAATCACAGTAGAGACTGGGTCTCATGGTTATAGTGGATCCACAAGAAAAACAAACCAACACGTTGGCTGTGGTTAGACCTGGAAAACTCATCGGGTCCTGGGTCACAGTTTTTTTTTTTTTAATCTGTAGAACCTACCTTTTTGTGAAGCGGACGAGCTGGCAGCTGAACGACAGGCCTACGTAGCATTGGTTATTGGTAGTATGTAGCCTACCTGTGTTGTGAAAGACAGAATGAGTGATTTTCCCCAAAATGTGAAATGTGTCGCTGTCATGGCATAGGCCTACATCAAAAAAATAAATACAATGATTACATATTTCAGTTAGCCCTCACGTCCTGGTTTCCACAAATGTATTCAATTTTAGCCTGATTGTTTACGAAATGGTTGGTTATTTTTTTTATTATTATTTTTTTTTAACATAGTCAACCTCATGAGTATTGTAATTGTTGAAGCCAGCACCTCTATAAATGTTAACAAACCATGTAGTCAGGCTTCGTTTAGTGTTTAGAGCCAAGTGGTCCCAATCTGTTGCGCTTCAGCATGTCTGTACCATTTGTGTGTGCGTGTGTGTGTGTGTTTGTGTTTGTGAGAGAGAGAGAGATATAGTGTGTGGGTGGGGGTATTTGATTGGCCTAACAGTATGGTATCCCATAATATATGTAGTTTCATAAATGGAGGTTGGTGGTGTTGGTGTTGTGTTTTAAAATGGAGAGCAGACATTTGTTGAGATTAAGTGGATTTAGTTTGGAAAAAAGATGGCTACCACTATGTGGACACGAATGCTTTCACTGTGTGATGGTCTCTGTCTGTGGATCTCTATGCTACCTGTATTCAATACATGCAGTTGTCACACATTTTAATGCTGAAAGTTAAGTTACAACTATTTTGCATAATACACTTTTATCCAAAATAAGGCTGAGAACAGGCCTAGCATATAATCAATATGGAATTAACTACAAACGTTTTTGAAAGTTTCTAAAAGAAAAGCAACTGGAGAGTGTGCAGAATAGCTATGAGAATCAGAAACAAGAGTTTGCTTTTTCATATGTATGCATGGCAATCAAGGGTAGAGGGCATCGTAAAAGTAAGATACAAATATATTATGTATACAAAGGCTCGCATGTTGAAACCACCATGGAATTGGAAACTCTGAACTGATAAGTGCATAGTCTGAAGACCTCTTGTTTGCTCTACAGGTGATGACTGATTTTTAGCAGCGCGGCGCTAGCGAGACGTCAACAACATTAATGACTTGAGGTAAACAAACCCTTTCTTCAATTTGGTAAGGTAAACATACGCAAACATTAGCCTCAAGACGAGCATTTGGGTGAAGAGTTTAGTTTTTCTAACTTCTATTAGCAAGCCACTCTGGGGGAGTGGGGATTACCAAGCATTGATAAATTAGAAAAGAGACAGCCAGATCGATGTGTGTGTGTGTGTGTCTGTCTGAGAGAGGGGGTGGGGTCTTGTAGGTAGGGGGAGGGGAGAAGTAGTCCTCGTTGGATCCAGCTGGGCTGTAGGGCCTAGGCAGCACAAAGAGTTCAATGAGCTGTAGAACTAACTTACAAACTAATGGCCTGTCCTCACACACTATACACCCATCCCCTGAACCACACACACACACACACACACACACACACACACACACACACACACACACACACACACACATACACACACATCAGAAGCAGACAATGGGTCAGGGGTTGGCTTGTTAGTGGGAGTAAGTTGGAGAGAGTAATGCAAGGGGTACGATTCAAAACTTTGGAGAACCATTGCTGTTTAGGGGGAGAAAGAGAGAGAGGCCATGTTCAGACTGTTCAGATATTCTCTGTGTGTCTGTTGGTTACAAAGGTGTTTTATCAAGAAGAGCTTGCTCCGTGCAAACTCTTGTGATGTTACAGACGTGATTGCGGCTCACCGTGTTTGTCCATCCCAGAAAGACACGGGAAGATGCGAGGCCGACATGCAGCCTGTGTGTCAGCCGTCATACACGTCATACACGTCTGTCCCACACGGATGCGGTGTCATGTGCCGCTGTAAAGATGGCTCTCAGGTTGCACATTTCACAGCGATTTAAAGCCGGCACAGCTGTGCGGTATCAGTGTTGCGGGTCGCCATTGTTTTTTGCACCACCTCATTCTTTTCACACACTGCCCCAAGAAAAATCAATGTAATTGTTGTATTCTCTTCAAAGGACTGAGCTCCTGTAGCATTTTAGTGGATTAGCAACATCTTGCAGGCGCTCCGAAATCTGAGATGGGGTTTTGGTAAATACAGGGCGGGAATGTGTCTGCTTGTTAATCAACATTTAATTGGTTGTTTGTGTTTGGATGTATACACTGATACACCAGCAGGCTATTTGGATTGACTGTTTGTTTGAGTGTGATAAAAGTGTGTGTGTGTGTGTGTGTGTTTGTGTGTGTGTGTGTGTGTGTGCGTGTGTGTGTGCGTGGGTGTGTGTGTGCGCGTGTGAGCGAGAGAGATGGAGGGAGTGTAGATAATGTAATGGAATTCGGGAATCTTTTTTTACATGCGTTTTCCGATCATTCAACACACACACACACACACACACACACACATACACACACACACACACACACACACACACACACACACAATCACACACAGCCATTTAATGTGGAAGCCATACAGACGTAGAATAGGAGGCTACTATTACCAGCTAATGAAATGGGAGTTGGGTGGGGGGTGGATGGTGTGCAGACCTGTTGAACATCTGCTCCTCTTTCTTCCTCTCCCTCTTGAGCCCCCTCTGAGCCTTTGATTTACAATGCCATGCTTTGAGGAACAGGGATGCATAGAGCGGCATGGAGCCCTGCTTTTCAAAACAAGTAACTTTCACTTGCAACAAAAAGTGTACAAAAATGGCAAATTAAAATCTATAGCATTGTTTCAAAGTATATTTGTGATGATCTGGCGTCATGCCTTAAAGACATTGCACCAGGCGTCCTCCTCCTCTGTTGTTTTCTGGCCACACCAACAATCTGATTCCAAGTAAACCCGCAGCAGCCATAGGGAAGTTAATGTGGATTGTGAATATTTAAGTATGTGTTCCATGTTGGGGTTCAATCCAGTGACCTCATGAATAGACACGGTTGACACGCCCTGGGGACCCTTCAGATGCCTGTGGTGTTCATTAACAACTGAATTCAATGATTCATTAATTTATACATTCTTTTGTAATATGTGTGATTTTGATGAGGAGTACAGCCAGGGCTATGCTATTAGCCTGTAAGGTTATTATCATGGCAACCTTGGGATGATTCACAATTTACCTCCCGAACAAAAGTTAAGTTGATTAAATGACCACTTCGTAGCACTAGAAGTATTTGTAAATAGTGAATTCATAGTGACTTCAGTATTAGGAGGCATTGTTCCTACATTAATGCCATTATTAAGCTTTTGTAAGTCGCTTTGGACGTAAGCGTCTAACTAATAAGATAATGAGAAAATCGTTTTTTTTTTTTTTTTTAAAGCGCAAGTTAACAACAAGCAAACAATTCACATGTTAAACTGCTTTATATTCACACTTAATAATGTTGAAATTCGTGTAGTTATAAACCATTAGTGAAGTATTGTAAGTGAGCTCATGTAACTTGTTACTTCACTTCTGCAATGCCACTACTATAATACTTGAGGCATTTTCAGCATTTAAATGTATTGTTGAGCTCCTACAGAACACTTGCAATGCAAGGCATATATAGTCCTTACCTTAGATAGGCACATTAAAAATACTGAACTAATACATTCTAACTACTTAATCCAATCATGAATTGCAACATTATTGTGCTTAGAAAGGGTTTATAAAGCATTATTAACAGAGTTTAAATTGTTTCTAAATTATTATTATTATTATTATTATTATTATTATTATTATTATTATTGTTATTGTTATTGTTATTATTATTGCTATCTAATTCCATCACATCATCACTGATTATGGATAGTTTAACAATGATTTAATTGATTAATTAATTCAAGTATGAACATTCCTTCATAAATGAGGAATCTAGAATTTACACCGTCTTTGTTGATGCTTAAAATATGCAGTTATTCTAAACTGCTGCCAGCACGTTTTGCGTGACACGTAGCATACACAGCGCAGCACACACAAACACAGTCAAGTTTTGCCGAAAAGGTCGTAGATCACAACCTCACCTTTGACCTCTGACATCCCCCGACCCTCCTCCCCTCCCCTGATTCCCCTTAACTGGAATTCCCTGCTGTGGATTCAATTAGAGTGACTGAGAGAGGGAGGAAGAGGCTGAAAGAAAGAAGGAGAGGTAGGGGAGGAGGAGGAGGAGGAGGGAGGATTGAAGAAGAGGTTAATACCCTCACAAAGAGTGTGTGTGTGTGTGTGTGTGTGTGTGTGTGTGTGTGTGTGTGTGTGTGTGTGTGTGTGTGTGTGTGTGTGTGTGTGTGTGTGTGTGTGTGGGGGGGGGGGGGGGTGGTGAAGTGGTAGAGATTATTTTTTTAGGAGGGCCTGATGTGTGTGTGTGTGTGTGTGTGTGTGTGTGTGTTGTGAGTTAACTTGAAGATAAATGATCATTTTAACTGAAGTGCCCAATGGAGATTTGAAGCAGCTGATGCAAATCCATAATTACCAACAGCAGTTCTGCAGTGCCCTCAGGTGGTGTAAACGTGTATTATAGCTCAGTGCCACTATTTCCCAAACTCCCAAGAAAGGAGACTTATTTGGGCACAGTAGATCATGGGACCATTGTATTGTGAAGTATTTTTCTAAATAATGAATGATGAACAATAGTATCAGCCCTTCAGTTTGATAGACTGGACTGTTTGTGGGCTAATGCTGGTTCTTTGCTGCTTGGCAGTGCGCTACAGTCCTGTGAATACCCCAAGAACACGACAAACTGCAGTTAGACATCTAAACATGTTATCATTGTTGTTTTATACATTCTGAACCCCTGATAATGCTAGTATCAATGCAGCTCGTCCAGCAGGTGGCGCTCTTGGCCCATATTGTCATAGGCTTTCACAAGTTGACCACCAACCAAGTGGAAAGTACATGCAGTATAAACAAACAGCACAATTCATATTCCCATGATTGTTTGACTTTTTTCTTCATCTTCTTCTGCTGCCTACTCTCCATACATCAGGATGTTCACAAACTCGAGACAATCCATTCATTTGTCTGAGCCGCCCATTGAGGTGGCAGAGAGAAGCTTATCCTGTCTCACTGTGACTGTGGTGACTCTCCTCGTCTTTTTTAACTGTATGTCAGGGTTATGGCCGTGCCACCTGTCAGCCATGGTGCTTTTCCCCTCTCCCCTGTGTCTCCCCCCCCCCCCCTCTGTGTTTGTGTGTCTGTGCGATGGGCGTGGCGGTCCATTCATCTCTGCCCCCTGGTTCCTGTTCACTAGTCCCCCACACTTGCCACCCACCTCCAGCCCATCCACTCTGCAGTGCTTCGGCCCCGGTGCTTCACCCACTCGTCGTCACATCGTTGTTTCAACCACAGTGACACGGCTCCTTTGAACTGTGAATTCAAGATACCTTCTCGCCTTGTTACCTTGTTCAGTTTCCTGTGTTTAATCTCACTTCCCCTCGCCTCAGGATCACCCATCAACCAACCGCCTGCCTTCGTGCCTGCCTTCCTGCCTGCCTTCTTGCCTGCCTGCCTTCCTGCCTGTCTTCCTGCCTGCCTTCTTGCCTGCCTTCTTGCCTGCCTGACTTCCTGCCTGTCTTCCTGCCTGCCTTCTTGCCTGCCTGTCTTCCTGCCTGCCCTCTTGCCTGCCTTCCTGCCTGCCCTCTTGCCTGTCTTCCTGCCTGCCTGCTCATCTCTCTCGTACACCAACTCAGCTCAACTTGCTACCTTTTCCTGGGCCCACCTTTCCAAACCAAATACACCGATCTGAACCTCATGGGCAGAGACACCAGTGACATATGTAACATGACCATATAGGTATTCTCTATGGAGGCACCAGGGACATATGAATTCAATATGCCCCCCTTTTTTGCTATTTGTTTCAGATCAGTCTTGTTTCCATTGTACACATTTGACGGTGTTTCACACACATTCCCCTAAGTGCTGCACAATGTCCTTGATATTAGGAAAAAAACCCTGATAATGTTGAGTATCAATAGCAGCGATCTAATAGCGCGTCTTAAGACCCAGACTAAGAAATCTGTCCCGTTTCAACAAGCTATTTTGTTGTGCAGGAGAATGTCGTCAAACTAAAACCACAGCAGTGCGCTGTGGAGCGAATGACTAAAGTAAAAACGCATCAAGCCGTTGAGACCTCTAGCCAAACAGTTTTTTTGCATTTATGTTATTATTATAGGTCAAGATCACTGCAATTTGAAAGACAACGCGTTGCTCCTGTAGGAACCGGTCCTGCCTCCACTCCGGCCCGCTGGCAGGTGGGTCAGAGGTTCGAGTTCGGAGACGGGCCTACCGGGCGTGACCGGCACTGCATGGGCGCTTAAACTGGTGGTGGAAACGCAAAGCAGCGTTGAGCACGGTAAGCCTGACACATGGGCTGATATAACACATACTGTACAACATGTTCATATAGTTATTCTGTACGTGGTCACCAGGGACACATATAACATGTACATATAGTTATTCTGTACGTGGTCACTAGGGACATATATAACATGTACATATAGTTATTCTGTACGTGGTCACTAGGGACACATATAACATGTACATATAGTTATTCTGCATGTTGACACCAGAGGCATATGTAACAGGATCTTAGTTATTCTGTGTGTGTGTGTGTGTGTGTGCGTTAAATAATGCAGGTAAAATGAGTGAATAAAAGGAAGAAAATATATTTTCCTTTACCCTGGCAAAGATTGTCTGTCCACGTCACAGTTCCTTCCGCTTTCATTGGGAAAACCCACAGTGCATTTCAGTTGATCTATCATTTTATATGGATTACCCAATGAGCTGTAAACTCAAGATGAACTAACTCCATTGTATTCCCTCTCAGTACAGAGGGATATGGATGATAATTCCAGAGACCTCTGGCAGTAGATTGCGAAGTTGTGAAGGACATTTAGCCAAAACCGCCCACAGCCTAATAGCCTGAAATAATACGATACATCAGATGACATCTTTAAATAGAAATGTATTATAGAAACTGATTTTCAGATCATTTCAAATCCACAAATCATGTGTGTATGTGCTGAAAACAACGTCGTTGGCCTCCAAGGCCCTAGCTCTGAGGAACCATTAGGACCATGAGAGTGAGGGTTTTTAGGAGAAGAAGAAGAAGTGTACTTCCTGCACTTTAGTGGACAAACATCAAGTCATGCAGCTTCAGTCGGACCATTTTCAACCATTGACTTTGTTTGGGTCACATTAATGTGTTATTTTTTTTTAGCTTTCATGTTTGCAACGATGAAATATCCAAAAGTATGTGTTTAAAGACCCTTGAATATCTTGATTTTTATCATGAAGTACTTGACGTCAACACAAGGTAAACAGTTCTAAACTTTATGGGAGACGTTTGACGCAAAGTTCAGACTCTTGAGGTGTTATGAAGTATTGGATCTCCTAAAAGTCTTGGTCTCACTGATCCACTTGCGGTCACCGCGGTGCTGTGTTTATACACAGCACCAATCTGTGGAGCTGTGAGCGGTGAATTGTCATCAAAAGGGACATGGCAGGTTCGTAAAAAGTTGTGACGTCAAAAGGTTAAAGCTGTTGAGACGGAAGGGGTTTGTGTTTTGCGTCAGCTCTCTTTCTACTCCGCTCACTCGGCACGTGTGTGTGTGTGTGTGTGTGTGTGATAATTTCAGCACGGTTGAACTGCAGCTACACGAGTCGTGATTCACACTCATGAAACCAGGTCACGAGTAGGCCAGGAGAAGCATACACCCTGTGTTCATAGCACCCATCCACACAGGTGCCATTATCTACCATAACAATCTGACAGTTTTGGTAGTCTGTTTTATGTGAAACATTGTGGCAATGAGCATTCGTTCCAAACGCCCTACATCCTCCATGTATCTTAGCTTTGTGCGTGCGTGCGCGTACGTGTGTGTACGTGTGTGTCTGTCTGGGTATAAGCAATATATTGTTGCATCGATGTGTAGTTTGAGTCATTCCCTGCGGCTTCTCCCCACACTCCATCTGAACACTGACGGCTGTGTATGCGTACACACTCTGGTATCTGGGACAAGACATGCTCTAAACATAATGGTATCCAGGCTGTGTGTGTGTGTGTGTCTGTGTGTATGTTTTTAAGCACAATGTGATTGTGGCTCTGTAGACTCTGGTCATGTTTATCCTCGCGTAACCAGGCAACACCACATAATATTGATCATCTCGATTGGCTTAAGCAATATTGAGGGAAGCCTCCAAACTAGTAAATTGAATTGTTTCCTGTTTTTCTGGACTTTTGTTACCAAGGGAGTTGAGTAACACCACACACACACTTGTGTGTGCTCGTGTGTGTGTATGTGTGCGTCAGTGTCTTTGCGTGTGTACCTCTTTGTGCGTCTCTATGCTTATTACGTATCAACGGCGACTTTCATTTAATCTTTGTCATCGTTTTTCAGAACTTTTGTCAAAAGTTTGAAGATTTGAAGTTATGCACAATGCCAGCTTTTGCTCTGTCTCTATCACCTTCTCATTCCATGTCCCCTTCCATGTTCTCTAAATCATGAAAACCTCATCACACAGAGGCTCTAGAAACAACACAACAACAACAACAACATGAAAGTACTTTATAATAAACTAGAAAACAACAAACTGTCTACCGTAGGCATCATTGTGACTCCTCATAGTGAATTGAAATGCAAGTCATCAAGGCTGTCTGTGTGTCTGTGTGTCTGTCCACTCTGAGACGGCCTCAGGGTAGACAGACAGCAATACACAAGGTATTGACCCAAATCCATATTAATACCATATATAACACATCTGTCCTACATTTGTGACTATATATTCTTGCGTGTTCAGACAGCCTTAACAACAGATGGCTAATGGAAATAACAAATTCCAAGACGAGACATGTTGTCCTTAGACAGACGAGATAATTTCGCTTGTTGTTATGCCATTTCTTTCTAAAACGTCCTCTCCTGCGTCAGCGGAGTTCTGCTTCCTCTTCTCAAGCTGCTACTACCTCTAAAATGCCTCATGAGTAATTTCACTTCCCAAAAACCTATGCGAGCAAGTATGTGGACATACAAACGAGATGCAATGCCTGTGTCATGTCTGAGGTGACTTCTCTGTGTTAAATGTAGTGCAAGAAATAGTTAGATTTTCAGAGTGAGGTTGAGAATATCCATGTTTTAACAAAAAGTCCCTCATTACTCTGCCACAGTAATATTCATCTTTCTTCCCCCCTTCCACTCCTTCCACTTCCACTATTATTCTGTCTCTCTCACTCCTTTTTCACATTCACATTTTTCTCATTCCCCCACTCCCCTTCTCTCCCCTTCTCTCCCCCAGTTCCCCACTCCTCTGGTGTCTCCCATTCTCTCCCCCCTCCCCCATGACTCTCCCTTCTCCCCTTATCTCCTCGCTCCTCCCCAAGCCTGCACGTTTATCCCCTTCATTCCTCTCTTCTCCACGAATCTCTGATTCTTTCCTCAATCACTTTTCCGTGATGCTTATTTTAATAAGAAGGAATTCTGCTGGTCTCGACACTAGTGTCACTGTGGTATGTATTCCTGGGAAGTCGGCCAAAGGCATAAACACACGCACGCACACACGCACACGCACGCACACACACACACACACACACACACAGACACACACACACACACACACACACACACACACACACACACACACACACACACACACACACACACACACACACACACACACACACACCTCATCCTTTTCTATTAACCACTAAAACACACACACCTCATTTTTCCCACCTGTTCAAACATATTTCAGCAAATCCAGTGTGTGTGTGTGTGTGTGTGTGTGTGTGTGTGTGTGTACTTCTACACAGAGGGGCCCATTGTCCTCTGGGTTAAGATGTGTGTGCTGATTTTAGCCCAGGACTATAACACTGGAACTGAAATAACAGCTATTCTGACCAGAAACAGCTGGGCTAATGCCTCCATAGCAAGCTGCTTGTGTTGGGGCACACAAAGGGATGGAGCTGCCGTGCCCAGGGCCAGGGTGAATATTTGGAGCCTATAAGTGAACTCGCTTTGATGTGTTTTGTATATCTGCTCCAAAAACAGCATGTTAACCTCCACCCCCGTGTGAATAGATCGGCCACCAAGATGTAGCAGTGCTGTATGTTTTTAGCATAAAACTGTGCCGTGACGACACAACGTTTAGAAAGATAATGTTTATATTATGACCTCAGGTAGCTTACATAAGAGGAAAAATATGAAGAATGGGCCCCGCAGGATGCATGTCTATACATGTACACATAAAAAATATCAGTAAATTACGGTTTGCTTATTATTGTTTTGCTGCAAAGAATCTATGTTGTTGTGCGTTTATGATCCACATCGTTGTAATCATTGATTGGTCATGGTATATAGTTTGTCTTTACACTTATGAGTATGTATTTTTTTGACGTCATTTTGTGAAATGTCTAAACATTTTCAAGTATTCATAAATGTTGTGTCTTTCTGCTCTTTCAAACAATGTTTTTGCATTCAAGCCAGGCTTTTATTCCACGTTAAGTCTCGTGTACACACACACACTTTGAATCTAGATGTTTGAGATGGGTTGGAACTTCAGGGTTGTTATTAAGTGGGCTGGGGAGCTAATATGTGATCAGAATGTCTTATAACATTCTAACATCAAACCATATGAGTCAATCATTGTGATCGATGTGTGATTATATTATATGCGTGATTATGAGGTAATAAACACATATTTTCCTTTCCGCGTTGCGGTATTCATGATCCCGTGAATAATTCTGAGCAGATTTCTGTCATTAAAAGGTATCTTATCTGCAATTTCTTATTATTAATTCCAAGGGTCGATTGTGTACCCACTCAATCAAAGGTTATGATTTGAAAGGTAAGTGTTGGGTTACAGAACCCCACACACTTCTTGAAAGGGAGTAGGCTATGCAGTGAAGTTCTGCATGTCATTCTAAAAAGATTTGTATCATTGAAACAACTCTGAATGAGTTTACCTATAGACAGCCAACTCAGTAAGAAAGATTCAGGCTTAAACGGAGCTCTGCCCTTTATAAGCAGCCAATGGGGCCAGGCCTGTGCTGCTGTGTTGTTTCTTTTGGGCCGAGCTGAGCTCTAATCTCAATAGGAGTGTTTCATGAACAGCTGATTTATGTTCATGCTCAACACAAAAAGAACATGAAAACAGGAAGCGACTCGTCTAAAAGGAGAAGTATGTACGAAGTGTGCTCACTTGGGAAAAGGAAGTGTGAAGTAAAAGATGTATAGGTCAGAGTGTTGTGTGCCAAAGATTTGCTGATGTCAACTTTGCTTAAGGGGATTTCTCCCCTCCCCGCCCAATGCAATACTGAGGCTCGTACAATAAACTATAAGTGAACGTAGTTTTAGTATTTTATATGTATTAACATTTTTCCTGAAGCAGCAAATATTGATCCAACAATAGACCAGACGTTTGTTTAAAACGATGTTGCCTGAACACTGAAGCTCAACGCTTCTCCATCTGTAGATGAATGCAAGCTAAGCTCACTTCTTGTTTTGTGAGAAGAGCGGGGTCACCACAAGGCCCACCATATGCTATTTAATTACATTTAAATTCTGCACAAAACTTTTCTGTTTTAATAAAAGACCATGTTGGGTTTTACCTGTACATAACTCACACCATTAAATATATAATGGAAAAAGCAACAAAAAAAACCCAAAACAAAACATTGAACCAATTAAAGGTGTTGACCACTGGGGTATATCAATGGTATTTCAGAGGCTGTCAACTGTGACGCTGTGTAATACATGGCACTAATGCACATGCAAATCTCTTGTACCATTCAGCCAAAATTTGCATGCCCTCCCCACTAAATTTCTCTATGTGTAAGTCCAGCCAGTAAAGATCGCACTGTAGAATAACGGCAACTTTAAAGCATTATTAAAGTGATGGTTCCGAGTAAAATTCACCCTGAGGTAATTTCCACCAATAATCCAGCCAAATACCCCCTCAGATGCATTTTTAGCGATGGTCAATATTTATCAAGTTTAGGGGTATAAGCCGAATGGCTTAGTATTGGAGTGCCCGGTACACATATCTCGTAAATTACCCCACTATAATGCATGGATTGTTACCCAACTTCTGTAGTAGTACATATATGGTCTGTGCTCACAAAACGAGGCATTTTAAAGTTTGTAAGTACACCAGGAGTTTATTTAAAAGAGCACTTTTCTGATAGCTTCAACTAGCTGTTGCTAAGGCTACCGCTGCGTCGACGTCTCTTCTGTCTTTCCGGATAAGTTCGTAAAAGTCCTCTTCAAAACTCACATGTGTAAGGAAAAGGTTAGTGAATTCAACACTCCATCGAAATGTATTGACAACTGGAATAATTGAATACTTGAAATTAGATGGAGTGTTGAATTCAACTTTTTCCTTACACTTGTGAGTTTTGAAGAGGACTTTTACGAACTTATCCGGAAAGACGGAAGAGACGTCGACGCAGCGGTAGCCTTAGCAACAGCTAGTTGAAGCTATCAGAAAAGTGCTCTTTTAAATGAACTCCTTGTGTACTTACAAACTTTAAAATGCCTCGTTTTGTAAGTACAGACCATATATGTACTCCAATGCACTCCAATGCACTCCAATACTTAGCCATTCGGCTTATACCCCTAAACTTGATAAATATTGACCGTCGCTAAAAATGCATCTGAGGGGGTATTTGGCTGGATTATTGGTGGAAATTACCTCAGGGTGAATTTTACTCCGAACCATCACTTTAAAGTAGTAGTAAACAGTGAATTCACACTGAATTAAGCATTTGTAATGCACCGTTCCTTAATGAATACTCACTAGTAAATGATTAATAATACATTTGCACTAAATTCAAGTAGTGACTTTTGTTTGAATTTGTTTTTTTTAAGCATGCAAGTGGATTATCGTCACTATAGTAGTAGATATTGGGAATGTTAACAGGTAACAGATTAGGCTAGCATTTGGATACTGGATAAAGTTAGCAACACATTAACGTTAACCTCCAACAGCCTATTCATTGTTAATTCCATTCTCTTGATGCCATTTCATCCGACGATGTGTTATTAGAGAAAAAGTTCTATATTAGTAATAAATAATAGTTAAAATAGTTAAAAATAAAATGTAGTGTAGACTGGTGAATCAAGGCGGTGAAATGAGGATAAACACTAGTATAATGAGACATTAACAGAGAGCTATTTTTGTGCTACCGAAAGCGTAACTTATGGGTTGAGTTATTTTTAGGCCTTGTGATTCAGTTGAATGTTACATGTTTTTATTATGGTACAATTCTGTTGATTTTAGATTGATGGCAATAAGAGAGAGGTTGGAGGACCTAAGTGAGATTGAAAGCACAAGGTAAGATTGAATAAGAATTAAGAATGAATAAAAGCAATATAAGATAAGATAAATAAAATCAGTCATACTATGCTTAATGGGAGTTATACTTAATCCTAAAGTATTGTACTTACTGTATTACATACATAATCATAGTAAACATAGTAAACAGCTGGCGGTAATCGCAATTAGCGAAGTTCCATAGCTGAAGTTTGGGAACAAAGACCAACACCTCGTCTCCCAAGGCAATTCCCCATCCAAGCCTATATAAGGTGTGTCTCACCCTGTCTTTTTCTCACTCTCTCTTGCAGCACAAGAACCACAGGGGGATTCAATGGAGCCTGAAGACTCACTGCAATGAGACACCACCCTCAACCAACACCCACACCTCAAGTCCTAGGATTGTTCAAGCCTTTCCCTGTGCCCAATTTTGAATAAACCAAACGTTCAGCTTCCCAATGGTGTGGTCTTTTTAGTGAAAAAATGCAAATGCAGTGTTTGAATATGATTACCTCACATGTTTTTTTGTCAAGGTAATCTTAGACTACAGATGGATTGCTCCTGCTGTTTGTTTCTCCTTATGGTGTCGGGGGGAAACCGTACATCCACACTGCTTTCTCAGTGTCTCCATGTACAACAGAAATGTTATTCATGCTATTCATGTCTCAGAGTTTATTAGAGATCCAAAATATACCAAAGCTACAAACAAAAAGAAACCTGGCCTCTGATTGGTGGGTACATTTGTGGATGTTGTGCTCCGTAGTCACAGAAGATTTGTGCCAAAGTAATTTTATAGACGTATGTGTAATATTGTACATTGTTAATTGTTATTTGCAATTTGTCACTGGGTGTTGTGTCAGGCGTCCTGTGATCTGCTCCAGTGTGCTTATTTTGCTACATTACCCAGAATGACTTAAGCAATCCCTTCTCAACATCGAGAGGCAACTTTCTTTAAATGGTAGACTTATACATCTAATGAATGAATCAAATGTATTAGAACGACATGCATAGCATTATTAATTGTGAAAGCTGGACATTTGGCAGTATGCTACTATGATGACGATATACCACACGGGCGATCACATTTCCACCGTCGCTTTGCGACTATGGTGGCCGCGGACTTAGAGAGTTGGTGACTCGGCCGGGAGAGGCCCTGGCCCTGGCCCTGGCCCTGGCCCTGGCCCTGGCCCTGGTGCGTTCTACAACACCAGATGATGTTTCGCTGCTGGATTTCATATTCCTGGCTTTTGAGGGAAAACCCAAGGTTCCAAACCCCCCCCCCAAAAAAAAAAAACCCACACACAAACAGACAATACTTTGTCTGAGCATTTTTGGTGTGCAGCTATCGCTGAGGCGAGAAGGTTTATTCACAAAGAAACAAAGCTATATCCAATTAACCTGGCCTGGTCGTGACCGGGGGCCGTGTGTTGAATCCTAGATGTATCGGCCCTCGTGTCTGGGCTCCTCGCTGCTGATCCAATCGGTCAGGTTAACAGCGACTACCAGACCGTTTCCTGTTGGTGATAAGGCCGTGCCTCGACAGTAGTGTGGAGATCGTGCCCACACCCCAAGCCTGCAAAGCGGAAGGCCGAGGCTGCCCGTCCTGCAAGCACGTGGGAGTCCTCTTGCTAAATCGCAGATTTCTCACCGAATCACACAGGATTCTGACACATAACCCCTGAGGTTTTGTAATGTGGGAATTCATCTAATATATGATGCTTATGGTTCATACCAAAGCAATTTGAGACATAAACTCTCCTATTGAACCGCCCCAATGTCAACGTGTAACAGTGCCTGTACAGACACTTGTACAGAGATTAGCCGCAGCAAAGTGAGTCATTACACAATATGGTAAACTACCTTGGCTGCGTTGTACATCACCAACAGACTTTTGATGTCAAAGGGTTTTAGGCTGAATTACTCCTTTAAGTATTGTGAGTGAGCTCATGTAAACTATACATGCCTTACTACTTATTACTACTTATTACTTGGTACTGCATGCTGCAATGATACTCGGGCCATTTCAAGTCTTGAAATGTAATGTCAAATAGCTTGGTAAGGCATTAATAGCTCTCACTTTATATAAACTCACACAAAAGACTTAACAAATGCTTTCTAACTACCTGACTCATTGTGAATTGCAGCAATATGTGTGTGTTTATCAATAATTATTAACACATTAAAAATAGTTTGTAAATGATTAACTTATGCTTATATAAATTATATATGCTTATAAAACTTATATAAATTATCTTAGAACCATTACCTTATTTATATTAATATATATCAATGCTTTATAAATGGGGTATTCACGATTTACTATTGCTTGCAACAAATGCTTTGCAAGTTGCGGTTCTTCTAAAAGTGCTGCCGGTTGACTTTACTACAAAACAGACTGACAACAAAGAGCTCTGCTCCACCCGTTCCACCTCTTCCTCTTCCCTTCCTCCTTCTCCAGCCCCTCCTATGTTCCCTGTGTTTGCGTCACAGGGCCTCTGGGTCAGCAACGGGAGGAGGAAGTAGAGGGAGGCAGACGCAGGAGGAGGAGGAGGAGGAGGGCTGTAGGATTTAGTGCTGCAACAGGAATGCAGAGGGAACAAGGCTATAAAAGGACTGCACTTCCACTGGATGACGTCATGACTGAAGAAATGTGCTCCTCTGGCTTCTCTCGCCCCGCTCCTCACGTCGGGCCTCTCCCACTGGCCCGCTGTGTCAAAACTTTGCCGTTACATTACATTTTTAGTGTATAAAAAAACGTGACAAAAATGTGACAGAGTTCTCTGTCGTGGGAAGGGCCGTCTCCCTGTGACACAGTCACTCCTCTTATCTTGACGCGCTCCGGTGGGGACGGGCAGCCAGCCAGAGCAGGCTCTCCATGCAGCCTCACCGTGACCCAGTTAGTCAGGTAGGGGGGGGGTTCAGCAATCGTTAGGTAATGATTGCACGTCATCGCTGCAAGTGTCTGACGAAGGTTCTGAGTTAATGATTCCTCAAGATCAACGTCTAAATCTGCAGTGTGTGGCAGACACAGAGAGAGAGAGAGAGAGAGAGAGAGAGAGAGAGAGAGAGAGAGAGAGAGAGAGAGAGAGAGAGAGAGAGAGAGAGAGAGAGAGAGAGAGAGAGAGAGAGAGAGAGAGAGAGAGAGAGAGAGAGAGAGAGAGAGAGAGAGAGAGAGAGAGAGAGAGAGAGAGATTTATGATAACTGGAAGTAAATCAGGACAAAATTCTTGACATGCAAAACATGTAAAAACAAGCATGCACAGCATACACAAACACAGCATTTGGCCGGTAGGAATGTGGCAGTTTATTTGGATCTATCTGATCTTCCACAGCCCTGTGCGTATGCTAGCAGTGGGTTGGATGAGACTGAGTAGTTTAGCTGGGACTGAGTAGTCCCAGATAAACTGGATAGACCACTGGCCAAGGCGCTAGAATGTAGAGAAAATAGTAATTTGCCTCAGAGAAGAAAACCCACTCACTGCAATTCTTTCTCTTGATTTGTAGCTGACATTTGTCTCGAGATGTGGCCAAAGTGAATGTTCTTCTCTTGAAATGATTGCCTTCTTCTGTAATATCTCGCCTGTATTATCAGGCGTATTATCAGGCGTTCGTACAGATAAACCATCATGGTAATCATAATCATCACCACCTCCATCATCACTCAGAAGTTTCAACACTGGAATGTACCAATGTTAATTGGCAAAACCTTTATTTACATGCAAGGCATACATGTGTATGTGTGTGCTGTTAACTATTCTGGGAATGGGGTGACATGGTTAATAAGTGTTGTGCCTGGTTATCCATTAACAGGGCTTGGATAGTGAGGAGATAATGTCGGTCCAATGTTTAAAATATATCAGCTAGAATCAGTGCTGACTGACTCATTCTAGGTTTTACTGTAAAGGCAGCAATAAACAGTAAAATAAAAGTAAAAGGATTTGGAAACCCATTGCAATGGTTCAGACCCCAGCCTGAGGTGTAGTGAAAAGTAAAGAAACTATGGAGCAAAGATAATGTCCCATTGTGTACACTACCAGTAGGCTGGTCTCTGGTCTCACTGGCTAACACTGACATCGTCAGTGCTCATCGACAAGCCATTCGCTCCACTGTGAAAACCAGTTCCACCAAACCACTTTCTGGCATTTCAATTCAGTTGCCACAATATGGCGTGTTTGCTTGGCTTGTCAGGTAATAATATACAGACAGGCTATTTTGGGACACGAGAACAACAATGGAGGACAAACCTTAATTCTCTTTGTGGCCTTTAAAATGAGTTATTATTAGTCTTAGTTGTGAGGTGTGACCTACTCTGATAGTAAACATTATGTTAAGTTATGTTTATGCCACTAATCTCTCTCTCTCTCTCGCTCTCGCACGCACACACACACACACACACACACACACACACACACACACACACACACACACACACACACACACACAGACACACACACAGACACACACACACACACACACACACACACACACACACACACACACACACTAACTCCTGCTGCCTCTCTCATACTGTGCAGTGGTAACCACAGCAGATGTCTGCCACGCCGTATCTAACAAACAATCACAAAGAACATACTTTGTGTCGCAGCTCCGTTCTGGGAGGCGTCACGCCATTTCCTCTTGGCACACTGTTGCCTTTCCTGTCGCCCCGGGCCGTCATCATTTATGCCAATCAGTTTTCTTGGAACCCCTGACCCCCCCCTGTCTCCCCGGGGCCGGCCAGTGTACATAAGCTGGAAGCACACGTGTACAATAAACTCTAGCCGTGTGTTGACACTGTTCATACTGTCCTTCAAACGGCCATAACCTCTTTTTTTTTTTTCTTTCTTTTTTTTGTACCTGCCGCTGCTGAGCTAAGCGGTAGCTTCTGCAGAAGCAAGCACTTTTGAAGAAAACAAACGTTTGTGGGCGTGGCCCGCCCTGGACAGGCCGGTGCCCCCTAGGTTAAAGAGGGCCGTGCCAAACATGAGTTTGAGGCGTCGTTTACAAAATCATGGTTGAATTGATGAATTATATACATTTACATTTAGGGCATTTAGTGGCAGGGGCATTTAGACACTTTTGTCCAAAGCGACAGTACATTTGTCAGAATTACAACAAACACAATGTATCATTACACCTTAGAATAGCAAGGCATTTATTCGAGGTGATATTGGAAAGATAGAGCAGATATGATAGAGCAGATATGTATCACATTGATAGCGTATATGCAATGTAATGCATATCAAAAGAAGAGGAGAGATGTTGTACAGAAGGTTTCAACATGCAAATACACCACAAGTAAGCAAATGCCCCCATTAATGCATTAAAGCCATCGACTTGACGTTCAGAAGAGCAATGGGAAAGCAAAACGAAAAACCCTGCCATGAGGAAAGCCCTGAGGAAGTGGGGCGCTTTGGACATCTGGGGCAAAGGGGCAAATTCTTTGCCGTCATCCGCTCTGCACATGCCCACTGGTTACTTGCTATAGTCAGATATACATTATCTGATGTATAATTCATGATCTGCTCTGCCGGGAAGCGTTTGTATTATGACATTCATAATCGTCACCATCGCTTTAATGTAATTTCATAGCCTCAAACACAGACCTATGTTGAATGTCGTCATATTGTGTGATAGTAGGCTAACACCAAGGTTTACATATCGTGAGACTGACCACGCTGATGAAGGCTGTATGCAGACTATATGAATGCAGTCAGTGTGTTAGTCTCTCACTCTCATGGAAGCGGTGAGTCAAATTCTTTGGTGAGTGATTGATTGAAAGCTGGAAAGATGTGCACACATGGACGACACTTGTTGGGGAGGCAGCCCAACCCTCTCCCCTCCAGCGCTTCATGGAAGCCTGTCGTGTTGATTCAGCTTGTAGCTTGCGGTCTCCCGTATCGCCGTCACAAGGTTGCGTAAATGCCAAACGATAACTTTGTTTTCGCAAAAATAAATGCCACTATTTGTTCTGCGTGGCCGGAGCAAATGCGGTGGAAGATCGACTCCTCCACCCCATAATGCTCAGGAGGCGGAAACCGTGGAAACCGGTTGGGCGGGCGGAGGGCCGCGGGCCGCGTGCGGACACTTTGTTGTTCCGTAGTAAATACTCGCCTGCTGTCCTGAGCGAGGGCCGAAGAATGGCTGGCGGCTGTTCTAGTCAGCAGGCAGCGTTTTCTAAAAAAACCAAAGCACTTAGGCGTGCTGGAAGCATGCGTCAACATTGGCGATCCCCCCCCCTCCCCCCTCCAGAAGAGGACAAGTATTACAACATAGCTGAATGCTGAAGTGTGGCAAGACGTGCTAGCAGTCTGTCGCAACACCAGTCAAGTGAGGATGATATTCAAACCTTCAAGTTTTTACTTTTTCACAAGCACACAATTGTACACTTTTCAGAATTTCGTTGTCGTTGAAACAATCAATGGAACACTGTAGAGGTAAAACATTTACAATGTTAAAAGCAAATATAGATAAACAAAGATAAAGCACACAATACACAGGCGCCTTGAGTCAGAGGTTTCGTGTTGACTAACTTCTGACTTGAAGTAAAAACTTTGCAATATTGCAATCCATGTTCAAAAAGACGTGGGCATGACAAGTTACCGAACACTGCCCACACATTGGGAATCTAACCGTTGCCTGTAAATTAATTACTAAATTTGGCTCAAGTTCTGTCATTCACTCTGATCTACTTATCCAAAGCAAATAAGCTCCTTGTTCTGTGTACATTTCATCAAAAAAAAATCCATAATACCAAGAACTTCCACAACTAAACACTCTGATCTGAACATTTGCTTCCAGATCATAGACATGTGCCAATGATCATTATATCCAGAGTTAGCACTACTTATTTCAATTGAAGTACAAGTGCTACAAGTAATATACATTAGGCCTACTTGCTTTTATTGAAGCGCTTGCATACCTGAAGATGTAAGGTTAAGGGGAAGTTTAGAAACATGTATGGTCTTCACATGAAGAACAACGCAAATAAAATATTCGCAATAGCCATTATTGCAATGTAACTGCATGTCATTTGTTTCCCCTTCTGAAATGGAAAACAGTTTGTCTTGTAGAAGCTTGTAGGTTTGCTTTGTAGGTTTACATGCACAAGGGGAGTTCACATCAATTTCACATATTCATACTTATAGGAATATTGATGTCTCAAGTATCCACAATCTTGCAGTGTTGATATTATTTAGCATTTCACTGATCATGTGCTTGAGCAATGTGACTTCATTAGGTTACTTTGGGTCAAAATGAAGCTGCCACCATGTATACACAACAAAGAGATGGCATGTTTCAGTTCATACAATATAGGAGAGGAGAAAGAGAAACAAAGAATAAAAGGAAGATTTGCTTTTGTTTTAATGTTAAAAGCAAGTTGTCATTGATTTTTCCAAATCATCTCACCAAAGTTCAGTAATCAACAACATAATGAATGACACGTTAAAAACAGCAATTTCATTTAATTTCTTTTTATTTTATTTGTCTCTTAGGCAATGAAAAATATATAGGATTCTCTTTTTTACCATTGTATATGTATTGTCACATTGGCTTTCACAGACCCTGGATAATTCTCCATAAATAAAGTACAAAATACACGTTCAAGTTCAATGCGCAACTTATTTCTTTTAATACAAATAAATATAATAAATATATGAATTTAAGTTAAACAAAGCAAATAAGCCAACCAACTGTATAACCAACAAGAATACTGCGGTGTTTTTAAGTCCCTGGACAAGGAAGTGTCTAAGACCTTCAAAGTCAAGAACTAGCCAGAGTTGTCAGGCAAACTGAAGAGGCAAATAGAAACTGGGAACCGTTCAGAAACGAGTAGAAAGCTCAAAGATTATTCACAGACTCTGATGCTATGACATGACTTAAAGAATGTAGACAGTGATCTTTGAACAATCTGCCTTTCATGTTAGAACGTTGCCAAGTTAAGAGAATAGTATTGTCTCTCTCACATGCACACACACATACACACAGACATACAAAATGCACGCAGGGCAAAAGGTTGACCAGGTGCAGCGGCGCAATGCCTAATTACGGTTTGGTTGAATGCTACCGGGAGTCAAACTCAGAAACTTGAGTTTCTCCCATTAAATTGACTGTAAAGTGCATATACTGTTCATGGCACTCAGCCTTGTGAGGCACGGGGAATCCTGGAGGTACAGAAATTACAACATTACTATTGTGATCACCGCAGGTTCTAAACTAGATTTGTGCATCATTCATGAAACTACACACAAGTACTCTTCTCAGGTGTCAGGCCTTCGAGTGGAAGACCACACACACAAAGAAATAATTAGCTAGACAATAGAAAAAAGACGATGTATATAAAAATAGATTCTCAAGAAATTTTGGTACCCAAAACTATATAATTTATCCAAAGTCTTCTAATAAACATGATTTAGGAACTGTGAGAAGATTTGCCGCATCCTCAAAGCTTAGGAAGTCATGATTAGTTCTGGATTAAAAAAAAGAAGGCACAGATAAACTCCACACGGTCAGTTCTGTTGTGGATCTGTTGTGACCCTGAGCGTGTGCTGAGCCTAGTCAGACAGGGACAAGCGCTCGAACACAGTGAGCCTCTTGCTGGCCGAGCCGTCGAAAGTCGGGGACTCGCTTCCGCTGGATCCCCCGCTGCTGCTGCTGTAGCTGTCCTCCAGGGAGTCCTCGGAGGAGAAGCGCTGGAGGGTGGCGGGCTTCTGGAAGGCCCCGTGGTGCCCGCCCGAGCTGGAGAACACACCGCCGGAGTCCTGGGCGCCGCTGTCGTCCTCGCCTCGGCCGGCGCCGGCCAGAGCCCCGTGGCCGCACACGCAGCGCGAGGGCTTCGGCTCCATAATCACCGGAATGTTGTGGATGTCCCCGGCGCTGGCCCGGGTGTGAGGGTGGCCATATTGGAAGGCCGCTTCCCGTTGCAGGGCGTCGCCCGGCGCCGGGGAGAGGAGGTCCAGCGGGGGTGGGGAAACGGAAGGAGCGCGGCTGAATCCCAGGTTGGGGTCGTTGAAGGGCAGCGAGGGCGGAGGGGAGGACCGAGACGAGCCCAGGAAGCCGGCGAAGCTGACGCTCTGGCGCAGCTGGTGCCGCTGGTTCTGGCCGCCGCTTTGAAGGCTCTGCCGCTGGTTCTGGAACTTGGGGGACGACAGCGGGCCGTTTCGGATCTTCTCCTCGTGGATGAAGTGGCAGCGGGTCCCGTAGGGGCAATAGCCAAAGTTGTAGAAGGTTCTGCAGGGCTCCGTCTTGTACTTGGGGTGGCGGTACAGACCGCGCAGCTCGGCCTCGCCGTGAGCAAACTGGCACTTGTTGCCGTACTTGCAGCTGCCGCTCTCCTGGAAGCCGCGGCAGAGTTCGGTCTTGTAGCGGTTGGAGGGCAGCAGCGTCTGTGGCTGCACCTGGGCGGCCAGAGAGGAGGACGGAGGGAAGCCCGGCGGGGGGGCCACCGTGGTGGCTGGGGCCGAGGAGAAGGCATCCGGGCCTTTCAGCTGACCGAAGGCAGACAGGAGGGTGCTGCTGGACTCGATCAGACTCATGGAGCGATCAGACCTGAAGGGGAGCGGTTTGGTAAGAGAGCTCTGACTCCATATGTTGTTGGGCCAGAACGCTGCGCTGTCATCCCCGCTGTTAGCTTGTTCGGTGCTGGGGCTATATGGCGGAGAGGAGGGTGAGGAGGAGGAGGGGGGGATGAAGAAGGAGACAGAGCGGTTCAGGCGGCTGGGTCCAGAGACTTTTGATGGGGACTGTGGACACGTGAAGGCATCGTCCAGGGTGAGGTTCAGCAAATTCTGTTACGAAAGAGGAATTGAGGAAATCAGCGAAGTGCAACGTTGCTCTTGAACCTGCTCAACATATACAAACTATCCCAGAAGTACATTTTCATACATTTTCTTAGGGTTTCACATCGAAATATAGGTATGGAAATTTTTTTTTAAATAAATATGGGAATTCCATTATATCTACTTGACTTTTGTATCTGTTTTTGGCTTGGTATATTAATTACCAATATATAATTAATACATTTCAAGAACCTATTTATACTATTAATAGCACATTGTTTTTCAAAATTTCTAAACTACCTACAACATTTTTATTAGGATTTCCTCAACAATAAATAGTTTTATCCAATAATATTTTACTTTCTAAGCCGATTCAAGTCACCAAAGAGAAGGAAAAAAATACAATTTCCAAAGCATGCCAGATGTCAACAACCCAGCTCAGCATAGATAGAGCTCTTGACTCAGTTGTATCAAGTCTGCTGTTAATCATACCCACAAACGGAGACACAAATACAACAAAAATACCAATAAACCGAAACAGGACTACAATATAGCATTTTTCTCCCCCAGAATTTGTCTCAACTAAAACACAAACAGCAACAACAACTTTGACAGAGGTGACTCACCCGTGAGAGAATGTTGTCGAGCATATTGGACATGCTGTGCACTCCCGTGGCGACAGAAGAAAAAACAACCCAAAAGAAGAAGAAGCTTCAACTCTTTGCTGCCTCGAGTCCTTTTTCTACACTGTGCGCGTCTGGGGCTCAACTTCGGTTCTCCCTTTGCGCGGCGCGCCTTTTTTATAGCCTTGCGGCAGACAGGGAGGAGTTTCCGCTTGCCATATTCCCGTATGCTCCTCCCCAAAGCGAGGACTACAAAAAAAGTAAGTGTTTTTGTGTATTTTTAGCCAGCTGTGTGAAATGTTTCAGTTTCGTGGGTACACAGACGTTAAGTGGCTTATTTATACAGAAGTGAATGCCTTTTACGCATACCAACACCACCCCGGGCTCTCCTTAGTCCACACTTCTTAGCGTTACCTCATTAAGTCAACATCTCCTCTAGTATGGGTCAATATGTACTTTCAAACACAAGGGGTGTGCTGGGAAGAGCACACACACATTTTCGGTGTGGGAGTTGAGTTTCAGTTTGTTGGTTGTTATCCTAATCAGGAGGATGCGTGTATCCACACCAGAGACTGAACGCTGGATTTCCCATCCCCACAAGTGAACACACGTGTCCTAAAGTGTAGTAAAAAACAAAAACAACAACGGTTAAGCCGCATGTAAATTCCTTCATTCAAACGCTTCAACCATATTTTCGGGGCATGTGCACTATGGTTTCTCTGTGTTCTTCTGCGGGGTGTATTTACCTGCACAATACCAATGTATAGAATTGCCGTTTACCAGAATAACCTGAGGTCTAGAAAAAAAAAAAAAAACCACTGACAGATGCTGTGTGTAAGAAGGAAACGGCAAACAAAAGCAGATCCAGTAAGTCGCATCATCAAACAGACCCCACAAAGATCTTTCTGCTTCATACAAGTCATTGTTTGGTTGATTCTGACCATAGCAATACAAGATTATTACCAAGAGCATATATAGACCATATGTTTTGGCAGAAGACATTCGCCTGGGAATTATTGTAATCATTAGGCCTATAGGAAATATGAGGCGATTAAATCTAAACAAATGTGGAGAAAATGTGTAGACAACAACATGTATTTGCACAAACTAAATGAATTAGGCTCATATATGGCTTAGCTTACATATCCATACATTTGAAGTTTTATGTCTGCATAACCCCAGCAACATGAAGACATTCAATTTAACTTTATTGTTCTTTGAAACCATTTGACTAAATTAAATTAGATTCATCAAACTTTATTCAAATTATTTAGTTAACCGACTGACCAATCAAATCTGCCAATAGTATTTGTCCCTGAAGTTGCTATGGTGAAATGCACAAGGTTGATGTGTTTCTATTGGGTTGCAGTGCGTGACAGCTGTTACCACTTGTAGAATCACTTACTGTAATTTAGTGATGTGGTGATGTTTTTTTCTTTGTGAGGTCCAAATATGTACTCTATACAAACTAAATAGCCAGGCAGCTCTCTCTCTCTCTCTCTCTCTCTCTCTCTCTCTCTCTCTCTCTCTCTCTCTCTCTCTCTCTCTCTCTCTCTCTCTCTCTCTCTCTCTCTCACTTTCCTTTCTATATGTCTGCCTCTATCTGCCTAGTCACTGTAATGTCATTTACCTTTTACCATTTACCTGTCATTAAAAATGTAATAATCTTTAATGTCATAACATGAGATGATATTCTCTGACACAGAGGGGTAATGATGGAGAAAGAGGCAGAAAAATTATATCCTGGGGATTGCTTATTAAATGAGTCACAACATTTGAAGTGCCGGAGTCACAGTTACAAGCTGGGGTCAGCTGACATATC
The DNA here is from genome assembly GCA_036785325.1 of Urophycis tenuis. Lineage (NCBI taxonomy): Eukaryota > Metazoa > Chordata > Actinopteri > Gadiformes > Phycidae > Urophycis > Urophycis tenuis. The sequence continues at coordinate 1,104,463 of JAXIVH010000011.1, forward strand.
TTCAATACATAGAACAAATCTTTTTATTTTTTTTCTCTCTAGGTTGCTGCTGTCAGCCAATCAGCAGGCGACTTAGGTTTCTGTTGTGCTACGTCACTATAGCATGAGTCATGAAATTGGTAAAGCGACAGACAGCTCTACCTGAAATCATCCATCCCACAATAAAACAAATGGAATTATTCCACACAAATCTTTGTAATACATACAGGAATACAGGTTACATAGCGTATGGGTTTGTTTGTTTGTAATGTGAATGGCATGATCTCTGCTCCTAACCTTATGTGTGTGTAATTGCTGTAAACAGAGGCTGAAATGAGTATTGTTTGCTGAGCACCTGACTTGTGGTGTTCTCTTCTGTTTTTTTTCTTCACAGTGATGATGTGCTTAACCAGGGGCTGTGAAATGTCTCACAGTCTCTGTCAGTGTGACTTTTTGGGTTATTAATTTAAAACAATGATTAATATAAAAGTAACATTAAATATAGTTTGAATGACATGGGAGTCATACACCAATAGACAAGTGGAGATGTTTAATATGTATCATCGCTTATGAATCAAACAATATTTTTGAACTTTTGAACTGTGACCAACGTTCACTTGATGAATTGATGATTACTTTTTATAGTAAGTGATATTTCCTGCTTTTTGAACACATGAGCTGAAGCACAAGCTACTCCACTATATTTAACTGTTGAATATAAATAACTCTTTACCCAATGTAAATGGCAGAAGAGTTTTAAGACTGGAAATAATATGGCAATATGACATAAGAATAATACTCACCCTTAATATTTATTTTATTAATTTTCCATAATGTATTTTCCTTGTACTTTACAGTGTGTTTATGTGTATGTGTGGGTGTGTGGTGGTGTGTGTGTTTGTGTGTGTATATATGTGCGTGTATAGGGCCTTTTTCGTATGGAAAGTAACTTGAAAATAGTTGGATAGGCACAAACCCACACACACACACAAAACACACTCTCTTGGAACAACCTTTAAAACATGATCAAGATACACCCTCTAATCGTAGTAGCAAAAAGGTGTTGTGAAGGTTTCAACCTATTTTAGCTACACTTTTACTATCTAACTACTAACTATTTAGATTTTTTACTTTACAATTCAATACAAATGTAACATTTATGTATTCTCAGTTATAACCATGATGATGATGATGATGATGATGAATATTATTATTATTATTATTATTATTATTATTATTATTATTATTATTATTAGTAGTAGTAGTAGTATTAGTAGTAATAGTAGTAGTAGTAGCAGTAGTTTCACCTTCTTCTGACCAATGTACTTTTTGTACGTCGCTTTGGATAAAAGTGTCTGCTAAATACCCTAAATGTAAATGTAAATGTAGTAGTAGTAGTATTCCAATTATTTTCAGCACATCATTTTATTATGAATTACATGAACATACTAGCCTGGCTGACGCGTCCACATCTCGATGAGATGGTGGTCTGGGAACTAGGAGTGCATTTTCTCGTATTTGAGGCGTGGTTTACGAATGCCTAGAGCCGTTTATTGGGCGCTACGAATGTCTATCAAATGGCGTCTGGTTCTTCACATGCTGCTTTGCGCGCGATTCATAGCCAATTGCTACTAAAAATTAGCTACTAAAATTAAATTAATTGCTACAAAAGCTACTTAATACACTTTCTGAAGCTGCATCGAACGGTAACGTTGTGTCCACTGCCATGTTGGATTAACACGCTACAAGCTTCGGTGTCGTGCATAGACGTCGTCATCGTATTGCTGCCCCCCCCGTTCTGTGATTGGTTCCCTAACTCAGGGGAAAATAAGGGCGGTGGTTTCCAGGCTGTCTTTGCCGTGAGAATGAAATCGCGCGCAAAGCAGCATGGGAATTCCCAGGCTATGAACATACATACATTACATACACTAAAACATGTTCCATGTTGTTAACATTTTCTAGCTACTGCATGATGAGCCTTTAAAGATAAAGTGCTAAATGAATCCTAGATGGGACATTTGGGATGCGAAGATGTACACACAAAAACATTCAAACTTTATGTATATTCTTTATTCTGGTGGTATTTAACTTCATGTGATATCATGAAAGTTGTTTCAAAGTCAGTGTAGCTGCCAAAGGCAGGTTGCCCATTTAGTGTGACAAGGGTGTGTAATGTGTAGGAGGGTAATAGAAAGATAATAATAGTCTGGTGTTTGGTTAAATTATTAACTAGGATAGTCAGTGGTTGGTCTGCACCCGATAACACAGATCCAGTTGTGAGAAAGACACACACATTTGTTCATTGTGTGCAGCATATCCTGTCTAAAAGAACAAGGATGTGAAGATATAAAAACGGAAATGTAAATCTAGAAAAAGTACATCTGACAAAAATAACTGACTTCAGTGACTAATGTGGCTATGGGTTTTATGTGTGGGCTTTATGCTATAGATGATAATCGTTGTTAATCTGTAGTATATTGTATTAGAAACGGTCTCTCATTTGACCACTAACAGACATTGAAGTACTACCATATGGTTGTTTCAGGGCTGGGAATAGAATGATCTCTCTTAAGTATTTTGTATCTTCGCCCAAGAGTGTTCAACCCATTCTTCCATTACAGTGGCTATTTTTGGACGCTACAATTTTATACTGCCCCATAAGACATGTGTTTCATAACTTTGTTGAAGGGAGCCTCCTAACCTCCTAGTTGTGCAGCTGACCAAAGGGAAACAGACAGGAGTGTGATGACCCCAGGAGGAGAAGTTTGGGGAAGTTTCTGGTGACTCACCAGGTATGGCACTTGAAAATGCCAAGTCATCATCACGTACCCATAACTCATTGCTTCAGCTTTCAGCGCAATACAAACACCGGTTATGGCACTTGCTTTTCCTTCTGTATTTGCCAACATGATGATGATGATGACAAAAAAAAATGATGACAAAGATGATGATGAGTGTGATGAGGATGCCAACGTTACGAGGATTCCTGGCGAGCAAAGTCAGATGATAGTTACCATAACATATTCATAACGATAGTCTACTTTAAAGCCAGGAACCGAGGGAGGGGTGGGTGGTCAGTCAGCACTTTCAAATGGTCACAAGCCCATATTGACATAATAACTCATGCAAAGTACCTGGGCCGTGCATGGGGAAAAATTGCAATAGTCACTGTACACACAACACCCACCCCTACATTATGAATATTTATTTGTTTGTTTCAGCCTCCTGCGGAAGTGAGTAGCTGGAGAGTGGAGACTGCACACAGATAGTTGCACTACAGTGACACACACAGCATGAACAGTGACTGACAAGGTGTTTCGCTTGAAAGACGACACTTTTATGTCTTATGACATGTCTTATGTCTGTTTCCCTTGCTGCCTTACCCCAGTAAGTTATGAGTCCATCTCAATCACATGAATAGCGTCAGCTCGTCGTGTGCGACCAGAAGGATTTTGCACGTGTTTTAGGTTTTTATTTACATAGTAGTTCATCTGCAGGGTTTGTGGCCCCACCCCAAACGCACGACACCATGGAGTCATGCCACGGGCTAAACACAGCTTCAAGACACTCCGTTGCTTCACCTCTCAGATGTTTCCATGTTTCCATGCCTGAGGGGCTAGGCTGGGCGGCGTGCTGCTCTGTGACTCCATGTAAAGTTCCCATATGGTGCAACTGTATCCTTTCTCAACATCATCCTATATGTACACTCACCAGTGCCCGTAACTGACTGCAACATGCCTGATGACTGGCCCGAAATCACTATGTTGCTTGTTGTGTGTGTGTGTGTGTGTAGTGTATGTGTCAGCATTCTTGGGCAGCAGGGAAACACAACACACTTATTTGGCAACTGTATCTGGTGTGCCTTTTTTCCACCCCATTGTGGAATGGAAACTTTGTTGACATGTTTTCCCATTTTTTGGATTCAAACATTTTCACTCTATTGATTTCATTTAGATTTTATTCTAAACTATTTGATGATATTATGTTCTGGTCTGTTCTCTACGGCAACCTACGGCGACCAATCTCCATTGCTTTCTTAAATTCTATTCCGGTATTATGTACTCTATTCTTGGTTGAACATTAACGTTCCACCTGTATTTCCAAGCTAAATGGATCACTCCATCATGTATTATGTTGTGGAGCCAATGAGCTCACAGGATTAGCTCAATAAAAACATCAATGTGTAGTTTGTGACGTGACTCAGCATGTTGCTGAGCCGGTTGCAGATTTGTTATTTGTTTTTTGGCATGTCGTGGACATGACACACCTACATGGTTACCACATAAGTTGGGACATTTCAACTTGGAAGAGTTATTTTGTATTATTTATGTCGTGTTAAAGTCCCATACATTAAACCGTAACATAAACTCTAACAACATATGGTTCACTGTGTTGATGACCAGTGTCTCCTGTTGATCTGGGTACTTTGAGTGTGGTTGGGCTTTTCTGTGTCCTTGTGTGTGTGTGTGTGTGTGTGTGTTTGTGTGTGTGTGTGTGTGTGTGTGTGTGTGTGTGTGTGTGTGTGTGTGTGTGTGTGTGTGTGTGTGTGTGAGGGGAGGCATCACCCTTCTGCTATGTGCTATGTGTTCTATGTGCTATGTGTTCTAATATCAACATTTCACATCTGACCTTTCTTTTTTTATATATTCATGTAAACATAAATAATGTTGTTTGTCTGTTGCACTTAAAAACACTTTTTGCTCCAACCTCCTTGAACTTGAACATTGCACATAAGTTTTATTGAAATTTTCCATTCTATCAGACTCCTTCCTCATTGCCCACATTCCCGAATGCTCAGAAGCAAAACGAGATCTTGGATAATGTAGTTACCATAGTAATGTGTGCTTCACTGAAATGCCAGGAAGGACATTTGGTTTCCAGGTTCCAGACAATGATTGAACCACAACTTGGAAGGGTTTCCAGTGTTGAACATTGAACTCTGTTATCATAAACCCGGCTGTGTTGTGCAATCAGTACTCAGAACAGAATAGAATGGCATCGAATAGAAAAGCATGTTAAGATAAGAGGGGGGTAGTTCAGGGTGTTTGACTTCCAGTTGAAAGGGTTCTGGGTTCAAACCCCAATGTCCACAGTCTACTGTAGGCATCCTCGAGATGCCTATAGGCAGGGGCGGGGGATAAACGCCTAACCCCTACTCGCTCATGAATTACATGTACTTTAATACATTCAGTATAAGTCACTGTGGGTAAAGCCTCTGCAAGATTACCAAATGGTGAGCGAAGACAACCTTTATGTGACATTATTGGAAAAGAAGGGTGGTGTTTTTCCGTGACTCTGCAGTTGAAGCCGTTTCTGCTGAAGGGTTTGAACGACTTCCATTAAGGGTTCTACTGTTTCTCCAGAAAACCCTTCTCTTCCTCTTCCCTCTGCGTGTAACCCGCCCTCCCCCGCCCTCCCCCGCCCCCCTCCCCCGCGCTCAGACCGCTGGGCTTCCTCTCCCCCTCTCATGGAAGTGGGCAGGAATGAAAGGCGAGAGGAAAATGGTGGGAGATGCGAGGGGGAGGGATAGACGGGAAGGAGAAGCAGGATCCTGAAAGAATTAAACAAATGTTTCTGCTCTTTGGGAACGCGGTCATTTCCAGGAAATGAAAACATCGGAAAAGCCCTACTTTCCCTCTTCTTAGGAAGGCTGCATGGATGCCAGTAAAGTACCATAGCGTGTGATGCAACGCGCAGCTGCCAACACACGCTTCTGTGTAAACACGTCAACGCTTTTGACGGTTTACCCGTGAGGTGCTTTTTGTGCGCGTCGGAGTAAGAACAAGTACGTTCACGCAGGTCCTGTCAGGCGGGGCGGCCGGTCGGCTTCGTGACGGCGCCAGTGTGGTGTAACCTTTAGTCTCTGGGAACATCTGCCGACAACGCCCGCCACTACTGTTGTGTCATAACGTAAAAACTGTGGACGTTTCATCTGGAGTGGTGTTTGGGCCTCGCACACGGAGGGGGTGGGGGGGGGGGGGGGGGGTCTCTTTAGGTGTCAGGACGCCAGGAATGCCCCTCTTAACAGAGCATCTGTAGCGCTTTCACCATGGGCAGGGTAGACTGTAAGAAAAGGAAGAACGGGGCAGAGGGAAAGAAGCCTCCCCCTGCTCACCAGTGGGCCTGGTGTAGTGGAGGCCGGGAATGCGGTTGCTGTGATGTCATTTTGTACAGTTTATTAGAGATATAAATCCACCGGGGAATCTGAGGACTTTTTTTATCTGACTAAATCATATTGAGAATTTCAACTCCTATTGGTTCACCGACAGCGTGTGCGGGGGTTAAGGGGCGAGAGACCGCAACCACCGGTGATTCTGATTCGTCGATTCCGGTTTCAGAACACACCGTTGTAGATTGGGGGCTCGGTTTATGAGAGTACGCGGGCGACGTAAGCAGGAGACTGACAGATATATACGTTTGATGTCAGGCCAGGTCTTGCGTTTTGGAAGCTGTATCTATGTATCATTATCACACCCCATATCAGTTACGAGAACAGCCATTAGTCATGCGTAGTGCGCAGCAGATGTTGCCCCCAGACAGATTGGCTGTCAAGTTTTTCATTTGAGGGCTGACCCAGGGAATGGCCCACGATGTTCCGTAGTGAAGATATGTTGTAAGGCGAAGGCCAACAACATTATTAATGTTGTTGGCCTTTTTTATTGATGTGATCACATGACAGATCACATGGTGACGAGCCACGCACAACTCCACTCTGTGTGCGCATGGCAATGGGTGTCAGACACAACAAAGCACACACTTATCTTATTTCATTTCGTACTATAACCTGTCATAAAATGTGACCGTTGGTTTGATTTGCTTTGCTTCAGAGGGACGGCCCATACAACATGATATTCCTGGACGAATGACCAACAATAATCAACTTGAGAGACGGTTCATGTATTTGGCGTGGGCCTACTTTACTACGTTGTAAACTATACAATACACATGGTTCTATATTTCACATTGGTGCCTTCGCGACTGATCTCCTCGGCCTCAGAGCGAAACGCTTCTGTCTGGCCGGGCTGTGTTTGGACGGCGTTCTTGCAGACCTCAGGCTTCACTGTTTCCATTGTTGGCAGACGTCTTCTCTGGCCTGTCACCACACTCTTCTTATCTCGCACACATAGACGCTGCCGTCCTTTGTCCTGCCTTTCCACTTTTTCACACTGTAGGGCTGGATCCGTTTCTAAATAAACCAGATCTCTAAAATATATCCGCTCCATTCTGGCAAATGCCATGGCACCCCTTTTCCTTTTCCTTTAAAGAAGAGCGTTGTTTCTGGATCATTTCACTGTGTCTCATGGCCTGTTTGCTAAGACCGCAGGTTTGTTATTGACACTGTGTTGTGATGTAAATCAGCCATGAATTTTGTTCAACTCGCCCCCCTGTTTTGTGGTTCACGCGTGGTTAAAGAATTAGTCAGTTGACGTGGCATTGACATCCATTCTGTTCAAAACAAGCATTTAGCTGGCTATATCTTACATGGCTGTATCTTTGTTTTGGCCGCAACAAGTAAGTGCATACAAACTGCCCCGGCTGGAGCGTTTTCTCCACTAGTACCAACAAATGAACAAATCCACACTTTTTTGATTCTGTGTTGCATGCCGCTCTGCATGCCTGTGTACTTTGAGAATGAGAGACGCACGTAGAACTCTTGACTGTTAGATGTCCCGGCCGTGAGCAGGGCGGTGGACCTCAGATCCTACGGTGGATTTTTTAAAAATTTTTATGGCTTTGACCCACCAGGTGCAATGGGTTGGCTCAGTGGGGAAATAGTGAACTTTGTATTCAGCTGACAGTCACGCTTTATGTAAAAGATAATACTTCGTCCGACACTTACCCACCCTCGCTCTGCACTTTGCAGGCTTCTGAATTATCACACTGTGAACACAATTCAAACAGGAGTCAAAACTTGTTTTTTTTTTTGCACTAACTTTATTGATACCCAGCCCGTGGGGGAAATGTGCCTCTGCATTTGAACCATCTTATGGTACATAGGAGCAGAGAGCAGCTACATACAGAGCTTGGGGAGCAACTTGGGGTTCAGTGTCTTGCTCAAGGACACGTCGACATGTGGAGGTGGAGTTGGAACCGCCAACCCTCCGGTTAGAGGAAGACCCGCTCTGTCCACTGTGCTACTGTCGCCTCAGTGAGCTACTGTTTGTGGGCACTATTGTAGAAAACGACCTAGCCTGGGCAGTTAGCATGCTTACTTACACCCCCCCCCCCCCCCCCCAAGGCTTCTGGCAACATGTACGACTCAGTTTACGGGATATTTCTTGAACCACTTGATTCCTTCGAGAGCCTCAATACTTAAAAGGTCGTGCTGACGACACCCAAAATCGTCAGCAGAGTTCCTGCCTTCATTCCATGTTCTGTTCCATAGGCCGCGGTCAAGGTACTCTGCGGGTGTTCAGCGAGCCACGCCCGCTGTGACAGCCCGCGTGAACACACCTGGGAAACCAGTTCCAGTTCCAGTTCCATCTCTGTGCCTAAAGACGTACGGCTCTTATCAAACACACACACACACACACACACACACACACACAAATGGCTGGTTTTACACACTGCCTCATCCATTCTTCGTACGTAGATAAGAGCGTCTCTCAATCAGATTACCTGTGAATGCTCCAGGGCTGGGGGGGGGGGGGAGTGGACGTGGTGGTTCTGGGTCTGGTCCGGTCACATTGTTTCAATTCCAGCATCGAGACGCACATCTGAGCAAAATGAGAGGCACAGGGCGAAAAAAGGAAATTACAGAAAGACAGACAGGAAATGGAAATGGTCTCTCTCTCTTCTCTCTCTCTCTCTCTGTCAAGCACACACCGCCAACTCTTACCTACTTTCCACCAGTTGTTTCTTTAAAAGGAAAAGTATGTTCCTGGCTGGGCGATGGAGAGGGGAAAGTCAGAAAGTGAGAGAGAGCGACAGAGAGAGAGAGAGAGAGAGAGAGAGAGAGAGAGAGAGAGAGAGAGAGAGGAGAGAGAGAGAGAGAGAGAGAGAGAGAGAGAGAGAGAGAGAGAGAGGAGAGAGAGAGAGAGAGAGAGAGAGAGAGAGAGAGAGAGAGAGAGAGAGAGAGAGAGAGAGAGAGAGGAGAGCTGGTGCGATGGTGCGAGCAATCAGAGGGGAGAGAAAGTCATGACTATTGGGAAATGCACAGCCTATCTATGTATATATACATTAGATCTACTGTATACACAGTAGATCTAATGTATATACAGTTTATGCTGCACATGTCTCTCAAACTCAACTGCTCTGCACATGGGAGTCTTTTTTTTTCCCAAGGCCCCCCTCGGTTTGGGAAGTACAAATATAGATAACTATTTATAAATACATATTTTAATATTTTTAATATTCATAAAAAGAACAATAACATTCATGAGTGTGATTGCATGAGTGCGGAGGCAGAGAATCACTTGAGCTGCATGGAGCCGCTTTGCCTGGAGAAACATTGAACCTTTGTGGCTTTTTTGTTGTTGTTGAATCTAACACAGCCATCAATATTTGAAAATGTATGGGCATGAAGGGAACGTGTTTTATCAATACGGGGAAATCACTAAGAAGCGGGTGAGATTTAGACACGCATATAAACCCCTATGTTCTCACACACGCATGCACATACATACACACATACATGCATGCACACACACACACACACACACACACACACACACACGCACGCACGCACGCACGCACGCACGCACACACACACACACACAGACATCACCACCACACATACACACATAACAGAGGTTAAGCTAACATTTAAAATGGTTTGAATGTGGAGATAGTGCGAGGCGAGGGAAGAGCAATTGCATAGCCACTGTCTGCTAGGTTTTTGTTCGAAATAGGAAATGTCAGAGAGACAGACAGGAAGTAGAAACAAGAAAGGAGGTGTTTTCATTCTTGTTGCTGATTGTATCCTCTCGCTTGGACATATATCTCTCTCTCACTTTCTCTCTCTCTTCCTCCTTGTTTCTCTCTCTCTGTCTCTCTCTCTCTCTTCCTCTCTCTTCCTCGTTCTCTCCCTCTCTCACGTACACTATGTATTTCCACCGCTCCACGAGTGACATACTTTCTTCATCGCCGTCCCTCCCGCAGTGAAAGAGTCTTTTGTGGACTGTGTGAAACAGTGTGGAGGTGTAAACGTGTAATGTGAACGGAGGGTTTACATTTGCACATGTGTCCACGTGTGCGTTCACTATGTGAGCTGAGACGCGGCAGAAGATCATGTTCATGTGTCACATTCCACTTCAGTTAACCCACGTTTCCGTCCTAGAGAGCTTTCTTGTCTATCTCTGTGTGTGTGTGTCCACCCAGTGGAATAATACCACTTACAGCCATTTCTGCAGACCACGCTCCCCCCCCCCCACACACACACACACACACACAGGCACACACACACACACACACACACACACACACACACACACACATACACACACACACACACTCTCTTGCACGCTGAATAACATTGTGGTTGTGTTGTATACAAGTGGAGGCACGTGTTTATGGTAATGTCACGGTGGGCTTTGCTCCATATGACACAACACAGATAGGGGTTAGCGAGCTAACGCAAGCCAACCTCTATCTGTACAGTGGAGCGCAGTGAAGCCGTCTCGCTCTCTTGCTTTCTCTCTTTCTCGTTCTTGCTGTCGATATTAAGATGGAACGTTCCGATGCAGCCTGTTGGAAATGTTCTCGATCGTATTTGTTGTGACTGGGCCCGCCCGCCTTTGTCTGTGTGTTTGTGCACGTGCTCTTTAGTGTGCGTGTCACCTCAAGACAGGTTGTGAGGCGTGGAGGCGGATTAAGAAGGGCGAGGTCTAATGATATCAGCAGCAGGTGGAACAAGTTCAGTTATTGACAGGAAATGATGCAGGGGGGAACAGTGTGTGTGTGTGTGTGGCCTTGCATGCGCAAGTGTTTGAATGACAGGAAGCCTGGTGTCTCAGAGTGTTCTTTGTTCTAACTCTCCCATTGCTTGAGAGAGCTTCTCGCATGAATGACACACACACACACCATCTTAAAAAACAAACAAACAACACACATAACCCATAACTAGCAATGGGACACGTTCCGGCACACTATACTGGAAACATTGAGCATGTGTGATTGCGTGTGCGTGGAAAAACGACGCATTGTTGTGAGTGTAAAAGCGATTTCTACTTATTTCCTGTGTAATATAAAAGGGATACACTCATCCTGTGTACAAACTCTGTCTTTGTATGTCCGTCCGTCTGTTTGTAATGATACTTAAGTACAAGCGATGCTTGTTGCCTCTCTCTCCCCTGCGTGTTTGTGAGAGCGACAGGAACGCGTACACTGAGACGTGAGCTGCATCGGTGTGTGTGCGTGTGTCTGCGTCTGCCTGTGTTTGGGTGTTTGCGCAACACACGCGTCTCTCTGTCACTGGCACACAGATACACACAGACACACACACACAGACACTCACACAGACACACACACGCACACACACAGAGACAATCATACAGACACACACACACACACACACACACACACACACACACACACACACACACACACACACACACACACACACACACACACAAAGACATACACACACACACACACACACACACACACACACACACACACACACACACACACACACAATGACACACACACACACACACACACACAATGACACACACACACACACACACACACACACACACACACACACACACACACACACACACACACACACAAGGTCACGCATACAAGGTTGTGAGTCAGTGTGGAATGCTTGCTATGCAGGCCCGAGCAGAGCTGGGCCACGCAGCACATCTGTAGCTGGAGGCTCTCCAGTCGGGGCATGACGCGGTCCCGTCAGGTTTAAACTACACTCGACGTGAAAGGAATAGTTTAACTGTTTATCATGAACACAGTTTCTGTATGTATTGCGTGTTGCTGTTGGCTCAGTTGTGCAATGGCAAGTCATTGCACACTATGTACGTTTCAGAGCCAAAAACAACCCGTATTCTAGTTTGTTCTTTGGTCTTTGAGCTTCTCTGGTCTTAAAAGTCTTTCCGGCTTTCCAGTTGATATTATCGATAATATCTTGGGATATTATTCTTGTAATTGCTTGTATAAAAAAAGACATTGCGGCTGTGTTAGCGTTAAATATACAACCGAATTATTGGAAATGATACATTTTCAAAGGAAGTGGGTTCCCATTTTCTTTGGAAACTTGGGAAGTCTTGCGTCACGCTTTAGATATAAATCTCCATTCCCTGTTATTCTTTCTGCCCATCCCCGCCCTCTGTAATGACATAACCAACCTGGTTGTGTGTGTTTCAGGCTGTAATGTTTGATTTAGATTGGTTCATGCAAAGCCGTGACTGCAAAGCCGTGACTGGTCTCTCATTGGGTGTAATTTTCCAGTGAATCTGGCAAACAAATTGGGAAATTTCTCCTTTGCAATAAATTTAACCTTTGGAGTACTTATATATACAATTAATGGTACACTTAACCCAATTATGTATAATTAACACAATTAACTTCATGGTTCAAAGGTTGCATTGAGAACATTTGTGTCACTATCCTCCTCTCCCTTTCTCTGTGTGTGTGTGTGTGTGTGTGTGTGTGTGTGTTTGTGTGTGTGTGTTTGTGTGTGTGTGTGTAGGTCTGTATGGGTGTAGGTGTATGTGGGTGTGTGCACGTGTCTGTGTGCATGCAGGTGTGTCTGTGTGTGTGTGTGTGTGTGTAGGTCTGTGTCTAGGTCTGTATGTGTGTTTTGTGCGTGTCTCCATGTGCATGCAGGTGTGTGTGTGTGTGTGTGTGTGTGTGTGTGTGTGTGTGTGTGTGTGTCTGTGTGTGTGTGTGCAGTTGGCTAGGGTCACATAATAAGTACGGGTGCAGTCATGGCAGTTAAACCACAATGAGTCACAACCACACACACACCACTTATATCCCGCAGAAACCTCAGCCTTATCAAGGCTGAGATGAAAGAGGCATTGAGAGCAAAATGAAACAGTTCCTGTCTGATAATATGAATTTACTTTTACTTGCAGGCATCGCACAAACAAACCCATGCGGGCATGGACACACACAAATAACAACTTGTGTCACGGTTGCGGTTTGTTATGGTCGTCTAGGCAACCAGAAGACAAGCTCATCTTTGTGTGAATTAACAGATTATAGTAGTTGAGGATACTACGATGATATATCATAGTATCAAATATAAAACTGTTTTATATGTTACAGGAGTATGTATTTGTTTTTTATTATATTCTGTTTACACTCCACTTCACAACTGGAAATTATATATAATTTATATGTATGTTTAATGTTTTTTTTGTGTTTAATGCGTAATAGTTTTAGTTGAATAGGTAAATAATTATGGATTATTTATTTAATGTTTATTACATTGGCAGTTTTTTTTAAACATATTTCCTGTCCCCAAACGTGTATGAGATCATATTTTAAATGATAACACTGCACATCTGAAAACAAGGACACGGCTGGTATTATCAAGTCAATACCTGTCTCAACTCCGTCAACTCTGCCTCAAACTAAACTCTCTCAAACTGAAGCAACATTGGCTCAACCATTGGCTCAACTATAAACACTCCTTTTTCCTCTGAACCTAAAATGGTGCCTGTAAAGCCTAACAACTGGTTTACTGATATGGTGCTGCCACCTGCTGGTGAGAGATTATATTTTTTTGTGCTCAAGATTCAAGATTCTTTATTGATCCCTGGGGGGAAATCAAGGTCCAAGCAGCTCAAGACGTAGACTTAAAAAAATTAAAAATAAGAAAAAGAAAAAAGAAATAAGAAAAGACAAGGTCCACATTTATGTGCTGTAGGTTCCACGATGATTGTAAGGTGCATTTTCACAGTGATGGTGGTGCAACAAGGCAAGACAGTGCAGATATAGTCAGGAGACCAGTATTGAATAATAAAAAAAATATGCTACATAAGGGATGGAAATATGTAATATGTAATATAAATATCTTAAATATGTAAATA
>JAXIVH010000011.1:1123438-1125938 GCA_036785325.1 Urophycis tenuis
ACGCACGCACGCACACACACACACACACACACACGCACACGCACACGCGCGCACACACACACAGGCACGCATGCATGCACGCACACACACACACACACACACACAGGCATGCACGCACACACACACACACACACGTGGCTGGAAGCAAACACACACACAAACATGATGCATAGAAAATTAGAAAATGAGAAACAGTGAGGGAGCGAGCGAAAGACAAAGAGAGCGAGAGAGAGAGAGAGAGAGAGAGAGAGAGAGAGAGAGAGAGAGAGAGAGAGAGAGAGAGAGAGAGAGAGAGATAAATGAATCAGAAGTGAGAGTTGTTTGCATAACATTTTTCTAATACACATATACACATACACTGCTCAAATCATTACAAAGCACTGAGCTACCACCGAAGCCTTAAGGCCTGTATGGAACAGATGACTAGTTGTATAAGCCACTCAGGGAGGACAGAGTAGGCATAACACTTGAGCTCACTGCTGTTATGAAAACACATTGTTTAGCGCTGCGATGGCCTTCATCAGATGAAAACATGACAAGTAACCCCATAAGGATGACAGAGCTTGAACCAGTAAGCACCAGAGGGCCTACCCTTCCTGTCGGGTTTGGATCGGTTCGGACACGATTTTCTCAAATCTGATCCCCATGGGTATCAATTTCAGGGCTGGTTTAAAAATGTAATGGCAGGGATGAAGGCTAACCCAGGTACAAAGCTGTGTGTCTCTGTAAACTTCTCCACCGAAACCCAACCGTAACTGAGTCCGACTAGGGCCAACAAGTTGGAGCTGTGATGTAGCATTGCTACATCACAGCTTAGGGTTTAGGGGTATCAGCCGAATGGCTTAGTATTGGAGTGCCCGGTACACTGTGTATATCTCGTAAATTACCCCACTAATAATGCATGGATTGTTACCCAACTTCTGTAGTAGTACATATATGGTCTGTACTCACAAAACGAGGCATTTTAAAGTTTGTAAGTGCACCAGGAGTTTATTTAAAAGGCTACCGCTGCGTCGACGTCTCTTCCGTCTTTCCGGATAAGTTCGTAAAAGTCCTCTTCAAAACTCACAAGTGTAAGGAAAAAGTTAGTGAATTCAACACTCCATCTAATTTCAAGTATTCAATTATTCCAGTTGTCAATACATTTCGATGGAGTGTTGAATGCCTCGTTTTGTGAGTACAGACCATATATGTACTACTGCAGAAGTTGGGTAACAATCCATGCATTTTTAGTGGGGTAATTTACGAGATGTACACATTGTACCGGACACTCCAATACTAAGCCATTTCGGCTGATACCCCTAAACTTGATAAATATTGACCGTCGCTAAAAATGCATCTGAGGGGGTATTTGGCTGGATTATTGGTGGAAATTACCTCAGGGTAAATTTTACTCCGAACCATCACTTTAACAAATTGAATTAAATGTAACAATGGTTTGTCGTAATATAGGCTAAATTCCATTCCATCTATTACTACCTGGTTATTTTGAATCAGGATAGGATGGGTTCGAATAGAATGTTGTGTTGTCAGCCTTGAGTCACATCACGTTCAAAACTGTGGGCCTGCTTCAAGCATAAAAGGGTTAGAGACACTGAATATAGTGCTGGACTGTATTTCACACTAAATGGCTCATAGTATATACTCTAAATCTATACTCCACAGTCTTCTATTGAACTCGGCATCGTCAACGACGGACACAAGAAATGGGTTCATAAAAATGGGGGTGAATCCTCACACACAACAAGCATTTATTGGCCAGCCCTCCTAAAGGCTAGATTTGCATGATTATCTCCACTTAGCACAAATAACCACTACAGACTATCACCACAAATTGCACTGGAATACATTTAAAAACAATCTTTGAATGTCATGTTATTCGGCTTTGTGTATTTTATCTATGAAAGGAAAAGGTTTTGTTTTATGTGCTTTCCTCTAAAACAAAGGCTGGTAAATAAACACCTGGGGATAATCTCACACAACCACACACACACACACACACACACACACACATACACACACACACACACACACACACACACACACACACACACAGACACACACACACACACACACACACACACAGTCACACACACACACACACACACACACACACACACACTCACACACACACACAACCACACACACACACACACACACACACACACAGTCACACACACACACACACACACACACACACACACACACAGTCACACACACACACACACACACAGACACACACACACACACACACACACACACACACACAGTCACACACACACACACACACACACACACACACACACACACACACACACACACACACACACACACTCACACACACACACACACACACACACACACACACACACACACACACACAGTCACACACACACACACACACACACACACACACACACACAGTCACACACACACACACACAACCACACACACACACACACTCACACACACACACACACACACACACACACACACACAC
>JAXIVH010000011.1:1128438-1145938 GCA_036785325.1 Urophycis tenuis
AGGACCGCGGAGAGAGGAACGAGGTGTCCGGCTCGCAGGGGTTTGCATTAATAGGACAAACTGGCTCTGCATGTCATGCTACTATCAAAGAGGAAAATTACCACCAATGTCCCGGCATCATTTCCATCTGATTCGCCCTCTTTTTTGCTCTGTTTCGGATCATCTTGTCATTTTTTGACAATCTCATCCAAGCCCACCGCCACCTTCAATTCCCCCACCTATCCATCTCCCCCTCTCTTGCACTCTCTCACCCTTGCTCTCTCCCTCTCTCTTGTACTCTCTCCCCCTTGCTCCCTCCCTCTCCCTAGCTATCTCTCCACACTCTCTCTTCCTCCTTGTTCTCTCTCTCTCTCTCTCTTTGTCACGCTCTCTTGCTCACTCCTTCTCTCGCTCCCTCTCTCTCTCACTTTCTCTCCCTCACTCTCTCTCCCCCACCCTCTCTCCCCCACCTCTCCATATATCCCTCATGCTCACTTGCTCAATCTCTCTCTCTCCCACTCGCTCTCGCTCTCTCCCTCACTCTCTCTCTCTCTCGCTCCCACGCTCTCTCTCTCCCTCTCTCTCTAGTTCTGCACATCCCTTACTTTAACAGTTCTATTTAGGCTGCTCAAAACTCCCAGCCATGTGAATTCCCAGCCATGTGTGTACACTTCCCGAACACCCCTCATTTTAAAAACAGAAACATACATCGCAGCGGGCCGGCAGCTCCACAGAGAAGGGACACGTCGCCTGCCCTGTCTGGGGTCCCGCCTGCCGTCTGCAGTCCGACTGGCTGCCGCGGTAACGTCTCACCTAACCCAAGACGGCTTTGGGGGCAAAATGGAAACCGTGGATCTTGGGGAAGTGGACCCATAGTGGGGAAGGGAGGTTTGGTGATCTGGTGAACTTGTCTAGGGACTTTATGTCTTGTGTCGTTTATTAAAGGTGTTGAACATGTGTCCATAGTGAACTGGAATGGGCCCCAGTGTCCCATGGGGACACTGAAGGAGAATTAACAAAAAAAAAATGGCACTGACCAAATTGGGGTTGATGGCCTCATTCAAGGGATAACTGGTTAGGTTTTACAACCCTTGGTCTTTTACCATCCAAGTGACACCGTTAAATCTGAAGGGGTATCGACGTTTTACTGGGATTAATGCAACGACATGCTGCGTCTCGCTCTCTGAATATCTGCTGCTATTTGCTCATTAGCACCCTCAAGTCATGCACAAATACAAATACAAACACTTTTTTCATGCAAATCATATCAAGAAGTCTTTATTTCAAAATTTTTGTTAATGGCATACAGCATGCCGGTTGCCATATCTATAATTTGTTATCCATTGAAGAAAATCTGGCGGATAACGCTCTGTTGTTGTATTCAGCAGATGTGTTTTCAGAGCTTTTGATTCATATTGAAACGCTGGGCTCTGTGAATAGATTTTTTTTCTTATGGCGCAGAACGGAAAACTAAAACTTTGCTCTTTGATACTTTATTATCATCCTGAACATTACTTTACATAGCATTGTTTATGCCTTGCCTTTAAAATGTTCTTATTCTGGATTGTTTTGGCTTTCAACCTCCCATTGCTAAAATACTAGATTCTTTCATTCCTTCCTTTGTTTTGGCCTTGATAACCCATTAAGGCGGGACTTAAGAGTACAGAAAGTGCTCTCTGATGTTGGCATGGTAACAAAAGGAATGGTTGTACATCTTCATTTTGAATAACAAATGATTATCTCTTTTTTTAACGCTAAGCACCAACTCAACATATTGCAATGTCCTTCACTTATTGAAGTTGATTGCAGATGGCTTTGCATATTCATTTATCAGCCACTAGCCAATCAAAAGATGGCTGTGGCTGACAGAGGTCATAACAAGTAAACACTTATCACATGCTGGATAGCAAGTGTTGGGTGGCAATGGATTAGATATTCATGCAGGGGCTAATGTTGAGTTAAGTGTGTTGGTATTGCATTGTATTTGTATTGGGTTTGACACTGCCTTTCATAAAAAGGTCTCCCTTTGGGAAACCCAACACTGTAGACTCACACACACACACACACACACACACACACACACACACACACACACACACACACACACACACACACGCACACACACACACACACACACACACACCTGGATAAATACATAGACTGGCTTCTAACTTCTAAAACACAAACAATTCAAACATTGGGGTGTTTATGTTTGTCAATATATTTGGTTGATCATCATCATCATTGGTTATCATTATTATTATGACACAAGATCTCCCTTGTTCTGATTAATGCAACAGGGACTGTGGGTTGTGTTTGTGTGCGTGTGTTTCTTTAAGTGATAGAACACATACACAAACACACACACACACACACACACACACACACACACACACACACACACACACACACACACACACACAAACATATGCCAAACTTAAACAAACCCTTTTTATTGCTCCTTGCATCATATAATTTAAATAACACAGATGACTCTTTAGAGCTGAATATCTTGACAGCTGAGGAGTACTGTAGAGCTTTCAATGAAAACATCTCTTTAGATGTTGAACTTAAGCTAGCATACCTACCTTCGAGTTCCACCCAAACAATAGTTGCCTCTCATCCAGTGATTTTCCTGCTCAAAGCAATCAGGGAGAAATGACCAAATTCTGGCGGCAAAGGCTACATTTTACAAAAAAAGATGTCCCGTCATCCGTCACTGTTGGACTCTGAAACGTCCACCATGTCTAATTGAATATTCAAATCATTACAAGCGTTCAATATATAGTGGAATGAGTGAAGTCACAGACAGACAAATGTATTGATAATACACAGAATGTGCAGTGTGGCTGACACTAATGATAATGCACTCAGGAAAGAGGGAGAGGGAGAAAGAGGAGATGGGGCCTTAAGGAGAACATGAAAGGGAAACAGAGATGAGGATACAGAATTGAGTAGACACAGGAGAGCCTAAAGTGTCAGACATACGTGTGCTTCAGATATCCTGTGTTACTTCATGACGTTGTGTGTGTTTGGTCCTATCTTCATGGCTGTGCGCGTCTGCGCTTCGGGTCGTGTGTCTGAGTCTGTATGGCCCCAGATATGTTTGTGTTAAAGGAAAAGCTTAGGATTATTTCAGCCTGGACCCTGCTCTCTGATCATTCTGGTTCTAGGGGACTAATGGGGACAACGGTTGGTGAAATTGGCCCAGTATCGAGCGGGAACGCTGCCGCAGTAATCCGCTAAAACATGCCGCAAAGTAGTCCTCTGGGGCGATTACACTCTGTCATTTTACGACCTCTAAAAGTTCTTGTTTTTGTCACTGATGGGCTCAGATTATTGTCTTGTCATTATGGGAAGGATCCCCACAGAGAAATACAACATCTGTTTGTTATTGCTAAAAAAAAGTTTCCATTAAAAACTCAATGATTTCTGTTTTGTTTGCTTTCGTGATAAGCGGCCATTGTTCCCATAGATCAGTCCATTGTTCCCGCAGAGCTCAACAGTGTCACCGTCCACACCCTGTTTGTAACATTCACAACACGGCACATGCAAGGGCTTTCATCAGTGAGCCGTGGGCTCAGTCACCTCTGTGTTAACTCATTTGGCGATAGTGACTGAACAGACATATATCCAAATGAAAATGTTAAGAGATTGCAACTGTAATGTGTGTGTCTCCTAGTGTCTGAGGGGGTCCGTGTGACTATCTGTGTTGACATTTATGCGTGTGTTTGTCTCTGTGCTGTCGTTTTTTGTGTGCGCGCGAGAGTCAGTTTCCATGTGTTCTTGGAGAAAGTGTGTGTGTGTGTGTGTGTGTGTGTGTGTCTATGTGTGTCTTCAGGCTTTTGTCTTGCCTCCTTGGCACTGAATGTTCCCTCTGTGTTTCAAGGACAGTGACAGAAGGACAGAAAGAAAATAGCGGGCGAGAGAATGAAGGAGGGAAAGCTGACAGACCGCACCAGAACACACTCTCTCTCTCTTTTCACTTCACACACTATTCACGTGTACCCTGCCCCCGACTGCTTCATGGTTCTCTCTCTCTCTCTCTCTCTCTCTCACAATCTCACAAAGAAAATTAAAGCCATCGCGGTGTCAATTTAATTAATTTTTTTAGAAAAAGATATCTGCTTTTGAATGCAGAATCTGTATAGCCTGGCTGACGCGTCCACATCTCGATGAGATGGTGGTCTGGGAACTAGGTGTGCATTTTCTCGTATTTGAGGCGTGGTTTACGAATGCCTAGAGCCGTTTATTGGGCGCTACGAATGTCAATGAAATGGCGTCTGGTTCTTCACATGCTGCTTTGCGCGCGATTCATAGCCAATTGCTACTAAAAAATTAGCTACTAAAATTAAATTAATAGCTACTTAATACACTTTCTAAGGCTGCATCGAACGGTAACGTTGTGTCCGCTGCCATGTTGGATTAACACGCTACAAGCTTCGGTGTTCATCGTCTTGCTGCCCCCCGTTCTGTGATTGGTTCCCTAACTCAGGGGGAAATAAGGGCGGTGGTTTCCAGGCTGTCTTTGCAGTGAGAATGAAATCGCGCTCAAAGCAGCATGGGAATTCCCAGGCTAGAATCTGTAGGCAACGGGACAAGAATGTGGCATCAGATGCCTTCTTTGTTTCCATTTGTCTGATTAGTTTTGACCAATAACTAGGGTGACCAGATGCTTCTCAGATTAACATATTACATATATGACCAGACCATGCTCAGATTAAAACATTATTTCACTATCCAATGAGGGCTATAACTTACCTGTCCAATCACAGAGCCAGGGGGGCGGGCCTTTCCAGTAAATTTGTCAGCCAAGGTGTAGAACGCATGGGTGCCAGACACTCAAATAAGATAAGTAATTAATCAAATCAGGTAAATAGACAATGATTAACTGGAATAAAGCTGGAGACACAAACATTCATATGAGTCAACAGGAGGTGTAACATCAAGTTGAGCTCCTGAATCTAACATTAGTAGGTTAGTAGCCTGCTTGTTTTTTTTTAATAACCAGGGCAGTGTTCCAGATATCCATACTTCCATGAGTACACTTACACATAGTACACTATCCGCAATCACTAAATGTGCAGATTTTCAGATGTTAGTGTTGTTCCGAATCCCATACTCTGTGGTGCTTACTGGAAATTAGCTGCGCGGCCGCGTCAGCCGGCAAACACACGTGAATCCATTACGCCTACAGATGTCTAGCCATTTTTGAACTGAGCGCGGCTCAGCCTGGCTCCTCATCTTCCGCTACGTAGCTAAGATGGCTGCCGTTGAGTATGGAAAGTGTACACCATTGCACACTCACCGTACTAACCGTTTTCAGGGCACCATCCGCATGGGCGTAGGTTTGGTTTGAAATGTGCTGGGGACAGTGACGCATTCGGAAGTGCATTTTCAGAAGTGCTGGGTACAATGACGCGCATTCATTTTTTTCCCCTTTCGCGCAGGTCATGTTAATTAATAAAAATGTATACAAAAATGTGATGATGACACACGCTCACACAAACACACACACACACACACACACACACACACACACACACACACACAGACGCGATGTCTTGACTGCTCACGCACAGAGCTCTAATACTTTTCATTGGATAATGTGATTCAGATAGGTGCAGTTCATGGCCGTGTCTACCTGCTGAATGTAACCGCTGTGAAACAATCGGGAAATAACGTTTCATTTCTCTGATTAACGGCTTTATCGAGACCGGCGCTCGCTCTCTGTTATTGTTACTCTATGTCTCTCTACCAAAGTGCTAGCTCTCTCTCCGTCTCTCTCTCTCGTCATCGGACACAAATCAAATTAAATGTTGTTTCTATTTTGTGTAAATTAGGTTAATGCTTTTGTGTTTTCTTGTATTATCAGTTCAACTTGTTGTACTTACCTGAGGAAATCGTGGATATTGTAACGTGTTGGGGGAGTGTTTCCCAGAATGCATTGCGACATTCTGGCATTCTGTGTCATTACATGTTATTGCTATTAGATAGGGTTTGGAGGCGAATGTTCAGGACATGTTGGGTTGCATTTCACTGTTTCATTACGTTCACTTTGTTAACTATTGTTTTTGGTGTAGCCTGTGGGCCAGTAATCATAGTTGCTTTCTCAATCTCCTTTTTTTTTAGTTTGTACAATTAGTCTCTGTCATACTCATGTCTCCCTTCCGGGCTCATAGCAGAATGTCACTATTTGGGAAAGGGTATGGTCATCAATTTAACTCTGACGTAGTATCATCAGGCTTATGTATAGGCACCTGGGGTCCTTAAGCCAGTAGCTTGCGTTCAACACCACTGCTTCGGAGAGTTGTAGCTGCGTCACGGGTGCTGTGTGTGAAGGAGGGCAGATGGTGACGGAGCAGCTAGATGTTGATGCGCGTATTGGCAGGTGACGCTGTGTTGAGTGAAACAAGTGTCTGTTGGGCACTGTAACCGTGGCAGTAAGGGGTCGATTTCCAGAGGCCATCAGCCACCATGTTGTAGCCTACTCTCGACAGGTATGTGTTAAACCTGATACGTGTACTACGTTGTGAACCGGCAGGCCGTAGCGGGCATTTATATTGGCACTAACTGTGGACAACACGGTGATGTAGGCTAGCAGCACTTATGACTGTATGCCACGCGTAGTCAACATACCCTGTAGGGGTCCTACATTGGGATGAGTCAGGGAGCACCATTACTCAACGCACTATGGCATCTTGCCATACCACTACCACTCCGCTCGTAACCGCGTGTAAAGTCCGCTTGTGACCCTGTCATTCTAAAGCGACTTGTAAGAGTAGAGTTCTTCTCTCTTCGTCGAGCTTGACGTAACTCAGACTGCATTTACTGACGTAGTGGTGAAAGACACCGGTGCGAGTCCCACACGGGGGATTCTTTCATAAAAAGTGGTGGGTACAAAATGACTCATGACGAAAACTGGTAGGTACGCGTCCCCACCGTCCCCACCGTATTCTACCTGCCTGACCATCCGGGTCCTTTCAATACACTTCTTTTCAACCGTGATCGTAATCAGAACACCCTATGTACTCAAACTAATTATAGTAAGTAAGGTAAGTATGGATATCGGAACATGGCCCTGCAGGTGAATATACTGTAGTTCAGCGTGCTATGAGGAGAACATTCTGCCCCATGGCGGTTTATAGACATGTCTAGTTTGGCGATGTCGTCGTAACGTGGCTGAGCAATGAACGGGACGATGAATAATAAACATTAGCTATTTAGTTGATATTTTACAGAGTTGCAGTATACTGTATATGTTGACATGATCCCCCCCGCGTGCCTTACGCAACACTAAAGATAAATACATGGACGCTTTGTACTAGTGGCCTGGTTAAACATTCAATCATGTAGTCTAATGGTTGGGTAATGGTAATGGGTTTTTTAGCCTATTGTGATGATTTATTGATGACATGCAGTATCGCAAGGACTGCAATTCAGCTGGCAATATAGAGTAGAAAGGCAGTGAAAGCTATATAATGGATGCATAACACTGAAAGTGGCATGTGATGATAGCTGTTACTTGCATCTATTATTTGCTTCAACTTGATACAAATGGTCTTGGCATCTCAGGTTGCACCTCCTCCATGTTCACTACATCTTCATAGCATGTCTCCAAACATGCCTCAACACATTTTGTATGAACATGGAGGAGGTGCAATGTGAGATGCCAAGGAGATACCAATGGTATCTCCTTGGCATCTCACATTGCACCTCCTCCATGTTCACTACATCTTTTTCTACCATGTCTCCAAACATCCCTTGAAACATGTGAAGCTGGCTCGATTGACCATCCTCTGCACACGGCGCATCTTAAAAGAGTAATGACTCAAGGTGATGTAGTCTAACGTTTTTGTTCCCTGGAAATGCTTGAGTGTCTGTCTATTACTATAACGGTGCCTTTCGCACAAAGTTGTAAACTAACCAAAGCCTCTTTTTACCAGACCCAGATGTTGGCTGGAAGGTTGTAGTGAAACCTGTGAAACATGACTACAGTCTGATTGTACATCCAAAGCAGCTCTGATGTCAGCAAATGGAATAGGGATTATGGTGAAAATATCAACCAGTAGAGTTGCAAAATGCCCAAACAGTAACACCATTAAACTGTAAAAAAATACTTCTGAAATCTTTCTTGTCCGTGGTTCAATCCATCTGACTGAATAAGTCAACATCTTGTGTTGTTGATGCTGATGGAAATTCTGGGGGGAATCTGGGGTGAAGTCATGGTATGTGGAGAAGGACAAGTCTCTTCTAAATGCTTAAAAAAGTAAAAACAAAATATTTACACAAATAACTTTGATATAATATTTACACAAATAACTATTTGTGTAATGAAATCATAACTGATAGTTATGATTTGGAACCCTTGCCCCATTATTCAGCAATGATTTGTTGATTGGTAGTGTTGATTGGAGTCTTTTTTCTGCACAAAATATAAGGTTTCTACTAGTAAGGCGCAAACTGCAAAGTCAATGGGATCGAGCTCCTGTCTACAGGCCAAGTGAGGCTCAGGGGAATCTGCTGTGTGCAACTGTTCTACTGCTGTACTAGTTTCATTCCATCTATGAAAACGTTCCACTCTGCAGCCGTTGATGTTGATGTCCGCGTCCAAGACATGGTGAAGCTTTTCGGGCTCTTGCAGTGTAACACAGCGGTGAGTGGCGCGCATTAAAACACTCAATCATATACACAATGACGGTACTGGCTTGAATCCACCCTACTGGGGTGCTTAACCCCATTGACCGGGAGATAACGAAGTGAAATGTAATTGCTGATTTTGTAGTGAAATAATTTAGGACTGAGCATGCCCATTGGCTATTCAGCTGGAAGCATCAAATGTGGGAACACAGTTTCATAGCCGTAGGTTTGGTTTGTGCTCACAGACTTGATTCATGCACGTAAACTTGGTATTCAAACACAAGATTCAGTTCTGTGAATGTTTTTTGTTACCCACAAATGGATAGATGTGTAACTGAAACTCTATTTTGTAGCTGCAAACCTTTGATGTGCAACTACAAAGATGTTTTTTGCACATTCACACATTTGAACTCATTTACGTAATTTTTTTTTTACACATTCCGATACGGTGATACACAGCAACAATACTTCTGACCCTAATTTGATTCCATATTTACAGAGATTAGCCAGAATGTGTTCTGGGTTTGACAACACTTCAAAAAAATGTGATGTTTGTGTATTTTGTGGAGAAACGTTTGAAATCGGCTGAACATAAAATGGTCTGTCAGTAAATGACACTGTGCAGAGAGTAAGCTGGGTACTCTTGACACCCAGTCGTAGACCTTGTTAAGGCCCCTCTTTCAACTCCAACTCTGCTTGTGTATCAAGTCACTAATGGCACCGTTACCAATTACCAGCACACAGAGGAGAAAGTCTTGGCCCGGATACCCGTTATACGGCTACACCGCAACCCCAGGACTATTGGGCCCGTTGTCACCAGAGGTAAATCGTCGCCGGACGACAGCCGTTGGTTTCCCGGCATTGAGCTCCAGCCATCCTTCCAGCTCCATTAAGTTCCCTTCCTTATCAATCCCATTCGTCATTGGATTTACTCTCCCCATTTACTTACCCCGTCCGAGGGAAGGGTATGATGCAAGGACCCGTGAGTGTAAATGTGGTCGTCATTGAAAGCAGCGCTTATGATATTGAAATACTGAGCGTTGAAATTTTTTTTTTTTTAAATATTGGATATGATAGAATTACATGCGTCACACATGTGGGGGTGTGAGTGGTTTGGCGCTGGGAGAGATAGGAGGGCGCTGTGCCCTCCATGAGTTACAGGCTGATATTGTCAATCAGTAAGAACCTAGCAAGCCCAACCATTATCATTCATAGTTAGATTGCTGAAAGATGCCTTTGGCTGGCAAAAAGTAATAAAAAAACACCTACAAACTACATTTGTCCAACTTTCACACCCTCACCACTAAATATTTTCACTAGATGTCTAAGGAGATGTTAAAAATATTTCATACTTCTGTGAATACTTTTTCCTGTTTTATTATTACAGACAAGCAGAATCCTGCTGAATGTATGGCTGTGGTTTGTCTGCTTATCATTGGAGGGCGTCGTAATGTTCGTACGGTTCTGAGCGGCACCATCTGTACGCCATCTTTCCACCCGTCCCATCGCAAATCCTTTCACCTCCCTTCTTCTCCTTCCCCTCCCCATAACCATTTCCTTCCTCCTCCTCTGGTTGTGGAGCTAGCATCGAGGCGCTGTCTGTTCCCCCTCCCTCCCTCAGTTCACTCTACTCCTCTGCTTCTGCTGACCTATCTCCTTCTCCTCACCTCAGATTTTCTTTGTCTCTTCTTGTCTATTTTGGTTTTGTACCTTATCTCTCATGTCCCCCTCCCCCCCCCCCCCACCTTCCCCTATCAGCAGCTGCCTGGTCTCTCTCTGACCTGTTTTGTAGTTATATCACCCTATGCCCTGCCCCTCTCCAGGGGGCATCTCGCTGTCCTCTTGACTTTGGGCACACGGCTCCGTGAAAGACCAGCTGCTGCGCACTATGCAGACGTGACACGACACCGATGTGCACAATGCAGACGTGACACGACACCGATGTGCACTATGCAGACGTGCACTACGGCGTGGAACGCCATGCAAATGTGCACTACACTGCTGAGTACTATGTACATTTGTACTACAACGCTGGGCACTATGCAGACATGCACTATACCACTGGGCACGATGCAGACATGCACTATACCGCTGGGCACGATGCAGATGTGCACTATACCGCTGGGCACTATGCAGACGTGCACTATACCACTGGGCACTATGCAGACGTGCACTATAGGCTACCGCTGAGCACTATGCAGACGTGCACTATAGGCTACCGCTGAGCACTATGCAGACGTGCACTATACCGCTGAGCACGATGCAGATGTGCACTATACCGCTGGGCACTATGCAGACGTGCACTATACCGCTGGGCACTATGCAGACGTGCACTATACCGCTGGGCACTATGCAGACGTGCACTATACCGCTGGGCACTATGCAGACGTGCACTCTACCGCTGGGCACTATGCAGACGTGCACTATACCGCTGGGCACTATGCAGACGTGCACTATACCACTGGGCACTATGCAGACATGCACTATACCGCTGGGCACGATGCAGACGTGCACTATAGGCTACCGCTGGGCACTATGCAGACGTGCACTATAGGCTACCGCTGAGCACTATGCAGACGTGCACTATACCACTGGGCACTATGCAGACGTGCACTATACCACTGGGCACTATGCAGATGTGCACTACAGGCTACCGCTGAGCACTATGCAGACGTGCACTATACCACTGGGCACTATGCAGATGTGCACCATAGGCCAGCGCTGAGCACTATGCAGACATGCGATACGGCGATGAGCGCTATGCAGGTGAGCACCACGCGGCTCACACTATGCCGACGTCGCACCACGACGCTGGCGTGCACAAAGGCGACATTCACGGTAGCCGGCTCGTTGCTCTGAAGCCCAAGAAGTAAAAAAAGCCTTTTTTCCCTCAGTCTTTCATTTTTTAAAATTTATTTCAGGAGGTGTGTGCAATAACGAAGGGACGCGCAGCGGAAGCACAGAGGTGATTGTGAGTCGTCTGGCCGGGCATTAACACACACACACACACACACACACACACACACACACACACACACAGACACACACACACACACACACACACACACACACACACGTACGGTAGCTATGGATGTGCCTAATGATGTTTGCTCTCCTGTCTGCAGTCACCCACACACCCCAGTCTCTCTTCTTCCTCCTTTGTTCTTTTCCTTCTCTCTTCTTTCTGTCCTCAAGCTCTCGCCTCTATCCTGCGGAATTTGTTTTTCCTCCCTTCCTCCACTTTATCATGTAAGAGTAAATCAATGAAGACAGTCCCTGTGTTACTCCACTCTGTGCTGATGACAAGCCCCCCCATCTCCTCGACCACCAACACACACACACACACACACACACACACACACACACACACACAGACACGCACACACACACACACACACACACACACACACACACACACACACACACAGACACACACAGACACACACACACACACACACACACACACACACACACACACACACAGAGACACACGCACGCACGCACACACACCTTCAAATATTTATACCGACATCCACTCATGATCCTGAAATATACAAACAACTGAAATGTGGCTTCTAAATTTAACCAGTGTGTGATGGAAGCCATGGTGTGATTCGTGGTTGTGGTCCATTTTGATTCTGGAATGGGGAGTCTTTATCGGAGCCCTGGGTTGTTCCGGGTTGTTCCGGTTCAAAGCACGAGGCAGAACAGGTCACTCAGGCCGCCCTGTGGTGAGTCCAAAATAGCAAGTAGCATGTCGTCCCCGGCAACAAAAAAACTACTTTGGTTCGGCCAAATGGGAGAGAAACCCCCCCCCCCTCAAATCGTGTGTATGTGTTCATATTTTATAACGCATGGAAGTACCACAGCCATGGCAGGGGAAAACACAGAGACGGTACATTCACACCTTCTTACTGCACACAGTCAGAGTGCTGTTTTTGTGTGCTTTGAAACTCTTCAAACAAAATAAGAAAACATCAGTTTTCAGTCATGGTTTCCTTTGTATATGGAGATGTACTTGGGTGGATAGGCATGTTGGACAGATGGTTCAGTAGTACTGACCTCTGCAGCTGTATTTCTTTAATATTTGTAGTCATGTAAACCATAGGCCAACGGGCTCTCTGTCAGAGCTGTTGACTAGGTGGCATTTGTTGAATATCAAGAAATTTAATACACATTTGTATACATTGTAGTTAAGTGAGACACTACAGAGAGCCACTAACTAACTAACTAACTAACCAACCAACCAACCAACCAACCAACCAACTAACTAGTCGAATAGACAATATAAACACAATGTAACAAACCAAAAAAACTATATGGACGTATAACAAGCCACATGAACACCGACATTGAACGCTTGCTTTGTTAAAAAAAACAACAACATTGGTCTTCTACTCATCAAAACACTGGCTTGTATTTGTAATTTGTTTTAAAACAATAGATTTATGAATTATCTTGTGGGTAACAAAACGATCCACCTTCTAGCTATCTTTCATTCTGCTCCCCTGATCGTGTCACGCTTCATTTTGAAACCTATTGCCACACGACTGATGGCTTTTTCTCCTCCTGGGGAAGATCTGCGGCTGCTGTTTGGGGTAACTATAAATCACACCGTGGTTTTAAATCCTCACAGCGCTTCCCCTGCGGAGAAGTCTCTCGGCAAAGCTGGTGCCGCGCCCCCACAATTTTCCACAGCCGATTTGGAAACGTTTTGAAGTTTGGCCAGATGTGCGGTAGAGTGGATCCGTCTCGATGTGCGAGAGACCTGTTCTCCATGTGACCGCGGTCCGGGTTCAATCAGACGCGTTTAATTCCTCCGGCCTGCTCTTTCTGCCACGGGGGGGGGGGGGGGGGGGCTGTGTGCTGGACGAGGTCGCTGGGGGAAAATCGATAGAATGTGGGACACGTGGGGGGGAAAGCGTGCATCTGTCGTGAAGGGAGGAGGCGGAGGGAAACATGTCTGTTTGCTATGGCGTCAAACCGGTGGGAGAGTGCGCTGGCCAGTGCACGGCCGGCGCCCGGGGTTTTGCTGCATGTGTGTTCCCCGAAGACTGCGGCCGTTGGGCGCAGGGTGTTTGCAGACAACACTGCAAACATCGGAGGCAAACTGCAGCACTGTTTTCCTTTTGCATTTGTCTCCACACGGAAGCCTACAGAATGCATGCCCAGATTCAGCGTCCTTTCATTGGATGAAGGCCTTGACTTTTCCCTGCTGCCTCATTTTGGTTGACTCACACGCATACACGCAAACACCCACACACACACAAACACCCACACCAGCAGAATCCAAAATCCAGATAGCACATGCTGCTGATACAGGACATATGGAATATAGATGGAAGTACACAAGGGAAACCATAGCAACCGCTGATTAAAGAATCTGGAGGCTTAATTGAGCAGCTGTTGTCTCACAATTCAGTCCGTCCTCAAATATTGAATGAGGTAAGCCAGCACAAATATGGTGGCAAGCCAGCCCCAAAAATTGTGGATCTGCGGTAAAACCAATTTTGTTTTAACTTGTTTTTATTGGTCGACTGCCCGGCGGCGAGGACGTGTCTTTAACCTGTCCTCCAATCCAATCTGTTCCAGAGCAATGTTTAATTCATGATAAGATAGAGTGTTCTGCTTTATTGGACCCGCTCGACGAAGAGAATATATTACGAAACTGACAAGGGGGTCGAACAAAATATAAATTTCTGTTAATGCTGCGTCATAAACAACAAAAAACAAAAATCTGCATTGGTGGCAGTAAAAGTGGCAGGGGTGCTCAAGTGGCCCGTTAGAGCTACAACTCAAACACTACAGGCCTGTCTGTCAGACCTGGAGTGTTTGCATAGTTGCAGACTTGAAGATTACAGAATGCATTTCTGTTATGAATTTGTACTTTTTCAGGAGAAAGGTTTATTCTTGCACAATGCAACACAAGGTGTGGAGGCTATAGTGGGAGTCAGATAAAGACAACACAGCTCCTCTTGTAAACACGTCGGTGATTGACAACCCGTTAAGACAGACTTGCTTTGACTTAATGTTTTCAGATGACGGCGTGTGTAACATGCACGCAACCCACTTCTCCTCTCCCTGCCACATGCTCTCACGGCTGAAGCCAAACTCTTTTATCTTTTAATTGTGTGTTGAGATGTATATTGGTTCAGAGGGAGCTTTGCTGTCCCACTTCTCTCCTCTGATGTCGACCGTGTGTGCGTGTCGGGTGGCTGACGTGACTAATCTCTGTCCAAGGCCCCCCCCACCCCGCTCCAGCCTATCTTACGCAGGTGTGGAACAGGCATAACATCAAAACGCAATTAGCTGTTATTTTAATGGTTTCCCCAAAAATTGATTGTGTTATGCAATGGATCGTGTCAAGTACACCATCCGGGATTGTCTCTCTCCAGAAGAAACGGTGATACAGCACGTCTTTTATTGATATATTCGCTCAGTTCCAGTTTAGTCTGGCACAGCTCTGACTGGATGTTGTGTGATTTTATCGTACTTGGAGAAAGTAGAGGCTCCAAGCGCCCAGACATTCAAGCTTGACGAACCCTGAGATCCTAAAAATGAGACCAAACATTGGTGAAAGTTGAAAGTGGCAAAAAAAAATGAAGCAACAACCACGGTATTAATAGTAGTATACTTACTTAATACTGAATCAAAAAAAAAAAAAGACTAATGACTATGTAGACATCAAACCAGATGGCATGATAGAGCAATTGAGGAGAAGTTGAAGGGAACATAACTGTTTCTAAATGTTAAAGATCATGACCCTGATGTCTGACTGATGTCTGAAGATGCTGCCCACGCAACCACTTACAAACTCTCTTGGTCTCTTGTGCGAGAGATGTCTTCTTTAATATATTTATAAAATCATTAATTGCATTTATATATCTATATGGGCAAAATGAGCTGTAATTGCCCTTTATGTTGGCTCTGGCAAGTGTCTATCAGAGTTCACACAGTGACCACTCTTAGCCATCCACCCTGAGATGTGAGGTCCTGAAGAAGGCAGACCACCCTTTTCCCCTCCGCTGGGTTCTCTCAGCGGCACTTTAAAAGCAGCGACGTACATCACAATTAAGTACATCTTACCGTTGCTCTGCTTGGTGATCTTACAGAGAGACTCTTGGCTCCGAGTGGGCTGCAGTCCCCTGCATTAGTAATAGGTCATTGTTATATTAAATAGACGTTGCGGTGGTTCAGGAGGGCTTCCCAAGGTAGAGCGATTACACAGTAGCTGGTGCAGATCCCCGGACATCTTTTGGCTGCTGGCAATTACTGTCAGTCTGTCTTTGAGCATGGCGTCTTATTTTTTATTCCTAACCGCTCATGACAAGCAGGTCAGCCGCTCTGCACGCAACAGTGTGCACGTGTGTGTGTGTGTGTGTGTGTGTGCGTGTGCGTGTGTGTGAGTGTGTGTATGTGTGTGAGTGAGAGTGTGTGTGTGTGTGTGAGTGTGTGTGTGTGTGTGTGTGTGTGTGTGTGTGTGTGTGTGCGTGTGTGTGTTTGTGTGTATGTGTGTGTGTGTGTGTGTGTGTGTGTGTGTGTGTGTGTGTGTGTGTGTGTGTGAGTGTGGGTCAAGTATTCATTTGAAAGGGCCTTAAGTTGTCTTAGTCACTGATTTTGTGTTACATATTGTATCTTCTTTTATCTTCTTGTATTTGTTCGTTTCATTTGTTTGACCACCTTTTTATGTAGATTTTTTAACTTTTTATATATTTATATTTATATTTGCATGCTTGTCTAGCACCGGGGATTGAGGGAAACAGCATTTCTGTTTTTGTGTATGTTCTGTACATTCATGAAAACTGACAATAAAGTTTACTTGACTTACTTGACTTGACATAACTTGTTTAGGCACCCAGAATATAAACGGCAACACGGCACATTTTGGCTTGTGACACTCGGATATATCTACACAATTATTATAAAAAATACGAACAAATGTTATTAGTAATGCTATACTACTACTACTACTACTGCTATGGCTACTTCTATTACTACCACTACTATGACTATGTTGCTACTGCTACTATACTACTCCATACTACAACCACTGCTCTTTCTCCTCTACCTCTTCCTCTTCATCATCAGCATCAATGAGGATGACAGTAATAATTCAACATATTCAACCAGCTTAGTCAATGGCCTAAAGAATAACTCCATGTTTGCTGCCACATGCAGGACTCATCAGAGAGAGAGAGAGAGAGAGAGAGAGAGAGAGAGAGAGAGAGAGAGAGAGAGAGAGAGAGAGAGAGAGAGAGAGAGAGAGAGAGAGAGAGAGAGAGAGAGAGAGAGAGAGAGAGAGAGGAGAGAGAGAGAGAGAGAGGAGAGAGAGAGAGAGAGAGAGAGAGAGAGAGAGAGAGAGAGAGGAGAGAGAGAGAGAGAGAGAGAGAGAGAGAGAGAGAGAGAGAGAGAGAGAGAGAGAGAGAGAGAGAGAGAGAGAGAGAGAGAGAGAGAGAGAGAGAGAGAGAGAAGAGAGGAGAGAGAGAGAGAGAGAGAGAGAGAGAGAGAGAGAGAGGAGGAGACAGAGACAGAGAGAGAGACTGACTTTATTAGAAGGCTGGCACGTATGTAAAACATAATCACTGTCAGGTATTTGAGCCCCAGGACGAGAAGGAGGCCCACAGACCCCGTTGAGTGATAACATTGATTGCTTATGACTTCTGCCAAATGCCTTCTACCTCCAAATTGTCACTCTCCCTGTTCCCGATTGCCTTTGAATGTCACTTTCCTGTGCCTTAATAATGTCAATAAGCAAGGAAGCAATATGCACAGTAATATGCAGCATTGTGTTGGAATCAGGGGCCGCACAATGTGTCTCAAAGAACATAAAACCAACCAACATGTGGGTCACACACATTCAATCAATGAAATTAATTAGATT
>JAXIVH010000011.1:1150938-1155938 GCA_036785325.1 Urophycis tenuis
GAAAATGAAGGAAATGCAAAGAGAGACAAGACATTTTTGGGTAAAGACACCATATTATACATGCAAAGGAGAATTAATCTAATTTGAAGATTGCCGTTTGAGTGTTTTGCCAGTCAAATCCAGTCGTCTTTGGCAAACATTAATAAACAGCAGACGGTTTACCGGCTTTACAACAAAGCTCATTTGCATGAATTAGACTTTCTGATACGATGACTACTGGCAAATTTTATTTATTGGCCAGCAGCCAAACTGTTTTGGTGAAGATTTCTCGTTTCTCCCTTCTCATCGTCTGCCATCTCCCTCTCTTTCAAGTAGTTTCCCTTCCATCATTTATTTTCCCCTCGTTCATTTTTCCTCATTTTATTTGTACTTTGCCTTTCCTTTCTGTTATTTTTTCCTCTTCACGGTTAAATTCTTATACAGTGGAATGCACTTGTAACCTATTTTCCATAGGGCATGTTATCAATGACACCCACTGTAACCACCCCTGCACATGACTTACATACTAATTCAAGAATCTCCACTTTATCTCTACAACCACTTGGTGCCACTTGGCTGTATTTCTTTGCCTTACCTGTCTTTCCTACACTCCATCTGTACACTCTGTTCCTATATCTCCCTTCCCCTTGCCGCCTCATTGCCGTAGTGTTTGCAATGGCCTTATGTGCATGTGTGCGGAATGGGTGGATTGCATACCATAAGGCTATGTGTTCGTCCATGTGAACTGGAGCATGTTGGCACCGGTGTGTCGGGGTCTTTAGGGTGTACTTATCTATGGGTGGGATGCTGTGCCAGCAGACAAGGATTAGCGGTACAGTGCTTATGATTCTTCTCAGGTGAGTATGGATGCATACAGGTGTGTGATTCATTTGCGGGTGTGTTGTTTGCCTAATGAATGTTGTGTGTGGAGAGAAGGGTGGAACGTAAGTTTGGTGGGCAGTGTGTGTGTGTGTGTGTGCGTGTGTGCACGTGTGCGCGTGTGCGTGTGTGCGTGCGTGCGTGGGTGTGTGTGTGTGTGTGTGTGTGTGTGTGTGTGTGTGTGTGTGTGTGTGTGTGTGTGTGCGTGTGTGTGTGTGCGTGTGTGTGTGTGTGCGTTGTGTGTGTGGACATCTCCGGGAAACGTCTCTTTAATCGGTTGGCTTGGCGGTGCTTGCTTAATGTGTTTACGTTCCCGTCGACATATGGCTCGTATTCTTAAGACCTTTAAGGCGCCTTAAGAAAAATGCACAACCTAGTCCGATGTTAAATAGCGTTTCACTCTGAAAAGCACAAACAAAAGAAGATTATATTGTAGTTAAGTCCCCTGTTCATTTGACAGAAGACACACTGCTAGCAGGAATAATGCACGGTAACATGACATGATGTCAAGAAGTCACTTGAGCTGGAGCCAGAATAGCGTTCTTTAATAGTGTGCAAGTATATCAACCATAATGTATAGTCATCCATTGTATTAGCGTGATCTGTAGAGAGTCATTCTGCTCTCGAAGCGCAGATCGAGTTTTACAGGGAAATAAGTGCTCTGTACCTTGGGGAGGAAGTGTTTACTGTAACTCTTTTGATTTACTCCACACTGCACTTGGGGCAGGACTAGAAAGCACCGCATCGTGGATCATCTTGTTCCTAGATAGCTGGGCACACCTCGGCCCAGGTGTCTGCACTGCACGTTCACCTGTAAATGTTTGTTTTCGCTGCTGTGTTGGATCCTCTAGGTGTAATTTTTTTAAACTAATCATCTACAAGATCAACACTGGCACAGTCTAAGTCTAATGCTCCCTTTTATACGAGGGGAAAAATTTATTATAAAGCCAACCTGTCCATCTGGATTATCATCATTGCCCACAGCAGAACACAGCCTTTGGATGAACTTCTCAGGATTAATTTTTCTTCAGTGTCCAATGTTCATAATTTGTGTGTCTACGTGCCACAGTGTGCAATACAAGTAGACAGGGCGAGGGGAGATACCCTATTGCTTTTCCCATTTCTATATTCTTCATCTAGTTTTACTTCAGAAAAAGTTTAGTCGTGTGTGGCGGCCCATGAATCATCCTCTTAGATTAACAAATGTGTGTTCAAATATCCCAGAGACATACTACACTATAATTATTACACACACACTCTAAAACTCCAAGCAAGAAAGGGCATTCTAGTTACATGCCAGCTCTACTCCACGGGGGAGATGCCAATATTTGATGGAATAAGATTGGAATTCCATTTATTTCAAAAGAGGTGTGGGGATGTTTTGAAAAAGCCAAGTAATTCTTTCTTTTTTTTTTTGACCTAGACATAAGCAACTGAATGTGTTGAGAAGCTGCTTACATGCCTCTATGTTATTGACGGTTGTACAGTCTGGAATTGACAATTAATTTATATTGTATCTACATATATATATATATATCCCTGACCTCATCATCTAACTTCAGCACTATGTCATGCTCCAAAACTACACAGCAGTTAAGCTAAAGTTAAAATAACAATTTGATTTGTTAAACATTGGGTTCAATTTAATACTAAAGTCTGATGTAAAATAAACTAATCTCAACCAGCCTTCCCACAGAAAAATGAACGAGTAAGGTTCATACCATTCTTAATCCACAAGTCCCTTGTCATGATGATAATCTATATCTGCACCAATTAAAAGCTGGCAGCCCTTAGGTCCTCCGGGACCTGAGTGCCTTGGGCGTGGCAGCGTCTGTCTGGAGGAGGCGTGGGGGTGAAGTCTGGCTGCAGCGTCTCCTGGTGGCTCTTGACCCCCAGGTGGGAGTGCAGCTCTCTGGGTGCATGCGGAGCGCCGGGACACTGGAGGAGCTCCGTGTGGTGGCTGCCCCCCAGGCCTTCACCTCCTCGACCACCAGGCTCCTGCTGCTGCCGCTCCCCATCAAATCACAATGGGCCCCATCCCTCAGGGGACCCAGCGGGCAGAGCTCTGTCTCTGGGTTTTTCAGAAACCCTTTGAGAACCACGGACTGAAACGGGGGGGGGGGGGGCACCTGGTCGTCTCGGGGTTTGAGGAACCCTTGGGAGAACAGACCAGGACGGGGATCTTCTGAAGCGTGCACTGTGGGTTGGAGTACCTCTTATAGTTTGTTGACAGGGGGACAACAAACTGTTTCGGTTTAGATGTTAAAATGAAACCAAAACATGTGCTTTGTTTACCTTCACATATTTGTAAAACACTTTTGCTTTTCATTTGGAAGACATCAGCAAATGTTGTTAATTAATGATTAATTAAACAGCAACGGGAAATCAGCACACCAATAATATTTGTATCTGATTAGACCCTCGTTAAGCTATTACAACTATACAATTAGTTCAAGTTATATCCAATCCTTTCTAATTAACAAGCAATAAATATAATTGCTACTAATTGGTACATTACATACTCTTATGTTAGCAAGTGCACAGTAGAGTAACCTGCATACAAACAGTCATAATGACATTGACATTTGCCATTTATAAATTATATGTCAATGAGTAAGTAATGATGGTTAAGTACTGTATTATGTTGGGCTGTAATTAGCGACGGAGGAATCTGCTGATATTTTCTAGAATTACTTTATTGCTATGTGGCAATGTTACAAAACATCTCACAAATATATTAGCACTTCGATATACTTTTGACAGCGCGTTCCTGAGCTACCCTCAGGACGGCCTCGGAAACCATCTGCAGCAATGCACCGACAATCAGTGACAGATCGTGAAATCCACCAAACCCAGACACGGCATGCCCCCCTTCGACACCAAGGTGTCTCCCGTGTTCGAACCGATGACGTGACAGAGGGATGTGAAAAAAGTAAAAATCCAAAATTCAATAAGTCACATTTCCTCTGGGCCGCTGCTGTGATTTGCAGCGCAGGTGAAATATCTCTTTTGGCTGTCTGGCTGGGAGGGAGCATGGGCGATGTGGGAGGTGTTGGGTGAGAGAAGACAGCCGGGGGAAGACAGAATACTCTCAGTGGGGCTGTAAACAGTGGCCTGTGTGCAGCACTAGCGCTGTCGCCATTTTACTGTAAATCCTGGAGAAGGGGGAAAAAAAGATGGGAGATAGAGACAAAGCAATAGCTGGAAAGACCGAGGGGTGTCTGAGATTATCTCCTGTCAGTTCTTAATGAGATGGGGTTTTCTGCAACACAGCTCCACAATCTTACATTGGGCGATTACTTATCAATGGCTGGGGGTTCTTGTTAGAAATGTTAGACTCCTGCCCTGTGGTCTCGTGCTTGCAATCAGCAATAACTCCACACAACCCTCTCTTGTAGTTGCAGATTGTCTGTGAAAGGCAAGATCAAGGCATTCTAGTATTCACAGGAACATCTACAACAACATATCCATTTCAACCTCAACATTTATGTTAAAATTATATTAAATAAGTATATTATTTGTCTAACATGCATATTTCATTACTTTCTCCAATGAGTCCTTGAAGCACAAACCAGCTAAGCCTAGAACGTACATCAGCAGCATGATAACACATTTAACCACTTCCAGGCATATGTAGCCGACAGCAGATTAAGCGTTTTGGCAAAAAACTATGATATGATACGATAAGTAGTGTTTCCATGAGATATGTTTGCTCCACATTAATAGCTTTATCCCCTGTTTATCCTCTACTGATAATTTCCTCTTCAGGCCGTTGTTCTTGGCCTGACTAGGTTTCCTATTCCCTTTCGGTTTCATTTTCTGTTTGCAACGGTTACTCCCAGGCCCATGGTATTGCTCTTTGCTTGAAATGCCTTTGTCAGTTAGTTAGTGTTTCAGTGGTGGCAATTAACTGGGTTTTGGCAACCTGTTTCCACGCCACATCTCTGTTAATGCCTTCCCTTAGCTTCTGTTCACCCCATAGAAACATGTGTGCACTGACGCACACACAGACACACACACACACACACACACACACACACACACACACACACACACACACACACACACACACACACACCACACACACACACACACACACACACACACACACACATACACACACACACATACACACGCACACA
>JAXIVH010000011.1:1162599-1190099 GCA_036785325.1 Urophycis tenuis
CAGCTGCCGTGCAATCCTCCAGTTGACAAACTATATTTGTACCGTCGGTGACCGGCCAGGTTATCCGAATTGTGCTAGACTAATTATTATGGAGGCACACGCTGCTTGATTCAAGGTTGCACAATGTGCAACGTTTTGAAAGTGGTTGGTCGTGCTGACCGTCATTTGATTGCATATGCCTCAAAAGCGATCACAGACCAGGGGGCTGGCAGAGTGTCAAGCAGAGAGAGAGACAGAGAGAGAGAGAGAGAGAGAGAGAGAGAGAGAGAGAGAGAGAGAGAGAGAGAGAGAGAGAGAGAGAGAGAGAGAGAGAGAGAGAGAGAGAGAGAGAGAGAGAGAGATAGAGAGAGAGAGAGATAGAGGAGAGAGAGAGAGACAGAGAGAGAGAGAGAAGAGAGAGAGAGAGAGAGAGAGACACCATGTCCATGCACATATTTGGTGTAGAGACCCATATCAATCCATCATGGATTGATCGGCAGAGACTCTGAATGTCATCTTCACATTTCATAGATTACGTTTTATAAAATGACTTTGCCTTTGCCTACTTTGGGAAATGCGGACCAATAACATCCTCATTAAGTTCATTGTTGAACCATTTTCAGCTCCATGACATGTACCAGAACACGATTTTATAAACCAATTATTACTTACATGCTATCATCATCATTATTCTTTCGCTACACTACAACTTTACTCTAATGACTAGTAATGAAACTACATGTACGTGTCCAAGAATTCTGAACACCAAAGGCTAACCAGAACACCGACATGCATTTAGAAGGACACATCTAAATCAAATTGCGTTTATTACGCTTCCTATCTGCCCCGGGGCAATTCCTAAACAAGACTAGATTGTTGACTTGGATAGTTTGTTGGTTCAGGCTGGCAGGCTGGACTAATGGAAGGCCCTGAAGGCCGGTAAGGTTATTCAGAAGAATATACGATCACTTCCAGATCTTTCCGCGCGGTTGGTTTCGCTGTTTGAAAGCATCCAACTGAGCCTGGTCAATTGGATGCGTTTTGTTCAATATAATGAGACAGTCGTGGCAATAATAATCACAAGGACGCTCAAAGGTAATTAATAACAGCATGACTCGTTGTCAGCAAGGGGCCTTTGAACTAAGGCTCTGTTAAATGGACACTCCTGCTGATCAGCGAAATATTAAACACATTTAACTAGCACTCTCAAGCACTAGCACTGTCCAAGTAGACAGAACATCTATGACAACACCTCCTTTATGTCACCTTATATTTATTTACACTGTTTAGTTATTTGACGGCCACTTGCATCAAAAGCTTTACAAATACAGGTAATTCAGGAGCCATTGCTCCTTAACGCATAGGTGTTGCTCCAGAATGCATACAGGTAGAGTGACCAGAACCCAGAACCTTTCTGCTGGTGGCCATTACACAAGCCTGCCCCTGGCAGTCTATCTTGTGGTGGTCAGAGAGTTCCCTGGCTACTGTTTCTGCAAGATGTTGTCTTTTGGTGTGAATATTGCAGTTCCTATTATTCCCGTAATGTGTTATGTTACGTAATGCATTCATATACGGCACAAGGCCATCTTGAAAGCAGCACATGTTGATGGAATGCGCTCATTAAAACAAAGCAAAAGCAATGCATTGCATACATGCATGCATATTTTAAGAAGCATTAAGTGTTAATTTGGTACTGTTTGATCATTCCACAACATCACAGGGCAGTGCTGACGTTGCTGTCCTCTTAAAGAAACACACGGAGACACACAAGCTTGGCTGGAGTACAAACTCCACAGAAGTTTGTACACCAGCAGCTTTTCTGGGTTATCATGCAAAGTGTGTAAGATTCCCCAGGACTACATTTAGGCGGTGTTATTAATTCTTAAAGCGCGAGAGGCCCAACCACTTGAATGTTAACAGGCAGGCATCCTCTGTGGACGGAGCTGCTGATACGCTGGCACCACGTATCAGCCTCTTCAGCAGTTTGAACTGAGCTCCAAATCAGCCATCACACAGTATCTCACACAGACAGACACACACACACACACACACACACACACACACACACACACACACACACACACACACACACACACACACACACACACACACAGTATTTATGTACTATTATATCAACATCACCCCAATCTAAACTCTGTGTGTATGTATGCTCAAGTATGTGTGTGTGTGTGTGTGTGTGTGTGTGTGTGTGTGTGTGTGTGTGTGTGTGTGTGTGTGTGTGTATTATACTATTTGTATATTTTCCATTTATCATGAACTAAAGAAAGATGATTATCTGCATGTTGACAACACACCAGAGGCTCTGCAGGGGGTCTTCATTAGAAACACTGAATAAGGGGAGCATCCATAATACGGTTAGAGGGATGAGCCGCATCGCGGCCGTGTTGCCCACTAGGGTTGAGTGATCATTCCTACGGTGGGGGGGGGGGGGGGGGGGGTAAGGGGGCAGGGCGAGTTACTTCAACCGCATCAAGTTATGTGAATAAACATTTATAAAATACTGAAAATTGTATTTGAAATGTAGGCTATAATACAGAAAAAAATAGCCATGTCTCTTCTATCAAACAGCGGCCCCTTTTTAAAAGTATGTGTGTCTGTGAATGCTGCGACAGTATCCCAGTCATCTATATCATCTCATCTTCAATTTCACAATCAAAATCATCTTCAGTCAAACTGCTGTTACGGAGCGCAGAGCAAAGCCGCGGCGCGCAGAGCCTGTGGAGGGCAGAGACGCGTGGCGTCAGATCACGGGCACAGAGATGGCCACTGGCTGTAAAATGAACAGGTCACGCGTGCTGATGAACGGGGCGAAGCAGTGGACGTCGCTCCGCCCCAAACATCTCCAGCCCGCTCGGGCGCGGATTCTAGATGTCATTTTTACTTCTGATCTCACTCTATAAACAGAGTGCACACAGAGGGCCTCATTTACTAACATTTGCGACCGCAGCGTAATCTGCGCCAGCGCCGAGCCGTTATTTGCGCAGCATTCGTCACCGCACTTTACGTTGTATTTATCAAACCCGTACTTCATCAGGCAATCAGCGCCATACTCCGCCCTAGTGTAATTAGCGCACCGTTAAAAGAAGGAAGAATGGGTCTGCGTGTTTGCGTAACCATGGACGATCCAAGAAAAAGAAAACAAAAGTTCCGCGCCGATCAGCGACCACTTCCTGGTCGCTGATCGGCGCGGTGCCTTTGTCGGTGTCTTCTTCTTGCTCTTACAACAGCTGCCATGTCCTTGTTTACAGGCTCAAGCAAAACCCGCTTCCTGGTTTACACCTGCTTTTATGAGGCGGAGATTTGCGCTCCAATACGGTTCCATGTTTTTGCGCCTATTTTACCCGCAAATTACGCTAGAAATGGACGCAATTCTGTTAGTAAATGAGGCCCAGAGTGTGTATGAATATAGCGCTCTGTCTCTTAGAAAATACATTGCACGTCTCAACGATATGGCGTCTGTTGCGTGCTTTAATCCAAAGTAGTCCAGGGGAGTGAAGAGATTATTTGCAAATTACTTTTATGACGAGTTTGTCTGCAAAACACTGGCCGGTTTCACTGTGAGGATGCCAGATGTACGCATGAGTAGGAGTAACAAGTTCTTGTGTTTTGGAGCTTTTTTCGCATGCAGACGGAAAAGCAGGAAACACACCTTAAAAATAATATTTAGAGCGAGTCAGAGTGCTACTCTCGGACATATTCTACATGCACTCTGTTTATTGAGTAAGTTCCTCAAGTTAATATCGGCCTAGGAAAAACAAATTGTCCATCATCCCTTCAATTATCAATACATGACCCGTTCATAGCCTTTTATTTTTAACATAAAGCATAAAGAAATTGTGTATGAATTCGCCACCATCTTCATAAGCACATAATCACATGATCATCTACATCCCGTTTCCAGGTGAAGGCGTGTTTGAGGTCATGTTCTCTCCCCACAGGGTGCAGGGTGGCTGTCTGTAGCACAGCCCGGGGGGGGGGGGGGGGGGGGGGGCTGGCTCTGCAGACCTGATGAGGAGACAGATGAGTTAGCTGCAGGTGGTGTCCATCCCACATCCCCTGCCCTCTCTGTTAAAGCACAGCAGTCGCTAGCCCCAGAGGGAGGGTCAGAGGGAACACTGTCTCCATCGCCGCAAGGGAGGCCATAAAACTTGCAAACGGTGCGCCTTGGACCGCCAGATCAGAACCTACATCCCGTCTGGTACCACTGGCCCGGCTCCTGGAACCGAAGGTAAAGGATGAGCTACCACACCCAGCTGAGCACATTCTTCTTGTTGGTCTCTGTGATATTGCTGTACTAAGTATACCAATAAGTCAAACACTTTGAGGTCATGCTAATCAGTTGACTGTGTGTGTTGGTGGGTGCGCACATGTGTGCGTGTGCGTGTGTGTGCGTGTCTGAGCGTGTGCGTGCGTGTGCGTGCGTGTGCGTGCGTGTGCGTGCGTGTGTGTGCGTGTGTGTGTGCGTGTGTGTGTGTGTGTGTGTGTGTGTGTGCGTGTGCATGTGTGCGCGTGTGTGTGGGTGTGTGTGTGTGTGTGTGTGTGTGTGTGTCAATGGAGCTGCCCATATGGCAAATGTGCATTCAGTCTGTTTCATGCGTGTGTGGGATGGGGTTTGCATATCAATGGATATGGTCCATTTGTTCCTCATTTTCTGCAGAGAGGGTATGAAAACACAAGGTGGTCTTTCGCTAATGACCAGAAGTTAGGGAGCCGCTATTGATTAGCAGTAAACTCAACCGGCAATCCCTCCAAAATTGGAATAACACAACTGACACCTGCTCTCACAAAGTTAAATTAAATTAAATTAGCTATTTGTGTGTACTGTATATATATCAAAGTCAAAGTCAAAGTAGCTTTATTGTCAATTCCTTCACATCGCAAAACATACAAGGGAATCGAGAGTACGTTTCTCACCCTCCCACGGTGAAACAGATAAAGTGCACTGGCACAACATGCACAAGAACTGGCACAAGACATTCCTACTACTAAAACTAAAGTAAACATTCCTACAGATAAGACAGAAGGGTAAAAAAGACAATAAAAATAAATATGCAATGTACAATGTATATGTACTCTTTATAAGTCGCTTTGGAAAAAAGAGTCTGCTAAATGCCCAAAATGTAATGTAAATTTACTGTATATATATTATATATATATCCTCTTTCTGTATTGTCTTCTGACCCGTGACATACCTGATGAACACGCCCGTGAGCCTGGCATGTGTCGGTGGTACAAATGAGGCGGGGGGGCAGTGTGAGGTTGACCCAGGGGGCGTCCTGCTCGCGGGGAGCCAGGTGGCGGGGCCGGGAGATGGGGCCCCGCGGCGCGACCTTCC
The DNA here is from genome assembly GCA_036785325.1 of Urophycis tenuis. Taxonomy (NCBI): domain Eukaryota; kingdom Metazoa; phylum Chordata; class Actinopteri; order Gadiformes; family Phycidae; genus Urophycis; species Urophycis tenuis. Next base: position 1,167,935 of record JAXIVH010000011.1, read on the forward strand.
TGCACCGATGCCCCGCGGAAGGGTGACGGGCGCGGCTCTCGCTAACGACAGGAGGAATGTCTCATCTACCGCTCTGGCCACCCATCACCTCTCAGCACTCCGCCCACCTTAACACCTCGGCCCCCCTCTCTCTCTCTCTCTCTCTCTCTCTCTCTCTCGCGCTCTCTCCTCTGACCTCTCTCCTCACCCTCCTCCCCTCTCCTGCCACTCCCCCGCCTCTCCCCTCTCATCCATTTCCCGCTACTCCCTTCCCGCCCTCCTAACCTTCCTCCCCTCTCCTTCCCCCTCCGTCCTCTCCTGCTCCTCCTCCTCCCTCCCCATCTCCCTCCCTCCCACATCGTCCTCCCCTTCCTCGCCTGCTTTTCCTCCCTCATCCTTGACATTCTGTCATTCTTGCTGATCTGCTTTCTGTCGTTGTCTCCTGTCCCCGTCTCCTGCTGGTCCCTGTGCTCCCTCTCAGCCCCCTCTGTCATTCTCCCAGATGTTGTCAGAGCCTTAAAGGAAAATCGACAGTAGTTTTACACCTGGAGCCTATTTTCAGATTATTTTGGGTAAACCTTTTTCTTTTTTTGACTGGACCAGTGTGGAGCCCTGACCCAAAACAAGGGGTTGCAGTGCAATCCTTTGGGATAGTGCCTCAACAATAAGCGCTTATTTTGCTGACTGACAGGCTCAGATTTGTGTTTGCTTATTTACCTTTCACTTGATCGTTTTCCATTTTATCCAGCCAGGTCTCACTCACGGAGAAGTCTCGCTGTGAAATCTTGCTGTTGCAGGATATTTCCCTGTTGTCATTACAATATCAATGCGCACAAATCTTTTGGATAACCCCGAGCTACGCTCGCTGTAGTCCAACACAACAAAACTCTGCTCTCCCCGGCTCTCGCTGGCTTCCACTGTTCTCTTCCTGCAACAACTCAACTCTCGGGAGACTCACTCCTTAAGCTGGATTCAGTTGGACACAAAAACCAAAGATGAAGGAATGAAGGTAAATAAACAATGTTTGTTCCTCTGTAGGGATCCTTTCCATAATGATGGAATATAGCCGACAGCCAGGTTGGGCCTTCGGTGAGCGGGGTGATTCATGATTCAGCATGTTGTCGAAGATTCAGCCTGTTGATTGGGGGATGAATGCCGTCGGTGAGAGAACTCTTTAGCGGACCAATGCACCAGAAGTGAACCGGAAGTGACCCAAGCGGTGAACCACTTTGTGGAGAGGGGCACGCACTAAAAGACTGAAAGCAATTATTTTTCCACTTCATCTCATCTGATCATTCATCATTTACACGTATTCTCGAATGTGTGAAAATGCGATATTCCCAAAGCGTGTGAGCGGGAGCGGTGCGAAACGGCAGGCAAACGCTGCTCTCTTTCATGTTTGTGTTTATCTGCGGTCCGAGGCGCTCCGGTTACTCTTCCTGGAACACGCGTTCTGAGTACTGCCCCCTGCTGGCAGGGAGAGCTATATCTCCCCTCCAAGAGTGAAGAACGTCCGTGCCAGTGGGCCGTTGGCTGTAGTCCATGCGCTGTGTGCGCGTGTCGGCCTTTTTTGTCGCGGCTAGCTTTGTGTGACGTTAGCTTTGTGTGTGTCGGGGGCCTTTTAGAGGCCGTGTATTGACAGGGCACTATTGCCCCAAAGGATTACATCGCAGCCCATGTTAAGGGATTACGGCTGCAGGGTTCCTGGTCAATACTTGGACCAATTTCACAAATTGTTGTTCGCGTCCGTGCTTTAGACCCCAAATGATGAATAGGGTCCGGGTTGGAAAAATCCCAACGTTGCCCCTTTAATGACACAGAGAGAGAGGCCTCCGTGGAGAAACCTCCCCGGCGCCCCAGAGCCCCAGCAGCCAGGGCTCTCAACTTTGTAGTGTGTGTGTGCGTTAGACATACAATATGTACGCGTTAGAGTGCATATGTTCCAGCAGCGTTTGCCATCTGTGTGCATCGTGTGCCCGGCGCCTGCACAACTTGCCATGTGTTTGTTTTTTTGTTGTTTTTTTTTTCAAAAAGTGCCGTCCTGTTTGCTTTTGCAGAGTTTGGGTCACGAGCCGATGGTTAGCATCGCAACCGGTAATTGGATGATGAAGTGACCTGTTTCTCGCTGCAATGCAGCACGATTGGTTCATCTAATGCCACCTGGAACTCAGGCTGCCAGCTTGTGTGTGCGAGTGCATTACTCCCCTGCATGGAGGCTCGTCGGGCCAGAGGTTTTTAAGGGTTGCCTGCATGCTTACTTTTGTTTGTTTGTAAGACGAAGAAGACTGCTTCTCAAGGCACCTCAGTAAAGACCCAGAGCCTCGCCGTTCACCGTAAACACCCCCTGGCAGCGTGTTTAATCCCCCCACCCCTCGTCTCCTGAATCTAATCCATCAAGGTGAATCAGAGCGGTGGGCCGAGCTACAAAACTTTCCGACGGCAAACTGCACCATTCTGCACCATTTCTGTTCCCTGTGAATACACTGTGTGTGTTTTCCCCCCACAAGACAAAGGGAGTCAGTCTCACGCCACACAGAAGAAATCAACCGCCTGTCAATAAAGCATTCAGTGCCCCCCCCCCCCCCCCCCCCCCCCCTCCCCTCACCCCCCCATGTCGTGACGGCCCCTCCCGGTTCCTCCTGTGTGAGACGTTCTCCAGGTCTGGCTGTCATTGTTCTTCTTGGGCTCACAAATCCATTTCCGCCGAGAACACACTTCCCGTGCGCGCCAATACAGTACACACAACAACAACAACAACAACAACCACCACCACCACCACGCCAACACAAAGGGAGTCACGCTGCTGACAGCCCCACGAGCGCCGCGCTTTTCCGCCGCTCTTTAATGTGCTCGTGGTTGAAATATCACCAAAAAATAACGGAAACTCACGACTGCCCGGGCAGCAGTTGGGCCTAAAAATAAACATGGTGGCTCGGGGACATGGCGGTGGGGATGGTTTCTTTTTTGGTTTTATGTTTTACCAGCAGGTTGTTGCCTTTTGGGCGAGTACATTAGTCATATCTCTTTGGTCATATCTCCACATTAGTCATCTCTCTATGGTCCTTGGGTGTGGTTATATAACAGCCATTAGGCCGTTCCTCCTGCCTGGTCCCCCAGTGTTAATAACACCATTGTGGCCCACGGTGGGCACGGCGGCCGGCAGCGCACTGTGGTCCACGGGCCCGGGGGCCACATCACGCATAATCTCCTTAACAGGTTTTTATCAAAAGCGATGTTTTCCCTGCGCCCCGTGTGCTGTTTCTAAGAATGGAGAGCCATACCAGCCTGGAAGGGTTGTTATTCCGACCAATGAGATCACACAACCCCCCCCCCCCCCCCACCCCCCTTCTGCTTCTTTGTCTCTTCAGAAAAGTACACAGAGACAACATTGAGAAACTTTCGGATGTTTTTAACCGACAGGCCCCTGGCGTCATGACCGAGAGCGACGATGGTTTGTTTTTCGGTAGCTGCTTACAGATTTAGTCTGTGTGTCCTACAGAAGCCGTGCCGCCTGCCCGCGTCTGCCACGTCCACTTCCATCGTCGTCGGGGAGTAAATTAAAACAGAGAGCGAGGCCGTCGGTCGGCAGAGCTCATCCTGCCGGCTGACTGGCCGGCGACGCCCGTGTTCCTGCTCAGACGTCTGACCACAGTGAAGGCGAGGAGTCCGCCCTGCAGGGCGCCGCACGCTGTTCTCCGTCGTCCGCTGCGCACAAATTTGCCCGCAAAGTCGCATAACACGAACGCTCTTGTGAACGGAATAATTAACCACAGCCGATGAGCTTGGAAATCCTGAATTTATTGCGCTTAAGCGTGGCAAAAAAAAAAAAAAAAAAGTCGAAATATGCCAGAAAGTTGAACCAACTCTGGTTAAACGAAATACTTCCAAATGTGGGTGAATTATCCCACCGTGACTTCAGATTCGTCTCACACGGCGAAACATCATGGACTGGGGAGAACATTTCCCCCGCTGTTTTAATGGAGGATTTATTATGCAAAGCGATTAATCAGAGGTGTGATGCCTTCCTTTTTGGAATGCTCTATTTTCTCGGCTTCAGAATGTCCCTGCGTGATGGAGTGGATTAGTAATCACCGCAGAAGACTTCCCAATTACCAGCTCTCAATTAATTATTGCATAGTATTTCAAAACACATTTCTAAATAAGGGTTAATGAAATAGGTAGTGTGTGTGTGTGCAGCAACATGGATCAAGCCATCAGTCACATTATGAATAACCTTACCGTAGGAGCACGTCAAAATGTGTTTTGATGTGAATAACATGTGGCAAATCATAACTATTATTTAAAGGTTTTATTTTCTTGATAGGTTTATCGAGGCAGGAATCAAATCACCTCTATTACTCCACCAGAATTTAATTCCATATAAAACCCTTTCTGAGTTTTGAGCTGTGAAAAAGTTCAAGTTCATCAAACTGGCCTCACTCAAATATCCGTGGTAAGATTGCCGTTATTGATTCGTGTTTCTTTCTCCATTAGCAGAATGATCTAGCTGTTTTCACCCCACCAAGGACACAAAGAAATTAATTACATTTCATGTCAACAAAAGTACTCGAAAAGTACGATGAGATATATGCGGAGAATGTAGTCTAGTTTATTCCGTGTCTCCTCCATTTATTTCTTGTATCTCTTTTTCTTCCCCACTTTTTTACTCCTCCCTCCCTCCCTCCCTCCCTCCCTCTGTACCTTTCTTCTGGGATGCTTAGCGTTCTTAACTCACTCTCCTCGAGAGTGTTCCTTGGACCAAGGAGAACATGAGTGCAAAAAAAGAAAAAAAGCCACTGCATTATTTATCCATGGATGCCCAAGTGGCATCCAGGAGTGCTTTAAAGAGCTGGGTGTGGCTGTCATGCCAATAGTATCAAACTCCCTGCAAGGTGAGGCGGGCGTCCCTGTGGTGTTGCAGCGCTTTAAAATCACCATTGGGGCAATCGGTTGAAAATGGGTTTCTGAGTATAGACTGCTAACTTTTATTTTATTTTTAGAAGAAATCACTTCACCCCAAAACCAAAAAACGTGCCTTGAGAAATCCCCCCAATATTTCCCATGAAAAATTAAAACCAGTACGTGGCAATGAAATGATCATCGACATCGAGTTTTATTGACATTACATTTTCCCCTATTGATGAACACGGCAGTGTGGAAAAACACTGCAACAAGAGGGGAGATTTACGCACGCATTTGGCATTTGAGCAGGTACCTGCTACAAGGCCGCAGCTAGCCTCCATGGCTATTGCTGACCAGATATCCTTCCCCGTTTTAAACACATTTTCTTGGACAGTATTTGGAAGGTACATCATTTGCGGTCAATGAGCACAGTGGATGCAGCTGGCAGAATAAAAACAAGGATGCAAAATGAATGAACGTATCTATCAAGCCTGACCATCCCTGCAGTCCTGCCATTCCCTCACTCCCTAAATTCATCCCCCCAAAAGCGTTTTTCCTCTGAGAGTCTGGAAGATGCCACCCATTTATAATTTATTTCCATTCGTCTGTCCAGTGAACCTTTGTCGTTCAGGGACATGAGAGTACACACACATGCGTAAAAAACGCTGGACACACACACACACACACGCACACGCACACACAGGCACACACACATACACACACACACACACACACACACACACACACACACACACTAACCTGGCACACACATTAACGCGCACATACTCAAATCACGGAAACACACAATAAAAACAAGCAGGCAATCACTGCAGCACGCACATCCCAAATTGAATCTGTCTTTTATTTAGACTCCCTTGGGTTTGTTTTAGCTCAGTCAAAGCAGCAACGGCAGCAGTTCACAGAGATGTATTTAGTTAGTGAGGTCCCTTGGGGATAACGGCCGCATCTCCATTACCTTCTGAAGGACCTGACGAGATTAACTAGAGATGGAGACATTGCACCAACACCACGCGGAGGCTGAGGAAAATAGCAGGAGAATGATGTGCCGGGGAGGAACGGAGCGAGGGAGAAAGATGCTGCTTGAGATCAGATCTGCGACGTGACACTTCCTCATGGCTGCTGCTAAATGTAAATAAGAATGCTTGGAGGAGTCTGCCATATCTTGGTGCTTTGGACATTGTGCTTGAACTGCTTTCCCGCAATTGTTGTTTTGGAAGTCGAAATACTTTATCTCACTAGGAGGTCTTGGCAGTGTATTTGCAGCAGTAATAAAGGGAACCTGTGTTTCTACACACCCAATGTGAAGTGTGTGTGTGTGTGTGTGTATGTGTGTGTGTGCTACCTTCCTTGTGTGTATATGGTTGTGCACAGGGAAGACTCTTTAATCGGCCTCGCTCTCAAATCTGCCAATGTACAAATTACAGCATTTGTGTGTGTGTGTGTGTGTGTGTGTGTTTGTGTGCATGTGTACTTGAGCTCTTGTACGGGTGGCTATGCATGCATGCTTGGTGTGTGGCTGTGTGCGTTGTGCTTGTGTGCCCAGTGCAGTTTTGTGTGCTCATGTTTGTGTGTGTGTACGTGTGAAACAACCTGGTGTGCAGCATCTACCTGCCTGCTGGTGTTTTTTACCACATGACTGGACACACAGAGCGAGAGAGAGAGAGAGAGAGAGAGAGAGAGAGAGAGAGAGAGAGAGAGAGAGAGAGAGAGAGAGAGAGAGAGAGAGAGAGAGAGAGAGAGAGAGAGAGGAGAGAGATGGAGAGAGATGGAGAGAGAGAGGAGACAGAGAGAGAGAGAGATGGATGATGGAGAGAGAGAGAGAGAGGGAGAGAGATAGAGAACGAGAGAGAGAGAGAGAGAGAGAGAGAGAGAGAGAGAGAAAATGGGTTACAGACAGGGATGAAAACTGTGATTGGGAAGGAGGGCAGATTCAGGGAATGGAAAGCAGATGTAAGACAAAAGCGAGGGGAGGAGCGAGTGATGGGGCTGCCGCGGCGACCCGCATGACTGGTCCCTGGAGACGGGAGGATGGAGCGCGATGGCGGGGAGGAGATTCCACCAATAGCGGCGCGGGGACAGGGGGTGAGCAGCAGGGAGGACGATGTAAAGATGATACAGGAAGCGGAGAAGCGGGAAGGAGAAAGCGGCGCCCTGAATGAGGGCGTAATTAACCACGACAGACAGGCCGCGGATACGCAGGACTGGAGGATGGAGGGAGAGGTCGCCACACGTCTCAATACAAAACGGGACGTGAGGATGCTATTGGAGTACAGACAACAGGGGGACTCAGAAGCATTCCGTCAGCCAAACCCATCCAGAGCCACAGAACAACAAAGAGGAAGTGACAAGTGTATGCATCTTATTAGTTCTGCAGCGGCTCGGCTAATTGGACGTTGCCTACCGGAGTTCTGCAGAGACAGTAAAGATATTTTATGAAAACAGAAAGGCTTGTAAAGGATCTGCAGCCGCATAATGGCCAATATTGTGAACAATCTGACGAGGAATTAGGAGGTAGAGCTAAAGATAAAGAGGCACCCAGTGGATTTAATGTATATATTTATATATATATATATTTCATGAATGTACAGGACATACACAAAAACCGAAATACACATATGCAAAATAAATATCAAATCTAAGAATAACTAAGAATACAAATTAAAAGAAGAGAATATGTACATATATATATATATATATATATATATATATATATATATATATATATCCTAGAGAGAGGTACGCCGGGCTTTCAGTCAGAGCCCTTGATCAGTGCTAATGGAGTTCTGGGGAATCAGGACACTCCAACACTCCTAATTAACTCTGTGTCATCTGCATGTCATTTACATACCATCACCGGCGGCGACCCTGAGTGTGGGTGCTGAGAGGGTGAGACTGTGCTGTGAGTGTTTGCTCCTGTCTGCTTTTGGGGGGCCGATGAGGACGAGTGCGGTCAACACCGCTACAGCGACCCATTCATCATGTGTTTAACCCCATCAAGGACTAAACACACACACACACACACACACACACACACACACATACACACACACACACACACACACATCACACATTCACACAATGATTATCGTGTCTGTGTGTGTGTGTGAATGTGTGCTTGTGACCGATGGGATGACAATGTGGAAGAAGCCGTCGACACTAAGGGGAGCAGACACATATAGCAGTAGATCTGTTGCTGTAAATGATATTTAAATGAATTCTCACCACCGTAATCGGTTACCTGTTAATTGAGTAAATGTGTACCATTGAAAATGTTAATGTGTACGAGGTGATATGACATCAAAGTAAAGTTTATGATTAAAAGCAAAAAAAAGAACTCACTTATTATATGACCTGTAATACTTAATAATAATAGTATAATAGGTCATATTCATATGAGCTTTCACAGTTTATTTTTAGTTTTAGCGTGGCGTCGACTCCATATGTGTTTCTGTCTTCATTCTCATTAATAGCTGAACACAAATTACACACTTATCTCCCCTGTTTCAACCAGACTAAAGGCCATTTCTTACACGCCGCGAATGAACAAACATCCTTCATAATGCAGAAACGTATCCCATCTCATCCCCTCCTATCGAAAGGAGTTGACAGGAACCCACGTCGCACGCGATCTAAACGCCATTGCATTTGTTCCGGGTTATTATTAAACAGCATGTATTTCGCAGCGGAAGAGATAAAGGGATACAAACAGATAAAAGGGTAATTAAGGTGAGGCGGCATTACCGAAATGAGGGGAAGAACCTGCTCTCCGCGGCCTAAAACGAGAACCCAAATCCCAGCTCATTTCGTTCCCGGCGCTAATCTGCCAACAAAGAAACGATGATGCGGGGAATAATGGGATTAGCAGGCAGAGAGCAGTGTGTGTGTGGGCGCGCGGTGGACACACACCTGGAGGATGTGCCGTGTGAGCACACGCTCACACGCCCGGAGGATGTACACCCCGCCATCCGCCTGAAGACTGGCCAAACTGTGAGAAAGTCACATTTAACTGATTTTAACTGAAGACAACGTGAATCCTGCTGTCTGACGAGTTACAATCGATGTCGCTGTGGTTCCTAGAGTAGACACAGGTATGCCCCTGTATCAAAGAGCCCCCTTTTTTTAACCCAATGTGACTGAGCCATTACAGGTGAATTCAGAATGTTCCTTCTAGTGAAAGTGGGGATGCCCACTCTGATGTATGATGGACAGATCAGCCCACCGGTTTATACAGTCCACTGGGCAAGGCTGGTAGCTTGAGCCAGTCAGACCCCTTGTAATATGATGTGAGTCAGTGTGTGTGTGTGTGTGTGTGTGTGTGTGTGTGTGTGTGTTTTTTGTGTGTGTGTGTGTGTGTGCGTGTGCGTGTGCGTGTGCGTGTGTGCGTGTGTGTGTGTGTGTGTGTGTGTGTGTGTGTGTTCGTTGTGTTTGTGTGGGTGTGCGTGTGTGTCTGTGCTTTCACATGAAGTAGATCACATGTTTTTGTTCATTCGTGTGTATGCTTATAGCTAGCAAGGGGTAATCAGATAATTTGCAGGCTTTCCTGAGTCAACATGGTAGCAAGTGTGTGAAGAGGATTACAAGGCAGGGGGCATGGCGAGAGAAAAACACTGTAACAAGCTCGCTAGAGTGAAGTGGGGAGAGAGGGAGGAAGGGAGGGGAAGAGAGAGAGAGAGAGAGAGAGAGAGAGGGGTAAGGGGAAAACGAGAATGCAAGAGGGGGTTAGAAAGGTGAAAAAGTAAATTAAGACTTAGAGTGGCAGACAGACGGTTCACAACAGAAAGACAATAACATTTGGTTTATTTATTTGCCTATTCCTCCACCCCGCTCTCCATCACTTATTCACGGAGCAACACTTGGGCGCATGTTGTCTATCCCAACATGGAAATAACATTTCAGACATGCAGCAAAAACATGCTCAGCAGCAGACTGTGAAGCTGTGGTGGGGAAGACGTAGAGACACGTCTTGAGAGAAAGGTGAAGCGTACTCCGTCAGCTCGCGTTGGTGAGATCTGTGGACGTGAACCAACGGAGGAGACGGTGTAGTGGAGCTACCAGAGCCGCGCGTCATCGCCGGCTCGCCTGTCGTCCTCTCTGCCTGTCTTCCTCTCTGCCTGTCGTCCTCCCTCCTGTCTGTCTAGAGGTCACTTCTCTCCACACACGTCAAGCGGTGTGAAGAGAAGTGATGTCCCGTGACGGGCGTTTGAGCACGCGTGTGCGTGCGTGTCCACGTGAGCGTCAGACTACCCCGTTGGTATGCGAGGGGAGAAACAATGAGGGAAATCAAAGGGGGCATGCAAGGGTGATTAAATGTCGCCAAGCCACACCCACACATACACCCACTCACACACCCACTCACGTACACACACACACACACCCACACACACGCATCCCAACCCAAAGACACACCCCCCCACACACACACATCCACACCCAAATACACCCAAGCACATACCCACACCCATCCACACACACACACACACACATCCACACCTACACCGACACCTACACACCCACACCCACACACGCACACACACATTGGGGACGACACATCAGTGCATACACACTCACCTAATGCACAAATTCGAGAGCCTGACTGATAACATGTGGTATCAGAAACACACACACACATGTGCACACACACACACACACGTGCACACACACACACACACACACACACACACACCCCCACACACACACACACACACTGGGAGAGCCAGGCTGAGGACGCTCGGTATTAAAGTCACCCAGCTTTCACACTTCAAAGTGGAGCAGAACACAGCGGCACACAGCGCAGCGTAGCAGCTTGCAGCGGCGCTCATCCACACAGACAGGTGCACGCCCCCTCATGCATAGGTTGGAGACATGTTATGCATACCTTGGCCCCATGACACTAAATGCACTCTGGTGCGCGCCTGCTGTCTATATGTCTATATAAACACACACTCACACATAAAGCCCACCTCAAGTGTTCAAAAGTGAATTAGCTTTTGAAGCAATGGAGGGCTAAGAGATGGAGGAGAGGAGAGTAGGGAGTAGGGGGGAGGAAGGGAAGAGAGGGGGGGGGGGGGGGGGGGTCGAGGATAGAGAGGTGAGAGCAGAGTACAAGCGAGAAGAGTCAGAGCAGACAGAGGAGGAGGAGGGGGACGAAGCGGTTAGGCGCTAGGAGACGACGGGGGGCTACTTAGTGACAGGTTCTGGTCCCGAAGCCCTCCTCGCACTGTCCCATCTGGAAGTCCACCAGCCCCCCGCTAGTGATGGTGCAACACCATCCATCTTAGCCCGCCTCGGCCTCCCCCACCCACCCCTATCTAGTAAGCACTGAGGACATGGAACCCGGCGGAACACATCTGCCGGGGCGGCAGTAGCTCAGTGGGGTAGAGCTGGTGGACAGAGCGGGTCGTCCACTAACCGTAGGGTCGGCGGTTCGATCCCCTTGATCCCCCCCTACTCCTCCAACTGTCCACATGTTGGACACCACAAAATATACTGTTTGTAAATCGCTTTGGACAAAAGCGTCTGCTAAACACCCCCCTTTACATCTGGACACATCTGGTCATCTGTTGGGACACGTGGCGTGTGCAGGGCAAGGGCGCCTATTCCTTCTCCCTCCTCCCTCCAGTCTGAATCGCTGCCACTTTTTACCAGAGCTCCGTCTGTCCCTGGACACCCACATTAGTCCCCCCCCCCCCCCCCCACCTTTTGGGACCACTCAGTGTGTAGTGGATGTTCTTCCGCCCTGAACACCATCCTGAGTTCCTCAGTTAGTTTCACTTGGTGACTCTGAGGCTGAGGTGTCTCACGCCGGTGAGCTGTCGTCAGAGGGTGGGGCGGGGTGGCTTCCGACTGGCCTCACCGCCGGGGAGACGTCCACTTCCACCGGTGACAGCAGCACTCTGGGTTGGAGTTGGAGGCTCAGCAGGATTTAAAAAAAAAAACTGCTTCAATTGCAGAATCCCTATTACTTTAACGCCAACATCCGAACTTCTAACTTAACTTCTAACGTGTTGTTTTTCCCCTGCGTATGAATATATGCACATTTTAGTGACAAAACGCGTTATATTTTCCAAAACTAAATAAACATGACGATTTTCATCCCGAGAAAGGTGTAATAGAATATTAAGCGGGCGCATGTTCATACCACACACGCACTCACGCAGATGCGCGCACGCACACACATTTATTACCCCAGCCAGACAAAACGCAAAATCCGCCGGCATTCACCCGAGCATCTCTTATCTCCTCCGAGAAGAGAAAGCCGCCATAAAGCGTTGTCATCACAATAACACGAGTGATGGAGAGGCAGCGGATCCCCCGCCCCTGCAGTCTATTCCCCCCGGAGACCGACTCCATCCCCAGCTCTCAATTTGCCAATCAGACGGCTGCGAGACGAATCAGCAGAGCTCCGGGGTGTCTTACCCGTCACACGCACGCAGACAAGAAACGCAGACGCGCACGGGACACCATGCAAGTTGATGCACAACACTGCGAGTCGGTGAGTCACACACGCATATAAGTATGCCGTCGGGTTTACACACACACACACACACACACACACACACACACACACACACACACAAACACATACACGCACACGCACGCCTACCTCACTACACACACAGACACACACATACACCTTACCACACAAACACACACATACACATAAGTGCGCACACAAACACACACACACACACTCACACAGCTAACCGCACACCCACAAGGAGACACACATGCGTACACACACACAGCAGGTGGTACCAAACACTCACGGGTGACTAACAAGACTCCCGTCAATCAAAACCCTATTTACATGCGTTTAGCATCTTGTACAGTCTGGTCCAACTACGGGCCACAGCATCAGCCAGCCAGCCCAGCAAATTTATATGTCTATTTTCACAACTTACACCTGGGCACTGATGACTGCTAAAAATCAATAAACACCAAAGAGTCCAATTTCAATTGTTGACGTTTCTTGTTCTGAGGGATTCTGAATGTCTCCTGCAAAAGGCAAAGACTTTAAGTTGAGCAGCAGGTACAATACGAAAACTACTGGCTATTACTCATGCTTGTTTCAGTCCAAGACTGAATCATAAATCATAAATCAATCATAAAATCTTTATCAACAGATATATTTACTCAAATCAATATTGAAGAACATGGCACCCATGCATTTTTTATGTGCAACATCGGCTTTGAGCTGGGTTCGTTTTCAGGAAAATGTACAAATTATTTAAAACCCTGTTATGATTAAAATGCCTTGTTGCACTCTTGGTGGGCAATGATGCGTCTGTCCTCCATGTTGGAAGACTCTGTTGGTGTGTGTGTATGTGTGTGTGTGTGTGTTGTTGCCCCTCTAATTAACTAACCAAGTGAGAAACACACACAGCTTTAGATTCAGATTCCTATGGTCACACAGGGTATCAGATATGAGCCTTAATGAGTCAAGTGAGCGGAAAGAGTATCATTTGCACCGTGTAAATCTTGCCTTTTAGACTCTCTCTGAAAGTGGCGGGCTGCCAGACAACCATTCGCCCGCATCTGAATGAAGAGGCTCCGCTAATGTAAGCTTTTGTAACGGTTTTAAGTGAGTTCACCAATGTAGCAACAATAACATGGAAAACATTTTAGTCCTCGGTGACTTGGCGGGCCGCCAGCGAACTGCCCCGACTGTGTTAAACAGCAACGACGCACACACACACACACACACACACACACACACACACACACACTTGATCATCTCACTTGTGGCAGTCATCTATCGGCTCCATAATGAGGGGAGTGATCTGGTGATGATGGAGATGATGGTGATGTTGATGTTGTGATGATGATGGTTTGCTTTTTCTGCTAGCGGAGGTCGCAGCTCACAGATTGCAGCTCACAGCCCAAAGAGGGGTGCAGGAGAGTGAAGCGCTGGGACACTTGTTGAATGAAAGCCCCCCGACACACACCGCACTGACGTCACACCGACGTCAAAGACCGGCTGTTGCATCGCCTTTTGTCGTCTGTGTCTCTGGACAAAACGTTGCACTAGAAGACAACAGTCTATGGCTAACTAGCATAAAGGTGCTGCACCTGTTTGAGGGGATATAACTCTCCCTACCAGCCAGGTGGCGGTCGTCTGTATTCGTCAAAGGGGCACACCGGAAGACCATACAGTACACACAGGCATGACACAAAGCAGTGTTTGCCTACCTTTTCACACCACTCTCTCTCTCCCTCCGAGACTTTTCTGATGTAGATCCTTCCAAAGAAGAATATGTGAAAGTGACAAATGATCTGATGAGATAAAGTGGACAACAGACAATATTTGTTGCGCCGCCTACCTTCTTGACAAGGTCTTTTGCTGTTTTGCTCACTTTTTTCTTTTCTCGTGCATCGACTGGTCCATTGATTTCTCTCACAGACGGGCTCCGTCCAGAATCAACACGGCGAGTCGGACCGGGACCCGCAGACGAGGGCCGGCTGGACACAGTGAGGAGACCGGGACCGGAGGTCCGGCCCGACACTGTCCCACGGACCATCGGATCGTTTTACGCTGGCTTGAGGTTGGTTTTGTCTTTGGGTCATTGCACTGAATGGGAGATGGAAACACCTTTACCGAGCAAGACCTGAACGAAGTGAACATTTAACTTACATAACTGCTGCTTCGGATGTCGCGGTAGACAGTTGGATAGTTTTGCAATGCGTAACAGACCTGAAGTCTTCAGCTCGCTCCCGCGTTGTCCTGGACGCCTACGCCACCTGCTCATCACTTTTTTTGGCAAAGCAACGGTGAACATAAACCTCAAGGTTATGATGTCAGCCTAGTCTGTTGGAAATCCAAAGAAAATTAATGATGATGTCATCCTGGGGCATTTCCAAATCTAAGTTCCAAATCTAACAACAAAGAGCTCCATGAAATAACTGATAACTACACAACGCAAAGGCAATGATTCAAACAACATAGCAGCGTCCATAGCAACCACCATGGAAATGATTGGAAACTGCATTAACTAATTCAAGCTAACATGATGCTACTGTAGGAGGCATTAGCTTAGAAATAGCTTTAAATTAAATGTAGGAACCGTAAATAGAACAAATCACTCAATAAGTGACTTAATATAGTAGAAAGTAACCTACAGAGAAGCAACAGTATTATGAAACCCAGATGATAGGATGACTGAAAATTGCCGACTGAATATTGTATTTGCGCTAACATTAGTGCCACAAATATCACATGCACGTCAGCGCCAAGCACAGATCAACACAGTGCACACAGGCACCTCTCTAGACATTGAATGTCAAGGGAGAAACGGATGCAACAGTATAACATGTTACACTATGAAGAATGAGATGTAGGTGGACAAAGCATCCTTTTCAAATCAAGTCCTATTTGTTTCTATTTGTAGCAGTTCCGGTCTGCTATTCTGTATATACATATAGTTATATTGTTCTCCTCCTGACTGGAGGAGAGCAAAAGCTGAAGACTCATAGAATGTTTTTGGAGGCATCAAAGTTATTTAGGGGGACAGCTTTACCAAAACAATCCTATCATAGATTATAAGGCCGTCTACCCAATCAGGACAGTGTTGCCAAAGAGATTTGATTGAAATGATTCCGCCTGTGGCTGAGAGTTATTGCAATCATGTGTGCGTGTCCATGCATGCATGTGTTCCATAGCAACATAATTGTTATCCGCAATCAACACTCATCAGGATCTCCATATCTTTAAATAAAGTTTTCAATATCTGCTCTCACTGTATCTCTCATCACTTCACCGTATTTTGAAAATGTTGAAAAATAGCTTTCAGTAGGGTAACCATTCTGTTGAGGCTGAAGTGATTTTGTGCTTTGCTAATGTAAATCATCTAAGTTGCGTTAGAGAAACCTTTTGATTTATTTTAAATGTTTTAGTCATGCATGCTTTTTGCTAGTTAGCCCTACAGCACCAGCTAAGCTGTAGAGAGTATGTTCCAGTTTAAATACGGCCACCAAAGGCACAGCAGATTCTTTGCCGTCGACCTATCCAGTTTTATCCAGCCGGGATTCTCTCAATTGAAATCATCCATCTTGGTTATGGCGTAGATGGAGCATTTTCTTTGAGGCTTAAAGCCACAGCTTTAAACCAGGCAACAAGGTTACAAGTCTTACCATATTCATGGCTTTCCCTTTGATGATTTCATTGTGTGTAACAAACACAAACCTGATTTCATGCTTTTAATCTTTCAAAGGCCACAGGTAAAACAGGCTACACTTACAGAATGTTGATATGACCACATGCCGGCAAAATGAAAGTCCAAACAGTTGGTTCCTATTGGGTTGTTTACACAGACACTTACACAAGCTATTATAACTGCAATGTCCCGCTTTTCCTGATACAGTGCGTGCATACATGTGTACTTGAGTGAGTGTGTTTGTGTGTGTGTGTGTGTGTGCATACATGCATGCTTGCATGTCTGTGTGTGTGTGTGAGTGTGTGTGTGTGTGTACGAGCATTACATTTATATCCACTGGGAGACCCTGGCTGACCAATGGCTGCCAGGGCAGCGGCCCTGGCAGCCATTGGTCAGTGTATTGCACGTTCTATATTCCTGCACTTTACGGCTGTTTACATCCAGTGTTTTTTTGGTCATTACCGGTACTTTCATCCTTCTTGCTATAAGGACCGAAAAGGAGGAAACACAAATTGCCCTGTGGTAAAACGCCAGTGATGGCTCATTGGAGAACCTTTGGTGTCAAAGACGATCATATCAACTCTAGGATCATGTATACATGTTTCAGTTGGCCTTCGCGCCGTTGGCAGAAACCTGAATACTGTAATGTTATCCAAGGTAAAATAAGTTGCTGTCTTTAATGCTTGGATGATTCAAAGATTTTTGTGGATTTCAAGCCATTATTCACAATTTTGTCCCAAAAGATGTCGTTTCTTGTTGTAAATTATACTTGATAGTAGCCAGATTAATTGTAGAACCTGATAAAGGCCTTGCTTATTCTGAGATTGATAAATAGCTTGCTGTTTAGGAAATAATCAAAGATCCATCAAATGAAAGTAATCAAATTCGCTTTTATATTTTTCTTCATAGGCCGTCAATACAAAAACACATTTACTGGAAAATACAAGTCCCTGTAACAAATAAATCATATGACGATGATACATGTCCTTATGTAATTGCAATCAGTCTCAGTTCAGTTTCCTGCCTGTACTGTTGACCTTCACCTAATGGATCTATTAGTAAACAGTTATTGAGTAAACAAGCTCGGTATTCCAACTCCTTGATAACAAATCCTCAGGGTCCAAGCAGTGACTTTAAACAGCATTTTGCTAGAAAAGGTATACACATTAATGTATTATCATATTGCCGTGTTAGTGTTTATGGTTGTGACAATTAGTTTTTATAATGCCATCAGGATTATTTTGTGTTTTATCAATGTTCTGCTGCAGTTGAAACTGTTTTACGTTCTGCATTTATGCATTCTGCAAGTATTTTCCTCACCGGTATTTGCCTCAACTGTCCTGCACTGCAAACTTCACTGCAGTGACCCGATCCTGTAGATTTGCTCTCTACAACACAGCTCCTGACCTAAGCACCTGTCATCTCCCACCTTGACTATTGTAACTCGCTCTTAGCTGGACTCCCTGCAACCACGATAAAACCTTTACAGCGGATCCTGAATGCTGCAGCACGCTCATGTTCAACCGACACAAATTCTCCCACATGACCCCCCTCTTCCATGACCTCAACTGGCTCCCTGTAGTGGCTCACATCAAATTCAAGACGATGGTACTGGCCTACAAAGCTGTTCATGGAACTGCCCCTACCTACCTCCAAACGTTGGTGAAACACCATGCCCCTGCTCGAGCAATCCGCTCAACTACCTCAGCTGGTCGACTGGTACCTCCATCACTAAAAGGAGGAAAAGGTTGGACGGCGAAATCACAGCAATTCTCCGTTTTGGCACCGCAGTGGTGGAACGAGCTCCCTGCCAATGTCAGGACTGCAGAGTCAATCCCCATCTTCCGGAAGAAACTCAAGACCCACTGATCAGAGTTCACCTGAACCCTTACAATACTATTTCAGCCATCCTCTAGCGACCCTCCCCCTCCCAAAATAAAAAAGAAAAACCCTTCCCTCAGGCTCTTCTATGTTGTTTGTCTTGGCACTATATAATTGCTCTTTGTAACTTGGTACTTAGCCAGAGATCTTGTACACTAGCAATGGTTAACCTAGCAATTGAAATGCTTGAAACTTGTTCTGGTAACTTCCTTACTGTATTAACACCATGAAATGTTTCACCTTCTTCTGACAAATTTATTTTTTGTAAGTTGCTTTGGATAAAAGCGTCTGCTAAATGCCATAAATGTAAATGCAAATGTATTTTCCTCTGCAGTATGAAATGCCTATAATTTATGGTGCCATTATATGACATCCAATATTGACCATACTGCACCGACGTTCCTTAAGTGTACAGAGTAACTGTAAGGAGCCATGTTCCCCAGAGACTGTGCTGCTTCTGAAGATTTAAGTGTTTTTAAGTCACATATATAATGTAGGGAAGGGACCAAATAGACATCAGGGTCTAACAGAGGATTCGGTGTGCTGCTAACATTGGTTTATGTAAAAATGCAGTTACCTCAAACAATAGTATGGATGCGGCAGGTACCGCACTGAACCTTACAGTACGTACGTCTAAAAAGGAAGGATATTAAAAAGAGAAGACACATAGTTCAGACAAGCAGCACATGGGCCTGGCGGCTGAGAGCACGGCAGACGCCTGGCGGAACGGACGGGAACCGGGATGAATTCTGCATGTGAAGTAAAAAGTACAAAAGTACAAATAAAACCCAAAATAGAATGCATAAGTAGCGTCGAATGGAAGAGTCGAACCAAGAGAAAAGCACCGTGGTGTCAGAGAAATGTAGGTTAGTGGTTAGCGACGGCGGGAGAGAGAGAAAGACGAGGGTATTGTCAAGAAAGGTGTGAAGTGTGGCAAGGAGAAAACTTGTCAGGGAGAGACAGCATGTACCCTAAGGACACTTCCATCCGCATTGAATAAAAGGAATCAAAATAAGTTCCACAACATACAAGTGGATAATGGAACAACACGACGACTAACACTGAAAGAATATTCCTACTTGAAATATTACAGCATTTTTTTCAAATGGTGAGGTTTATGCTGGTGGTGTAACATGATTTAATACTTTTAATTACAGATATTTTCATAATTCCATTTATTATTCACATTATTGATTCATTAGCATGTCAATAACAACAAAAAAACGAAATGATAAAATAACCAAGGTTAATAACCAGATCAATATGCTGCATGTTGACACGGGCATGTGATTCTTCTTGTCAAAACTGTTTATGGAACATTTGTATTTGTTGCTGTATTGTTTTTTTCTGAATAACAACGTTCACTAAATCCCTAATCACATTGAACATCCAAGCACACTAGATGTCCAAACAGCCATGGTCCACTATTGACCCAGCCAACAATGCTTGTGTGAATAATTAATCGCACCGTGTTCTTTTAATAATTGATGAATGAAAATGTTCTAATTGCTGTGTCAAACCCTCCACCCTCTTGCTGAGTGTGTTTCCTTTTGTGACCGCGGTCAGTGGACACGGCGATCATCCAGTCTGCACATGTTCAGCTCTCCACAGACCTGGAGTTGTATCTGTGGAGTGGCGTGGAGGTGCACACCATATCAATGCAGAGCCATTGATTGACACGTGGTGTACAAAGCGGTCCAGATGTATACAGGCAGGAGTTGAGAACAAAATAATTGGAAACATCTCTTTTTTCAGTCCCAAGTCAAGACACATGTTGAATAAAGATGAACATATACTGTATATATACATATATATATATATATATATATATATATATATATATATATATATATATATATATATATATATATATATATATATATATTTATTTGTATGTGTGTTTTGATATTGCTGTATATATAAAGACAGGGTTCACATTTTCAATACACGCCCCATCAAATGAGGTCACTGAAGCAGCCCTGCGGTCCGTGTGAAAACGTTTGATTTGTGTGCGTGCGTCTCACCTGTCTTCTCTCTCCTCTCTGCTCGTAGAAAGAGGTCAACCGCTCAGGGGCCGCTGCCCTGGCAGCCATTGGTCAGCCAGGGTCTCCCAGTGGATATAAATGTAATGCTCGTACACACACACTCACACACACACACACACACACACACACACACACACACACAGACATGCAAGCATGCATGTATGCACACACACACACACACACAAACACACTCACTCAAGTACACATGTATGCAAGCACACACCTATGCACACAAATACATACACACACACACACACACACACACACACACACACACACACACACACACACACATATACGCAAACACGCACATATGCACACAAATACACACACACACGTATGCAAACACGCACATATGCACACAAATACACACACACACACACACATATGCAGGCCCGTGCATATGCACACACACACACACACACACAATGCCACACGCTGCAAGAACAGGAGGTTTACTCGAGATAAGTTTGTCTTCAGGGCTTTCTGCCAGAAAGCCCTTTCTGCCAAAAGCTTTCTGCTTGAAAGGCCTTAGGTCATGTGACGTTATATGAAGAGCGACAAAGTGCATGTAGGGAGGAGCTTGAGGTGGATGAATGGGTCAAAACAGGAGGATCAGCCAGGACACCAGGGTTTGTGTCCCATATTGTTATTTAAAGGGGGGGATAAGGAGATATACAGTATATGGACTTGTTTTTCTCTTCTTCATATCTCTAGTACAACTAGAGATGTACAGTAGAGTACAGCCCTGAACACAGTCATCATGGGGATATACAGGGGACATACAGCATATGAACTCTGAATTATGTCCATCTGTAGAGATATACAGTAACTCTACTGTGGATCCCTTAGTGCTTAGCGCAACACAGCGTTGCCTCTAGTTATAGAAGAAATGCGGTGAGATGAGACAATTGACTTGTTTTAGCGCAACGCACTACCAGTAGACAGCTTTGAAGCTACACTTGCTCGTGCAATGTGGGGTTATTCATTCATCCAACTTTAACGCAGCATTATAAAGATCTGTTTGAGTTGAAAGCTTGAAATAAAAGTTATCGTTGACAGTGAAAGCAGTGGGTGTAAAGAGTTCACGTGCATAAAAAAGCACAGAAATATTGCGTGCTTGAGTGTGTGTGTGTGTGTGCGTGTGTGTGTGTGTGTGTGTGTGTGTGTGTGTGTGTGTGTGTGTGTGTGTGTGTGTGTGTGTGTGTGTGTGTGTGTGTGTGTGTGTGTGCATTACATCCACTGTGAGACCCTGGCTGACCGATGGCTGACCAACTAACAACGCCCCCGGAGCAGCTGACCTCTTTACATGAACCAAGAAGAGGGAGAGGACAGGTGAGACAAGTGGGTACCAACCACACCTCCTCACACACCATCCATCCAGTGCATCCATCTGTCTATCTTCCCTCCAGCGATTCATCAATGCATCCATCCATCCATCCATCAGTCTAGAGACCGTCCATTCATCCATCTTACGATATGCTCGTGTCCTCCATCCACCGGCTGCCCCTGGGGGTCCGGGCTGGTGGGGGGCTCTGCGGGACCCTCCTCTCCGCCAGGGCGTGTTGGTGACCAGCTGGACGACTGAATGAATGAGGACGGGCTTGTTGCTTTGCTCCTCTTGTGTGCACCTCAGCAACTACAGCGTTTCTACACTGGTGTAATCTCCCACCTCTAGTTCCCATCTCTTTGCCGTTTATCTCTCTCTGTCAGCCTCCTCTCGTCCCTGTCCGACCGTCCCTCCATCGCCCCCTTCCCCTGATCCCTCTCCCCCGTTGTTCTTATCTCCCGTGCCCTCCTCGTGGGTTTGAGCACACGACAGAAAAAGAGGGAGGGAGCAGGAGAGACCATGTAGAAGGCGCATGGAAAAGCACGTGCACATTTACATGTTTCTATAGCAATTGCCTTTCAGTATCACGCACAGCCTTACGTGTGACCTGATTTTACACACACAATGAATTATTTCGTTTTGAAGGGCACTCTTTTATCACAGCATGCACGATGCAATGAGGCTAAAGAGACCACACTTTGCCCTTTTCCACCAAAGAAGCCCTTGATCAGAATCAGAATCAGAATCATTTATTGCCATTTTTTGTGATTTGTGTGATTGTGAACTGGTTCTGGACCCGTGTCACCGTGCCGCTATCTGGCAAACCAGGCCGCAGTTTCGCCGCTCAGAGCCGTGAA
>JAXIVH010000011.1:1192599-1200099 GCA_036785325.1 Urophycis tenuis
AGCAGAGGTCTCTCTCTCAGCAGAGGTCTCTCTCTCTCTCAGCAGAGGTCCCTTTCTCTCAGCAGAGGTCTCTCTCTCAGTAGAGGTCTCTCTCTCTCAGCAGAGGTCTCTCTCTCTCAGCAGAGGTCTCTCTCTCTCAGCAGAGGTCTCTCTCTCAGTAGAGGTCTCTCTCTCTCAGCAGAGGTCTCTCTCTCTCAGCAGAGGTCTCTCTCTCTCACAGAGGTCTTTCTCTCTCAGCGGAGGTCTCTCTCTCTCTCACAGAGGTCTCTCTCTCACAGAGGTCTCTCTCTCTCAGCGGAGGCCCCTTTCTCATCAGAGGCCCCCCGTGTGAAAAGGAAGGAGGAGAAGAAAAAGCTGGCGGCCCACCATAGGGACGATAACTTTGGGTTTAATTAGTTCATGGAAACTTGATGAGGTCTTGTGGTGTGCATCCAAGCTAATATAAAAACCATAGGAGAGGATCTTCAGCTCTTCATCTCCCCCCGCGAAACCGCCCTCATTATCCGGCTTGGTAGTCGGAGGATGATTAGAGAAGTTGAGTTCTGCTGATTAAAAATCTGTGGACTTCGACTTCCTTACTCATCTACCCAGAAAGCTCAGGGCTGTGGCTGCAGTCTCCCTGCAAGAGGTTAAGCTTACCGCTACATGATAACTTAACTCAGGCAAACAATTTGGGAATTCTCTCAAATGTTCCACCTGAGATGGTTCAGAGGTCAGAGCAGTAGCAGAGTGGTGGAGAACATGCAGGGTGCACTTACATTACGTTGACTTTATTCAATATCATTGATCGTGTTGAATTCATAATCCCTTAATAATCCCGTGTCCGGATCGTTCCCACGTTCTACGATGCATTGAGCAGCTCTTTGCTAGAAAGTGATGAGACCATTTCAGTGCATAAGACCTTGGACTTGTTCCGAGTATAATGATGACTGGACCGGTCTTTTAATTCCTTTCAAATCAATGTTGGCAATATTAGCATAAACCCTATGTTTAATCATCATTAGTGTTAATGCAGAAAACCTTGGACCAATGTTTGTTGACTTTCAGTGTCTGTCCGCTTTATAAAAACAAAGACAGTTAGATTAAAATGTAATTTGGTTTTACAATTCATTAGGAGCGACTGAAAAACAAAAGAGTTTAAGAGCTTCCCCACAGCGAACTCAAAATGAAACGAGGTCAAGAAACACAAAAGATGTGTTCTCCCTCCCAATCTTAACATGTTTACACTTTTCCCCTGCTGTTAATTGATTTGTTTAAAGCCCATGTTCGATAGTCCTAATCCTACAGATGTGAATGGATGTTGCTAATGATGCTATGGCTTTAATTATCAACAATGCTACAGCACTTTTGATGTGGCTATGTCTATTTGTGGTGTGTCTCTAGGGCTCCTTGTGTAATTGGTAGTGTTGTTGACGTAACCCGTGTTGTTTTTCGATAATAGCCAGATGCCGTAGTGCAGTGTTTGCCTGCGCTGCACAGTGCAGATTAATCATATTTGTGGTGTCACTGTATGTAGCTCTCATCTACTGTAAAATGTACGGGCTGATCCTGAGAACATTTTGAATAACAATCCACCTTGAAAGCTAATTCCTCAACATCGTATTTTTGTTTATATTTTAGATTCAATCAAAAAATACCTACAGAAGTTCTTTAACTTTTAATCAGGCTTATAAAACTATTCAGAGATCCATAGATATAGATGGGACCAGTGTGTGTGTGTGTGTGTGTGTGTGTGTGTGTGTGTGTGTGTGCGAGCGAGTGTGTGTGTGTGTGACAGACAGACAGACTCAGTTCTTCCCGGGCTGTCACTGCATCACAGTCTACAGACAGACAGGCAGACTCTGTTCTTCCTGGGCTGTCACTGCATCACAGTCAACAGACAGACAGACTCTGTTCTTCTTGGGCTGTCACTGCATCACAGTCTACAGACAGACAGTCTCTGTTCTTCCTGGGCTGTCAATGCATCACAGTCTACAGACAGACATACTCTGTTCTTCCTGGGCTGTCACTGCATCACAGTCTACAGACAGACAGACTGTTCTTCCTGGGCTGTCACTGCATCACAGTATACAGATAGACAGGCTCTGTTCTTCCTGGGCTGTCACTGCATCACAGTCTACAGACAGACAGACTCTGTTCTTCCTGGGCTGTCAATTCATCACAGTCTACAGACAGACAGACTCTGTTGTTCCTGGGCTGTCACTGCATCACAGTATACAGATAGACAGGCTCTGTTCTTCCTGGGCTGTCACTGCATCACAGTCTACAGACAGACAGACTCTGTTCTTCCTGGGCTGTCAATGCATCACAGTCTACAGACAGACAGACTCTGTTCTTCCTGGGCTGTCACTGCATCACAGTCTACAGACCGACAGACTCTGTTCTTCCTGGGCTGTCACTGCATCACAGTCTACAGACAGACAGACTCTGTTCTTCCTGGGTTGTCACTGCATCACAGTCTACAGACCGACAGACTCTGTTCTTCCTGGGCTGTCACTGCATCACAGTCTACAGACAGACAGACTCTGTTCTTCCTGGGCTGTCAATGCATCACAGTCTACAGACAGACATACTCTGTTCTTCCTGGGCTGTCACTGCATCACAGTCTACAGACAGACAGACTGTTCTTCCTGGGCTGTCACTGCATCACAGTATACAGACAGACAGACTCTGTTCTTCCTGGGCTGTCACTGCATCACAGTATACAGACAGACAGACTCTGTTCTTCCTGGGCTGTCACTGCTGGACGCATGCATGCCAAAGCAGTTGATCTGGAGACGATGTGACAAAACATACATTTTTAATTTACTTCAAATTAATTCCCAAATGTTCTTGAAAATGTTGTCACGGTGATCAGTTGGGATTGGGCCTTCTTACCCAGGGAGGGAAAAATCTTGGCTCTTTCATTTCATGTTGGAAAAAAATAAATAGAGATACCAGTCTTTTTGAAGGGAATTGACAATGATAACTAGGGAATATGATTGGTACTTATTGACTCTACTACGGGCTGTCAAAGCATGTGCTTGTGAAGAAGGAAGTGCAATTTAAACCCGCATCCACACACAAAATGACTGCCCAGTTCAGCGATTCATATCAGGTGTTTACGTGAATGACAGTGTTCAGTGAATGTCATTTGACTTGGCCCCGCATTTTTTTATAAAATAGTTTCACCGGCCCTTCTCTCTTCTATGTATTAGATGATGACTAATACTAATAAGATTATGACTTTTGGTTCATCCACAGCGTGTATTTAATCATACCTGAAAATACCTTGTATCATTTTGTTTTTTCTGAACTATTTCAAAGAGTCGTCTGGAGGTACTTATGCACGTGCAAAATATGCCATATTATCACTTCAGCACATCCTTTCTCTCTCTTCTGTCATCGCCGCTCAATGTCTTTTGAAGTACACTCATGTCTCAAATGGTGTTTCTCAAGCAACAACAGAAGAAGACGAGGATGTGATGAAAGGGAAAGTGAAAGTGAAGCGAGAAAGGTTGTGTGTATGTGTGTGTGTGTGTGTGTGTGTGTGTGTGTGTGTGTGAGTGCAGGGATGGTAGTACCATAGGACTACATGTCCGCCAGACACTAAGTAACAGGGAGCTAACGAGAGTACAGGAGATCCGGGGAGTGGATAAGGGCTTTGTGGACGTGCTGGTGAGTAAAAAGTCACACAAGGGAAATAAGAGTGCATGGATGGGGACTATGAGATGATGGAGGAAGGAGTGGATGTGACAAGGATGGGGACAAGGAGACAAGGAGGGAGGCGGAAACAAGAAGAGGGACAGAGGGTCCACCAGGGCGACCCCTAAATGTAGCCTCGGCTTTAAAGCCAGCAAGACATGCGCACAGGAGCACGTCGATGTGCGTGGACAGATTATTTGTGTTTAATGTTGGGTTTATCAGTTATTATTGATCAAAAGAAACAGGCGTCCATTTGCAGTGGGGACCGTGGAATGAAGCATTAACATTGTAATGGGGCTCGAAGGTCTTGGTGAGACAGAATAATGAATGTAGAGTCGGCTCATTTCATTGGCAAGGCTTTTATAACTGCCGGGCTACACATAAAATCCACTTGAGAGTTATTAATAATGGAGAGACAGGAACCACAGGGGGCTGAAGGAAAATATCAAAGGATTAAGGTTTTTACTTTGCTCAAATTACACCTTCAGATGAATATGTTTCCCTTGAAGACGCCCGCAAAATCTGTGTTCTTATGCGTTTTTGTCACGTGACACGTGTCCTCTGATATCATGTCTAACTGGGGAAAAGTGTCACATGACCAGACGGAAGAAGAGCACATATTTAGGTTTTTACTCAAATTACACCTTGAGATGAATATATTTCCCTTGAAGACGCAATCTGTGTTCTTCTGCCTCTTCGTCAGGACACATTTCCACAGTAAAAGATGGTATTAGAGGACAGGGATGTAGCGCAGATTAGGGGACTTCATTGACACCAAACAACAGTGCTATTAAAGTCATAGTATCTCCTTGCCTACACTTGCTCAACGACTTGGATCACAAAAAGCAAAGGAAATTAGTCCAGAGGGTAAGAATTGGGTCCACATATTCTTGACCATCATTCTTGACCATCTGTAAGATATTATCATGACATTGTCTGATTAGAAAACAATTACTCAAATAGCCTCAATGAAAAAAATAGTCTCTTAATTTCAAAACGGTTCCAGTACATTCCATTGTAAACAGAGAAAACCAGGAGAATATATATATACATACATGTATGTTTACCCTTACGTATTTGAATAAAAACCATTCAGTCTAGGGGTAGGGTCTTTCATCTTTTTTCGTTTATTTTATTAGAAAAAAGTCAACACACCATAAAAATTACATGTACAAAACTATAAGATTTGAAATTGTTTTATGTACACATACAAAATATAAAGCCCAAAGAAAAGGTGAAAGGAGCACGAGCAGGAGTGAGAGAGAGTGACTCTGAGAGGGACCGGCTCATTATGAATGTGTTTTCCATAAGCATGGCTGAGGCTGCTGTACTGTCTGTACTCTACTGTCTGTTCTGCACTATTCTGTATTGTCTGTACTGTCTGTACTCTACTGTCTGTTCTGCACTATTCTGTATTGTCTGTACTGTCTGTACTCTACTGTCTGTTCTGCACTATTCTGTATTGTCTGTAATGTTCTGTACTCTACTGTCTGTTCTGCACTATTCTGTATTGTCTGTAATGTTCTGTACTCTACTGTCTGTTCTGCACTATTCTGTATTGTCTGTTATGTTCTGTACTGTATTGTCTGTTCTGCACTGTACTGTAATGTTTGTTCTGTCTGTACTGTACTGTCTGTTGTGTATTGCCTGTACTGTATTGTACCATCTGTACTGTCTGTACTGTAATGTCTGTTCTGTCTGTACTGTAATGTCGGTGCTGTACTGCCTGTACTGTACCATCTGTACTGCACTGTTTATTCTGTACTGTACTGTAAAGTACCATATGTACTGTCTGTTCTGTACTGTATTGTACCATCTGTACTGTCTGTACTGTAATGTCTTTTCTGTCTGTACTGTAATGCCGGTGCTGTACTGCCTGTACTGTACCATTTGTACTGTACTGTACTGTCTGTTCTGTACTGTATTGTACCATTTGTACTGTCTGTTGTGTATTGCCTGTACTGTATTGTACCGTCTGTGCTGCACTGTATTGTACCATCTGTACTGTACTGTAATGTACCATCTGTACTGTACTGTATTGTACCGTCTGTACTGTACTGTATTGTACCGTCTGTACTGTCTGCACTGACTGCCCTCTGAGCACAGAACCAGAACAATGATGATAGGGAGTGTAATCCACCAACAGAAACACACACATGCGCTCCCACACACACACACACACACACACACACACACACACACACACACACACACACACACACACACACACACAAACAATTAGCCAGAAGTCAAGTTATCCATGCATTCCTTTTATCGCAAGGAAAACTTAGTTGTCAATTCCTCAGTATTATTCATGGTAAGGAGTGGCTGCTACTAAGTTTAGCATTCATGGTACTTCATGAGGCTCTTCCCACCTTTCCCTGTCAGTGAAATGTGTTGACTGTGCAAATGAATATTCTAACGTTGTGCTAACGCAACACAGGCTCCACGGGGAAGTTGGAGATGACACCGGATATGGTGATGGTGGGGAAGGCAGCGATGACGATGGGGTGAGTGATAACCTACAGTGACGATGATGACGAATGTGACATATTGATCATGGTGGTCATAGTGGGTACACTGTGTAGTCATATATTTGCTGCCAATTATAGACTAACCGGCAACATATATTCGTTTATAACTGGTGCTTTTGTTTCAAAATTGAGCTGTGGATGTAATTGTGATGCTGGTAATGGCCATGATAACAATTCAATGAAAATCTACTAATATTTATCAAAATAATAGCAATGGCAATGTTAATGATGATGACAATGATAATGATGATGATGATGATGATGATGACGATGACGATGATGGGGGTGATGATGAAGATGCAGAGTGAGAAGTGGAAATTTGGCGTCTTCTTTTTTTCTTTTTCATCCGCCCATCCGTCTCTCAGCTGTTGTGCTTGTCTGGGGTTGTGAGCGGTCTGGGTGCGTGCTGAAGCCTCTGTGTGGAGGGGGGGGGGGGGGGGGGGGGGTCTGGAAGAGGAGAGCAGGAGAATCAGAGAAAGTAGTGGAGAGCAGTTAGAAAGGACTTAGTTTATAAAAAAAAATCAAACACAAAAAGTCTGTTTCTAATTCAAAACCCAAATTGGAAAAACGCAAAATTTCGCAATCAGATGGAAATTAGCATATAACTGAAAACGACACCAACTCGAAATAGTTTGAAGCCAAGTGACAGTCAGTGTGCTTGTGTGTGTGTGTGTGTGTGTGTGTGTGTGTGTGTGTGTGTGTGTGTGTGTGTGTGTGTGTGTGTGTGTGTGTGTGCGTGCGTGCGTGCGTGCGTGCGTGCGTGTGTGTGTGTGTGTGTGTGCGTGTGCGCATCTGTGTGTGCATGGGTCTGTTTGCCTCCGTGTGTGTCTGTATGCGTGTATGGTTACGCATATGTTTGTCTGTGCGTGTGTACGTGTGTGTGTGTGTTGGTATGTGAATGGATGTGTGAGTACGCAGGTCTGTGTGGGACAGGGGTGCAGCAGGCTAAATGGTGCACCCCCAGTGTCTCTCCCCTTGTTTACGCACATTATTAAACGCATCCTCCTAAGTGACTATAGATTTATGGGCAAATGTGCAGGGAAACAATTTGCCCGCCTCCGCCCTCTTGCTGAATCAAAACAAATCCGCCCGTTTTGGCTGTCATTAGCAACGTAATGACACCTCGCGTAACGACCGCCTGTCACATCACACTCTAAGTAGTCCTTGCACAATGCACCATTGTGTGAATGACTGGCTGACCGCCTGACTGACTGACTGGCTGGCTGACTGACTGAATTGAAGATCGGACATTTTGGTGCAAAAAATGAGCAATAACCTAATC
>JAXIVH010000011.1:1205099-1227599 GCA_036785325.1 Urophycis tenuis
TACAGTATATTTGTGCCATTCCACCACACCATTGTATTTGAACAGTTTGCACTGTCTACTATGGAAGGTATGGTCTCCACCCTCCCCTCAGAGACGCAGTCCTTCCCCTGTATGCTGTTGTTCCGAACAATACAGCATTGGTTTTGTGTCTGCAGGGCGGCTGATCCAAACAGCAATGGGCCCCCAAGGGCACCGGTCAGTGTGTACGTGTAAAGTTTGAGCGGGAGTCGATTTGAACAATGTGAAGAAGAAGGAAAAAAAAAAAAAAAAAAAAAGGAAAACGATTGTGATTGTGAACGTGATTACGAAACAACAACAACATAAAAAAAATAAAATCAAGACGCATAACCGAACAGCCTGCGCGGCTCGGCCCCTCACTGTCTCCGCCCCCCTCCCACAAAGGTTCTAATCGAGTATGTCGTACAGAAACAACAACAACAACAGCGTTTCTCTGGAAGTCCGCCTACGTTTCCTTCAGCCCGCGTGTCTTCTGAAGTGGAGCAGCTCCTCGCGGTGATGAGAGCGATATGGCGGTCGGGGTGCCGCACACTGGGCCCACCACATCAGGGGGCGCCCCGGACCCCTCTGGCAGCAGCACAGTCGCCAGCACAGCCAAACATTTAGGATGTTCACAATATTAGCATCGTTTTGTCTCACATCAAGGACATGCTTTTGGCACGTCGAGTGAGAGAATTTTTAAGTGAGTGAGATGGCGATTTATGCCGTGGAACGGGAGTTATGATCACCAACTGGAGCTGCTTTGCCACACGATTACCAATTTGCGGTGAGGTTGCCTGGGAGACCAAGATAATTAGCCGCCCTATGGATGCCATCGAAGTAAACGGACAGTGAGATACATTGGCATACATTGATTTATGGCTTTATGTCTTTTAGGGTTCTACTGAAGTTGATAGCTGGACTAATTTACACATTCTATATATACAGTATATACACACTCACTCACACTGACACACACACACAAACACACACATTGGGGAAAGTTGTTGAACTGAGAAGCACTTGAACCCAATTGTCCAATAAGCTAACATGACCCAACGCCGACCTTGAGAAACTGTACCGAGCCACCTAAGTGGCGGCTATATTTACTTGCGGCCTCCCAGCAGAAGTCTATTAATATAACCGTTGTCATCCAGAGATCAGTAGAGTTTGTGTATGTCCACTGTACAAGCCCATGCATGTTTCATGTGTGTGTGTGTGTGTGTGTGTGTGTTTGTGCGTGCGCATGTGTGTGTGTGCGTGCGTGCGTGTGTGGGCATGCTCTCTGCCAGACACGCAGCGCCAGTCACCAGAACCGAATAAGCAAACAGAACCACTTTGTAAAGCCAATAACAATTAAAAAAAAAAACTAACGACATTAGTCACTGCAGGAACCGCCGTGCCGTTCTGCGCCATATGTGGAACCGTTCCGCCGGTTCTCCGCAAACTCCGCCGGGATCAAAGACACAACACTAATGTGTTTTTGTGTTTTCACAGTGGCTCATGGGTTTTCCAACACGAGCGAACGCTGCATTGAATTCCATCGAATGGAGGCCATCCATAAAGGGGAGGCATTAGGTTGTAATGTTCACGTTGTTGTTTCGCTGTCCTCCAATTGTGTTACCTGCTTTCCGAAAATTAAAGAAACGTTGTCCATGTAGAAAAATACATTCACATAGAAAGATGAATGCAACATTCATGGCATTGGTCTACAATGCAGTCAATGATGTACAATAGTGGAAGGACCGTATACCACAAACTGTGTGCACATTATGTGTGTCTGTGTGTGTGTGTGTGTGTGTGTGTGTGTGTGTGTCTGTGTGGGCATATGAATGCTCTTGGTGAAAAGCCCCCCTACTGATTCTATGCATCAGGGCTCAGGTTGTTTCCTACCTGTGTGTGTGTGTGTGTGTGTGTGTGTGTGTGTGTGTGTGTGTGTGTGTGTGTGACTGTGTGTGTGTGTGTGTGCAGGTGAACTTGGAAGGTCGCCCCTGAGGCAGTCAGTTAGCCACACAGCCACCTCCCCTATCAGCTCATTATATCATCCACAAAAGTTTATAAATGCACCCCCCCCCCCCCCACACACACACACACACACACACACACACACACAAGACAGATGGGAACGCCAGTACAGAGACAAAGAGAACCTAAATAAATAATAGCAATACAGAAGGAAAGATAGCGAAATGCCTGAAAAGAGAGGGATGGAGTCACACAAAGAGAGAGCGAGAGAGTGAGAGAGAGAGAGCAAGAGCGAGAGCGAGAGCGAGAGAGAGAGAGAGAGCGAGAGAGAGAGAGAGAGAGAGAGAGAGAGAGAGAGAGACACACACACTGACTGTGGGGGGGGTTAAACAACAAACATGATTTGCCTCCCGCTGTGAGACAGTTACGACAGTAACAAGGCAGCGTGCTCGGCGAGGCTGGCACTGTAATCCTGCAGCCTGAAATCAATTAGCCCTTCTTTATTAGACGGGGGTGTGCGTTATGGGCCACTCCTGACAGAAGGACCGTACGCTGGGTGAGTGTGCTTCTCGAGCTCAGAGGTCGGGACCCGGCACGGGCGGAGAGGCCGAGGCCATTTGTGCTCGGGCGGCAGCGTGGGCACATGCTAATGCATTAACTAATGGACACGACCTCGTGGTTCTTTTGGCCTTTTTTGGATGAGACGACCACGCTTTTTAGCGGGAAGAGGGTTACACGCCCCCCCCCCCCCCTGTGCTGTCAGGTATGCTGTTAAGTATGAGGTCAGCAGGCTAATATGCAGATGACTCACCTGCGTGCGCGGTGCCGGAGCTCAGAGACGGGACCCTCCGTAGCAGTTCCTCATCCGGCACCACGGGAACAGACGCCCCCCCCCCCCCGCCCCCCTTGACCCCCGGCCGCTAGGTAGAAGCTCAGCAGTCATGAGTCCAGCCGGGCCCCTGTTGGCTCCCCACAGATACACAGGTTGTCAGATCGCATCCCGTCTGACTCGGTGTCTTAACTCCGACTCCAGCTCAGGTTCCATGGTGGTCCGGTTTAATACCAGTATGGTCGTGGAAAGCTTCGGCGTAGGGCATCCGGCGGATCTCTTTTTTAGTTTTTCGTCTTCTTATTCAGTTTAGTTGAGCGGCATCCAGAACCGATGTGCTCAGTTTGGGCGGTCCCAGCGGAGTTCAACCCCT
Organism: Urophycis tenuis; assembly: GCA_036785325.1. NCBI lineage: Eukaryota > Metazoa > Chordata > Actinopteri > Gadiformes > Phycidae > Urophycis > Urophycis tenuis. The sequence continues at coordinate 1,208,264 of JAXIVH010000011.1, forward strand.
CCCTAACCCCGGCTCCATCCATCAGCACGGCCATCATGTTATTATTCCCCAGGTCCAGTTCATCACGTGTCTCAGGCAGGGAGTCTCAAGTGCCTTTGTTTTCTCTGTGCAACAGATGTTCATATCCCCAAACAGGCTCATCCGGAGTTACGATTAGTGTTCATTATCAGTGGGTTTTTTGTATCTATTTTTTTGCTAGCCAATTTTTTTTTGTATATTTTCATATATTTTTAACTGTCGGGTTATCTTTTTTATAGGCTAGGCTTTCACTGTAAGTCCTTATGTTGCATATCCAGATGGCATTTACTCATGTTTATATCCTTAGCTATCTTTAGACAGTCCGGTGTTGCTTACGTTGTTATCTAATCCCACCTCATCCATCTTGTTGCTGTATATCCGATAATCAGTTAAATCCACATTAAGTGTCGTTCCATCAATGGACGACAGATACGTTTGGCAGTTTGCCTTTCCTTGGCAACAAGCAGCCAACCAGAAAGCAGAGATTGTTTGCTGCCGTCGTCCAATCCGGAGCATGTACAATACTGGCTGGCCAACCCGTACAAGTTGCGGTCCAAACCTCAATGGGATGCAGGGGGGCGGGGGAAACAAAGTAAAGGGGCTAGTAATGGCAGACAGCACAGCACACAGAGGAAGGGGAGGTGGTGGTGAGTTCTTCATGGGGTTAACCAGGTGTCCCTCATAGCGGGGTTCCAAGTGCTGCTTCTTCCCATCGTCCAGAAACGTTAAGGCTCTGTAAAGAGAGAACATGAAATTAGACGTTTGAAGTCAGGATGACAAGCCCCATGGTAAGGGTCATTAAAGTTAAATTAATTCTACTCTATACTCTACATAATGGAACCAGTAACACTTATAGTTATATATTGATGTATCTTGCGGCTGAGGGTTTGACTCCGAGACAAAAGGCACCGTGTTCTCTCCGCAGCCTGCCTGCACACCGACCTGGTCCCAAACATGTAGTCTACTGTAACGTGCTCTGGATAGAAATGTGATGGAGCAGACATTTTAAATACTAAAACATTATAGTCGTGTCATGACTCCTCATCAGTGGGCATCATTTGGAGCATTCTTAAACTATAACTGTACCGACACTTGCATTGGGATTGCGTCATTTGATTGATCTATTTAGGGGTAATACCAATGAGATTGTATTCATAAAATATATTGCAAACTGAGGTATGAACTGGTGTGCCAGTAGTGTAAGCACGACCAGGGGGTTTGCATATTAACTGGCGTGCTTTCGGTCTGGTGGAAATACAATAGACCCGTTGATGGGCTTTGATTGAAACAGAAGTACTTAGAAAATGCATTATTCATCGTTCTTCTGCGAGACCTTTAGAAATGTCAGTGGAGTACACTTTGAAATGATTTAGAAATATGTAGATTAAAAGCTACCCCTAATAGCAAAGTTGCTGTGTATTTTATCGCCCAGATGTTAGGAAAAAACTAGCTAAGTGCTAATGACGCACAAACCAATGCTCATAACTTATTATCAAGGAGGATGTTGTTTGGGTATACTTTAATGTTTGTCACTTATTCCAAATCTGTCATTCCCTTGTCACTGTTATTCCCCATTAAAGCTCAAAGCACGCCGTCAAAGACTCTTGTTTTCTTCTGTTAATGATTGTAAAAGAAGTCACATCACGGTAAGTTAAAGGGATGGACAGCTGAACTATTGCCCTCTAAAGGCTTGCGGCAGGACAAAGCCAACGTCATATTTTTTTTCATGTATTTTTCAACAACCAAACCCCTTGAGGGGAGACCATGGCGACTCTAGCCAAGCCACTAAAGCATAACGCCCCCCCCCCCTCCCCTCCCCCCCCCTAAGGGATTGCTTGTGGCCGACCGCGGCGTCTCCACCAAGCCAGAGAACGCGGGGGAACGTATCGAGACGCCCGGCGTCACCGGCGTCCGTCCATTTGTCAGGAGAAATTATTCCTCAAGTGTTTTTTTGTCATGGGAATATTTCCCAGCCGCGCCTGATCTACAGCGACCATTTACCGGGCGTCAGCCCACTGCCGTCGCCTCGTGTTCGCCCATCCATCACCAGCACCTCCACCTCCCCCGGCCTCCACCCCCCGCCCCTCCACCTTCATTATCAAACTGTCCCACACGCTCATCTCTTTCCCACTCCATCACTCCTGAACCACGCGGGCGGAGGGACGGGTGGGTGGAGGCGACGGGGCGGGCGGCGGTTGAAGACAGGAAGTGGAAAAGCCATACGAGAGGCGCTGGTGATGGATATTGGGGAAATCACTTTTTTTTTTGGGGGGGGGGGTTGTGTGTTTTCAAAAAGCAGAGAATAGAATGATTGATTTCCTGCAGAAGGCAGTTGAAAGACAAGTGGGGAGATGCACAGAAGATGTATCAACAAAGGCATGGAGGGGAAGCAAGATGTGGCATCCAGAGGGAAGGCAAGGGAGTGAGAGAGAGGACAAGGGAGCGGGGGAGAGAGAGAGAGACAGAGAGATGCACAAGGAGGCAAATAGGCAAATAGTAAGGATCCAAAAAATGAGAGAGAGAGAGGTTGTAAAAAAGCTGGCCCAGAACGGTGATTAAAAGACAGGGGGGGAGGGGGTGGCGGGCGAAGGTTGAAGAGGGTAAGATAAGGTTAACCTAAAGTATAAGTGAGGGGTGGAGGAGAATACAACCAGGTGTGGGTCACTGGTGACGTCGGGACAGGTAGACATGGGGGGCCCATAGGCCAAGGAGGAGCAAGTCAGATGGGGGGGGGGATTGGAAGGGTTGTGTGAGGGGGAGGGGGAAATAAAGGAAGTGGGGCATCTCAAAGTGGCAGTCATTACTCTTCCTGTGTCGGGGTCCGCCCACTGCCTCTGCCAGGGCCCTTAGATCTTATAGTCTCTCCACGCGACAGTTTGAGGCCACCCACCGTCTGCTGCCAGGGCAACCGTGAGACAAAGAGAGAGAGAGAGAGAGAGAGAGAGAGAGAGAGAGAGAGAGAGAGAGAGAGAGAGAGAGAGAGAGAGAGAGAGAGAGAGAGAGAGAGAGAGAGAGACAGAGAGAGAGAGTAGGAGTTATGGAGAGAAAGAGAGATAGAGAAGAAGCAAGAGAGAGAGAGAGGGAGAGAACAAGTGATAGTGATAGTAATAGAGTGAGGGGAAGATAGACAAAAAGGTGATGAAACACAATATTGAATCAACCTCAGATAGTAGGGCTGGGCGATATGGACAAAGACAAATATTTGTATTTTCTGACCAAATACTTTGATATTAATATTGCTGTAATTCTGCAGGGTTGACTATTGGTGTGTTCACAAAATATTTACACATTGTTATTTTTGATACATAATCATCGGTAACGTGAACACATTGACTGAGTGGGTAAAGACAAGAAAATAGAACAGCTAGAACAGCCTGGTGCGTTCACAAATGTACCTCACATGTGCTGTTATGCAGCCTTTAAACCCAGGGAAAGACAACACTTACTCCACACCAGGTTATTCCCCAGCCCTATCAGAGAGTCACGCTCAGCGCAAGGGCAAATGGAGGACACATGACGGCGAGAACGGGGGATAATGAAAGCAAAGGCTGGTGGGAGGAGAGACGGAGGGGTGAAGAATAGGGCCGGGCCGAGGGAGTGACACGGAGGAGGGGTGATAGAGTGAACAACATGGAGGAGGGGTGATAGAGTGAACAACATGGAGGAAGGGTGATAGAGTGAACAACATAGAGGTTAGACATGCTGCAGGGTCATGGATGGGCCAGTGGTGAGAACACACGCACACGCGCACGCACACACACACGCACACACACACACACACACACACACACACACACACACGCACACACACACACACACACACACGCACACACACACACACACGCACACACACACACACACACACACACACACACACACACACACGCACACACACACACAGGTCTCTCCTCTATGTTCACACTTTGCTAAACACATCCTTTTTCTTGTCATTGTTGACCACTCTGCTTTTGCGTGGCATCCTTGTGGAAACAACCGCGTTCCCCTAAGAGCATATGTTAACCCGTACGCTAACAAACACTTTGTGTAAAAGCGCTTGGAGCCTTCGAGCTACAGTGCACCGAGACCCACTCACACATGCATCCCTGCAATCGATTCCCCCCCCCCCCCCCCCCCCCCCCTCGCATGCACGCAGTGACCTATACGTACCTTCGGCAGCTCAGCGGCTGGTTTCATGCAGCACCGCTCGTCTTAGTCTGGCTCTTCTCTAAGTGGTCTTTTTCAAATGTCCCATTTGTGCTCACACAGCGAATAATCACAGAGCATAATGATCAGGTAACCTTCACCTCACTTTAGATGTCTTTTCGTAGCACAAATACTCACGCATGTGCACACACGCACACGCACACACACACAATGTGTCTGGCGGAGAACGCCATCGGGTTCCACTTTAGCGTAGAGGAACGCAGAAGAAGAAAGTTTCATCAAGGGACAGCACTTTCTTAATTCACATAAATACATAAGAAATAATATTTAAAAAAAAGCCTTCCCTCTCTGTAGGAAACACCACACATCAGGGCTGGAGAATGCACCTTCAAAGGGACGGAACAAAACCATATTTTTTAACAACGCGTGGTACGTGCTTTCGCCGGAAGGGCTGTTGTTTTTTGGGTGTTTTTGGTCTCTCTCCCACAACAGAGGGGCCTTTCTGTTTATCTGTCAAGTCCTCTGTTCCTCGGGCCCCTGTGACTCATTGCAGCCCGCTCTCTGATCAGATCAATGATGTCTTTCTCTGCATTGCAGCATCCTGTGTAAGCCACACCGTGGATACAGCCTCAGCCAGAGCGGTCCCAGTGTTCAGCCTCTGCGGACTCGTAAGCCCCAAACCACCACCCCCACCAGCCTCGTTGTGAGTGCGCTACACAACCAGCTTTGCTCAAAACAATATGAGAAACAGGATTTTCCCACCCATTCAAAATGGCTGACACAGCTTCCTGCAAAGCTGTTCCCATCTTGTAAAGAGCGGTCGGGGGCGCTGGGGGGACACTATTGCAGATGTGGAAGTAGCCTTGTTCTCCAGCAGATGTAAGAATGATCCTCTTGTATAATGTCCTATACAGTATGCCCCTTTTTGGCATTTGGTGCTAAGCCTCCCCTTAACAGCTTCTCAACAGTGTTTGTGATAACTGCAGGCCAGACAGACATCTCAGGGGAATTCTCTGGTAATTCAATTTGTACCACGTCCAAGATGTCCAGAATTTGAATAGGAATGATAATTGTATCAGTTATTAATCTGCACCAGGTCTTGAGTTTGGGTTGAGTTGCAGGAGGTGTTGGATGCGGAAGGCTGTTTTACAACCACTGCTTAAGGCTTTCTGGATCAATAGCAGAAAATATGTCCTCCCACTCAAATGCTTTTACAATTAGATGTCAGCATTAAAATAAATAAGCTGTTTATTACCTATCCTCAGCCCATATATTTGAATTAACCATCCCTGTGACGCAACTGCTGGGACAGCAGCAGTTTGGACTAAACACTGGTTGGTGCATGAGGCACAACACGACTACTTCCCATTATTTATGTTCAGGTGACATCTGTTCCACGATTTCCGGTGTTTCAACACAAAGAGTGGTTTCCCTGCAGTATCATTGTTGGGTGTTTTCTTTGTTTTCTCATTCTACCAAGCCGCTGTACGTTCAAGGTTGTCTTCGGTAGTTGCGGCGATGACAGTTCAATTTTGGGTTATGTCAGGATACACAAGGTAATTAGAGCAGCGAGGGAAAGAGATGCTCATTTGGCGGTACCATCAACACATTTTGAGGGATTTTGCACACATTCTGCCAGGGTATTTAAGGTGAACTTATGAATTAGCATGTCCTCATCTGCTCTGTGCAAACACACACACACACACACACACACACACACACACACACACACACACACACACACACACACAAATACAAACACATTCACCATTCACACACACACACACACACACACACACACACACACACACACACACACACACACACACACACACACACAAACACATTCACACACACACACACACACACACACACACACACACACACACACACACACACACACACACACACACACACACACACACACACACTCTTCCCAGTCTTCCTTGACCTTGGTATCACCCCCTGTCCACTGCGACTGAACTCCAGAACCATTGTGTCTCTGTTTTGCTGTTTTGCGAGTGTGTGGTTACAAGACAAAGTAAGCATCCTGGTCAGTTTTTAAAATGGTTGTGCGATGCCAAACATGACAGTTGGAGATCCAGTGTGGAGTTCAAATGAGCGTTGTTGTTGCGGGCCCCGTGCCGGCTCGCTGTGTGGACGTGCGTTATGTCGATCCCACTCCAAAACTCCAGTGGAGTTGATGAAAGTTCAAATTGCTCCAACACTTACTGGCTAAGCTGCCACTCTATATTTGGCTACTGCTACTCGCTATCAACGTGAGCTTCAATGTCATCTCGCTTCAACCCATTCTTGAGGGCCAATTGAATGACACAGCCCCTCCCCCCCAGATAAAGAATTACCAGTCAGCTATTGTTAGCCTCTCATGTAAAATGGTTTGCCCAGTTATCGCAGGGCTAATGACCCACGCTGGTTCCTCTGAGTGTGACTGGGGAACAGTGATTGGACCGGCTTTGTGCTGTGGATGGGTCTGATTCTGCATACCAGTTCCTATAACACTGTCCCAAACTGTGCAGAAAAAGTACTTAATGATCTCCACTTTTCAGTTTAGTTTTCCTTCAGAAACACTTACAATGTAGAAATACAGCAAAGTATTTGGTCATTGTAAAATTGCATTAAAGACTAATGGTATATTATTACATTTTTTTTATCAGGTATCTTATTGTCTCAATTCAGTGTATGTGCTGTGTGGCAATGTGCATATTTTCCTCTTAGTGAAATCTATAAAATATATGATCCAATCAATTCAACATTAAGTGCACCCTAACAATAAATTGAATGAATGGATCCAATCCTCTTTTCATAATGTGGGCAATTCAGCTTGCCCGATTCACTCACCCAAGTTTACCCTCTCAGCTGAAATGTGTACCCCAAAAAAAAGCCTTTTCAATGTTTTTCCAAATGTATGAGAATAATTCCTTCAATAGGTGTGTACTATGGTGAAGGGATTATATTAGGAGATGATGTATTACTGAGGATTCAGTTGGAATATTGTCCTAGAAAGTTCAATAGCTGTAGGAATATCATATTGTACAAATAGAAAGAGACAGGGCTAGGAATGCTCTATATATCTTCACAAAGCCATATCTACATATCTATATATAAATATTTAAACCCATGTCTGGCCTGGTTTCTTACCATCCATTTCAAATATATTCAGACAATAAAACCAAGCATTTGCCACTGCATGCATCCATCGCTCTGTAGCAACCTCATGGAAATCTCTAGACGACCGAAGAAGAACCAGAAACAAATATATGTTTGTAACCTTCTGTCTGAGAGCGAGTCTGCATGGGAAACATCTCCTGAACGCGCCCCCCCCCCCCCCCAAAAAAAAAAAAAAAAAAAAATGAAATAAAATAAAAGTGTCTCAAATCTCTCTTGCTGATATTGGACTCTGCGGTCCTCCCTGTGTGCCCTGCAGCTTACACAGCATTCTTACACTACTCTGTGCTTTGCCGTCACTTTGAAGCCTCATGCCGTGTGTCAAAACCTGAAAGAAAACAAGCAGTTTCAAAGGGCAGCCAAAGTTCACGTGTCTTCCGGAAACGACGTATCCGTCTCCTCACACCGCCGCCGGCGCCGAGGTCTCGATGACCTCGCTCCCTCTCTCTCTCTCTCTCTCTCTCTCTCTCTCTCTCTCTCGCACACCTTTCTCGCCCTCACCTCGGCGATGTCACTCTCTCAGACGTGGCACTATTTTACACGCGCGCTTTGTCTCCTTGGCACTACAGAGACAGTTTACTACAGACAGACCAACACCGACCGACCAAGAAGAATAGCACAACGCCGGCCCTCCCAGTCCTCCTCAGACTTCTGTCCTTCGATAACACATGACATAACACATAACATAACACATAACACGCCGTTGAACCGAAGACATGTCACGACTGTCCTGTCCCGCCCACTCCGTAGAGCAGGGCATTAGAGTTGCCAGGGTGAGGGGTTTGACTCCCGGTGGGTCAGCCGTGCTGAGAATGTATGACGTAAGCCAAACTTCTCATGAGAGTGGAGAAGGCATTTCCCTCAAGGGACGTGCGTAAAGAAGGGTCCCTTTGTCTGAATGTTCACATGTACTTCTGCCGGGATGGTTGGTGTTTAGTGATTGTTGGGGATTAATAGTATGGTCAGAAGAAAGAACATGCTTGCTTCATACTCAGATTGTCTGTAGTTTTAAACAGGAATGCTAAACACCTGCTCCTGCAGTATTGAGGGTCAGGCTGACATGAATAAGTAGGCAGTAGTCAACACTTAAAACACTTGAGGGAGGCTTAAAAACACCAGGGAAGCATCTAAGGGGCTGAAAGACTACATTTTTTAAATCTCTCTTTGAGGGCATTTAGAGCTGTTCCCTTGAGACCCTTAATGGTGAAAAATAACATAACATAACAAGTGTCGATGTATATAAAACTAGACCCCAGCAACCCATACTACAGATGCATACACTCACACACACACACACACACACACACACACACACACACACACACACACACACACACACACACACACACACACAACACACACACAAACACACAAACACCAAACACACCCACACACACACACAAACACCAAAAACACCCCCCCCCCCCCCCCCCCCACACACACACACACACACTTAAATGTCGGTATCTCCCTTGCAGAGGCACCTTTGTTTGCTTTCCCACCCCTTCAGTTTCTGACTGTTCAACACCCTTCGTCATTTCTCCTCCTCAGTTGCACAATGTCTCCCTCCCACTCGCCCATTCCCTCTCTGATGACTGCTTTATTTTTGTTTTGCCCGCTTTCTGTTCTCTGCGAGTCCTCCTCGACATATTCTACAGCCCTCTATCTCTCCATCGGAAATGCTCCTTCCAAGGCTGTGCTCTTTAACTCGAGTCTGTATCTCCCACTGTCTCTCTCTTGTTCACTCCCTCTCTCCCTCACACGCTCCCATTCGCTCGCTTGCTCTGGTTCTCGCTCTCTCTTTCACATTCACTCTGTGTCTCTCACTCACACCCTCTCTCTCTCGCCCTCTCCCTACCTGTCAGTTCCTTGGGCGAAGTGAGTTCTTTGGTGACAGATGGCGCCCTGCTTTTCATCTCTATGGCAACCCTGGAGGAGAGGCGGGAGTTGGTGGGCGACAGCAGCTCCTCATTGGCCAGGGAGTCAGTCCTCTTCATCAGCGCCCCTGTGTTGCTGCTGCTGCTGCTGCTGCTGCTGCTGCCCTCCTCCACCAGCGCCACCGTGTCCCTCAGCGTGTGGGTGGGCGACGTGACCCTGGAGTGCGACAAGGGGTGCTCCCCCTGCCCATCAGTCACTTTAGAAGCCGAGCGAGGCATGAGCCCTTGCCCCCCGCCACCACCACCACCACCACCACCTCCTCCACCACCACCTCCTCCTCCTCCTCCTCCCTGTCCGTTGCTCTGCGTCCTCGGGCAGGCGGCGGCGGCCGACGGGGAGGACATGGCCGCCTTGCTCTCGGCGGCGGCGGTGGCGGCGGGGCCCTGGTGGTTGTAGACCTTGTAGCGGATCATGAGGATGATGATGAACACCAGCACCGAGGCCACGATGATCCCCCCGATGATGATGATCATGGTGCCGCCCAGGAAGTGGCTGTGCAGCGCCTGGCACTGGCTGAACTCCGTGTCGGTGGTGAAGGACAGGCAGCCCAGCGGCCGCGTGGCCGTCAGCGAGGTCACGGCGTCGTCGAACACCGACAGCACGCAGAGGTCGTAGGAGCGCCCCGCCGCCAGGTCGCGCACCAGGAAGTCGTTGCTGCTGGACGGGATCATCCTGGGAGTCAGGGGGAGACAGGGGGGAGACGGGGGGGGGGGGAGACAGAGGGGCAGGTTGTTGTAGTGGAAGTAAGAATTCACTCCACAATAATCAACTGTGTTTGTGACACACACACACACACACACACAAACAAACACACCATGTTGGGGTAGATAACTATGTTCGCCAAGCAAGAAATGTAAATCTTTGTTTTTGAGATTGGATATTGACACAAGAGATGGCAGTACACAGATACTCCCATGGGGTGGCATCTGTGCAAGCAAAAAAAACGACAGCAAAAAAATCATTAAAACAAACCACTCACGGATTCCCAAAGCAGAAGCCACCCGATTGCCAGCCGTAAAGCTACTGGTACTGAGCACCATAACATTATGCTCAGTTAATTACAAATCCATCTTCGGTGGAAAGCACAACCACCTACGGTGGCGAGCATCAGACCTGCGCTGGCAGCGACAGTAACGAAACGCAATGACAGTAACTTAACGCAATGACAGTAATGAAACGCAATGACAGTAACTTAACGCAATGACAGTAACGCAATGCAATGACAGTAACGTAACGCAATGACAGTAACGAAACGCAATGACAGTAACGTAACGCAATGACAGTAACGCCACACAAAGACAGTAACTTAACCCAATGACAGTAACGTAACGCAATGACAGTAACGCAACGCAATGACAGCAACTTAACGCAATGACAGTAACGTAACGCAATGACAGTAACGCAACGACAGTAACGCAACGCAATGACAGTAACTTAACGCAATGACAGTAACGTCACGCAATGACAGTAACGTAACGCAATGACAGTAACTTAACGCAATGACAGTAACGCAATGCAATGACAGTAACCTAACGCAATGACAGTAACGAAACGCAATGGCAGTAACGTAACGCAATGACAGTAACGCAACACAAAGACAGTAACTTAACCCAATGACAGTAACGTAACGCAATGACAGTAACGCAACGCAATGACAGCAACTTAACGCAATGACAGTAACGTAAAGCGATGACAGTAACGCAACGACAGTAACACAACGCAATGACAGTAACTTAACGCAATGACAGTAACGTCACGCAATGACAGTAACGTAACGCAATGACAGTAACGTAACGCAATGACAGTACGAAAAACACAATGACAGTAACGCAACGCAATGACAGTAACATAACGTAACGCGGCTCCACCCGGCCGCCTTCCTCCCCCCAAAAAACGTGCCATTCGGGAGCAGCCAGAGGCTAACGGCGTGTTCCTCACCATCCGCCCCTGACGTTAACATGCGCTCGCGCTGCCGCCGCCGTCTTGTTGTGACTCGTGTGTGATTGCGTTACGGCCACGCTGATGTGATCTGCGCTGTAATTGTATAATGGCGCACAGCGGTGCCTGTGGCTTAACAGTCATCGTGCTTATTTCCCCAAAGAGTGAGAATTCATAAACCTGTGATATGACAAACGCTGTCGCGGTGCCCGCCGGTGATTCCTCGGCCCCTATAGCCGCCTTGATGCCGTCTTTATTCTCACCTTAAACAGACATTTTCACCGTCATTCCTTCAATTCTACTTCTCCCTTGAAGATCCCCAGGTAAACAAAACCTCTCAGAATTCAGCCAAGTAAAATAGCAAATAGTTACAAAGCTCTCTCTCTCTCTCTCTCTCTCTCTCTCTCTCTCTCTCTCTCTCTCTCTCTCTCTCTCTCTCTCTCTCTCTCTCTCTCTCTCTCTCTCTCTCTCCCCTTTATGTTTTTCGCCTCACGCAGAATGCCTGAACACAGACAACTCTCAACAGCCCCGCAACTTTTACTGGGCTTTCAGAGCTGCCCAACAGAACTGTCCATCAGGCGTATTCTCAAGGCAGCTTGTCTGCAGTAACGTGTGCCTTGTGTACCCCATCGCTTTGCATATGTTGAATCAGACCTGGTCTATGTTCAGGTCTACGGTACCGTCAGACATATGGGCCTTTGTGAGGTATGCTGCAAAGTACATGCACACGCGTTGGAGAAAACTTCTACCTCTCAAGTAGAGTACATTGTATACACACACACACACACACACACACACATAGAATTAAGTATCGAACAAAAGCCTTTCTCAAGTATTTGCGAGGCCAGCATGGCATTATCCGCGAAAAAAGGTGGTTGTGTTGTGCTGTGTGGGAGTCCTTCCTCACAACATATGGTGGTTCTCAGTCAGTCCATTTCTAATGAGGAAACACATGCTCATGGAGTCATTAGGAAACATTGACACTTATATTCAGTAGCAAACCCAGCAAACCTACAGCCAAGAACCATCCAGTTCTACTCCCTCTTTTTTTATGGATAGAATTGAGTGTTTTGTCATTACGGTAATAGATCATTTGTGTAATCACAGTCCATAATCTTGAAAGACACAACCTTTCCCATTGTTTTAGCCATCTTATAGAACCAGCCAATACGAGTTACAAAGATAGGGTCTGCTTAGATTGTGTTGGTATCACTTGATGAATTGATACACCCATATTAAAAGACACAGCATTAACACAACAGAATACTGCCTCTTTTTTTTTTTTGCAGGCTACGAAAAAGGAGCTACACAGGAACTTCTGTGTTTCCATGGAGATGACGGTCAGGGTTATGCTAACACTTTTGCAAAGCGCTGTTCTTTCATAGTACAAGTATTCGGGTCGGATTTGGTCACAGCTAAGTTCATTATGACAACATTTTTGGTAACATGCTTGCTTATTTAAGGTATCTGGCTACAATTGCTTCCCCCCCCCCCCCCCCCCACCCCCCCGTCACCTATCATTAAGCCCCGTGCACAACAGACAATTTAGCATTTCTCTCTACACTCTGTCGTAAGTGTGCGATGTGACATTTCCAATGGGGAACAGCAAGTGTGTGCCTTGGAATGTGTTGTCTTGGATACATGGGCATGGCATTTAGAAGTGTTCACTGAGCACAACACACACACACACACCGGACACGCACACACGCACATGCACACACACACACAGACACACACACACACACACACACACACACACACACACACATCTGCGCATATCCTAGGGCAAGCACACACCTAAAAAGATTGTTACTGTCTTTGTGTTTTGATGCATTTCGGAAATAATGAGAGAATTGTATGGTGATGTCTGCAAACACGTGCAATACAACCCTGCGGCTGCACTGTTTTCCTCAATATTCATTCACTTCCTGCTGCTCTTTGTCATCACTCTTTCATGGCTAACTACTGCTTTCAATGACAAGCCCCTCAACAACCGCCTCCTCTCATATCTAATGACCCTGATTGCTAGGGTTAGCGTTAGCATTTCATTAGCTGTCCTTCCATCCCGTGGGCCCATCACCACGGTTCAACAGGGAGAATTGCAAATTGGGAAGTTGCCGGAAAATATCACCAAAGTCATTTTCAGAGGATTAGCATGGAACAGTTGGCGTCTTAAAGCACTTAAGACAGGAATAACACCTTCACGATTGATTGGCTCGCATTAAGGAAAAATGCATTAATTCAATTCATTAATTTATTATTAGTTTCTCCAGGGTTTAAATATATTTTATTTGTACAAAGAGTCTAATGTATTGTATTATTGTATTGTATTAAAATAGAAGGAACCATAATATACATTTTTCTTCATATTTGTTGACATATTTTGATAAGTAAATCACCAGTGTATTTGCTTCCAGGCATATTTTAAGGAATTTGAATATTTTACCTCACTGAATTCTTGACAAATACAAGTCCAGTCCCCTAGATATCGGGCACTACTGGGTTTTTTATTCTTAACATAATTAATCTGACTTTAGTTTGGAGTCCCTCATGGGCCGTTCTTTGGTCCCATCTATTTTCCTCCCCTTAAGTGCAGTCTGTTGTGTCTACTAGCTACAATTACCACCAATGCACTGAGGACAGCCCAGCTGTTTGGTATCGTAAGTGTAGTCTAATCTTTCCGAGACAACGTGGTTATGTTTTATAATTTGTCCTTCAACCGAACACCACGAGAACTGAGGTTCTCACTTCTTATCATTAGCGTCCGCTTCTCGAAATGCTTCTTGTTCTCACATTCATTCATACAGAAATCATAAATAATCACTCATCACTATTTCAAAACATATCTACAGTTTTAAATGTAAAGCACCTTTCAGAAATGTGCCATTGGTATTGATTTTAAACGCATTTCTTGAAGACCTATTTCATTTTGACCACTGGACCTGCAGAACACTTATGGACCTGTGTTTTGATGTAGTGCCATGTCTGGCAGCGCAGTGCTCTCCTGACATGTAATAACAACATTCACACTCAATGGTTTACACACCGCGCAGTTGCGCTTTAAGTGCATTGCTAAAGGAAAACTTTGCACTCGATTGAACCTGCGACCATCTCATCACACAACCTGCTCCCGCCCCCATCTTCAGTCTCTCCTCATCCTCAGGTACATCTGATATCTGATGAGATCTTATGCGGTTTGTGTACAACAAAGGTGTGGCCAGCATGAAGTCAGAAATGCCCCTAATAGATGCTAATTGGCTCATCATCAGCAGTCCTACCTTATTAATGTCATTGCTGTCCTGCTGGGTCAGAATCAGGTGACAGGTCCATTGTAAGGGCTCATTAGAACAGTTAATTGACATGGCTCACCCTGCTTGTGTGTGTGCAGTGTGCGCACTGCCCACTATTTAAAAAAAAATCAAAGTAGAGATGACATTTCCTCATTCCCATTTGAGCATGATTGCGTGTGAGTGAGGATGCGTGCGCGCACGTTAATATGCAGTTTGTGCGTGCGCGTGCCTTCATTTGCGTGCACATGCTTGTGTGTGGCAGTGTCTGACATTTCCATGCTGTCTGGATTCAGTTATCTTGACTGACAGACGGTGTTTAGTTTGTAAACACTGTCCATCAATCCACCCCTGCTCCTTCAGAATGTACCTACACACACACACACACACACACACACACACACACACACACACACACACACACACACACGCTGTCACATCCAGTGCACTGAGTCCCGAGTGTTGATCTAAGCAGAACGTCGGCTGAATACTTATGATAATGTGTCCTGACTGTTTTTTTTTTTTGTTTTTTTTAAATAATTTAACGTGCCAATTATTCCTGGAGAGCAGACAGAACAGAACCGAACAGGGCCGAGGGTTGACAGCGAAGTCCCAGGGCAGCACTCGCCGCGAGACACCAAGGGAAAATGGCCGAAGTTATCTGAGCCGAGCGCGAGCAGATGGAGAGAAGCGCGGGCGAATGGAGGGGATGAATAGATTAACATGCTACGTTGGTGCGCTAACGGACGCCTTGGGAAAGACCGCCGCAGCGTCGGTTGGTCAGCACTGGTCCCGCAGGTGCGGCGACGTCGGTCCGGGCTTGTCGGCCGTACGTCGGGAACGTGATAAATAAATAAACCGCTTCCTGGTGGTACGCCCTCAATCGTCTTATTTCCGCAGGGCCAATACCTCTTCCTGTCAGGAATGGTCTATCCATTTCCATGGGTAATAGGATTATTTTTTTTATGGTCTCTAGCTGTTTTACATTTCGGGTTGTATTCCCTCTTTCAATACTTCTTATTTTTCTTCTTTACAACCCCCCCCCCCCCCCCCCCCCACACACACACACAAACACACACACACACACACACAACCTCATGGTTCATGGCACCCTTTTGGAAGCATTCTTGTACCGCACAATTACTCATCATTATCGCTGGCGTTTCTTCATCCTTTATGTTTGCTTTATCAGTGCGGAAAGGCATCCAATCTGGTGCCCTTTGGCTCAAGGTGTGTGCTCCTAACACAAAGAGGTGCTGGCTTACTGCACCGGGTATCTGTGGTGGCATCTCACCTTCCCCTGGACTGCATAGCCCTGGCAGGGCTTCTCACTGGGGCGGTGCAAGAATACAGTGGGTGGGTGGGGGCAATGGAGACAAATCTACAGAACTACTGGAATCGTGTACAGTCACCTACAGTAAGGGTTGTGTACCCGGGGGGCTGGGACGTGTCCCCAGCCAAAAGGCCAACGGCACGCATCTGGATTCACTGGAACTCTTTATTCACTGGCACGGTGAATAAAGAGTCCACTTAATGGATTCAGTTAGTACACACAAGAAAAGTGTTGTGGACCCACATAATAACATACTAACAGTAAGTGCACAATGGCTCCGGCTGCGGATGGGTACAGCACAGGGGGGCTGAGCCAACGTGTCACCGGAGGTGTCAGAGAGTCCGCACATCTCAGATCTATTGCTCACACTTCATTTTTCGTATGGTTGTCAGAACCAATTGAAACAGCTTTGGTATTATAAGTGTACAATTCGGGGAACCCATCTCCAGGGTCCATCAGCTCTAATTGCCTCTGATTAATGTTCAAACTATCACTCATGCTTTCATTCTGTTCTCTTTCCCTTTAATGTAATTCACCTCCTTCCTGCCCCTACAATCTTGGCATGCTGCTTGCACGGAATAAAATGTACCATTTAGATGGGTATAGAATATGTCCAATATGTCCATCTTATTTTGATGAGTCTGTTGGCTGTTACCCCATGAGGTTCTTAAGTACAGGTGTCAATCACCTGGTCATTCAAGGACTCGTCTCCACAACAAACAAACAAGAAGCAAAAAAACAAAAATACAAAGAAAGTTGACAGCATAACCCACTGGTTAATAACAGCTCAATGACTGCAGTGTCTGTGTCCTCAAACCGCGTCATCTACATTAACGCAGCCTACAAAGCTGTTAATGGAACTGCCCCTACCTACCTCCAAGCATTAGTGAAACACCACGCCACTGCTCGAGCACTCCGCTCAACTACCTCAGCTGGTCGCCTGGTACCACCATCAATAAAACGAGGAAAATGTTGGATGGTGAAATCTCAACTCTTCTCCGTTTTGTCACCGCAGTGGTGGAACGAGCTCCCTGCCAATGTCAGGACTGCAGAGTGACTCCCCATCTTCCGGAATAGACTCAAGACCCACTTGTTCAGAGTTCACCTGAACCATGCATAACCCTACCCTCATGCTCTTTTCTGTTGTACGTCTCGGTCTGGTTAACCTAGCAATTGAAATGCTTGAAACTTGTTCTGGTGACTTTCTTACTGTATTAGCACAAATGAAATGTTTCATCTTGTTATGACAAATGTACTCTTTGTAAGTCGCTTTGGATAAAAGCGTCTGCTAAATGCTCTAAATGTAAATGTAAATGTAATGCATCAGAAGCATTGGTGGTTGGGGTAAGAGTGATCACTAAGGTTATTATCACGATGGCATCACCTTGACATAAGGCAGACAAATGTCAAATCCACTGCTAAATGACTCTAGTCTAAAGTGGCAATCTCAAAGACCACCAAACATTTTCAAGTAGATAAATGTCCGTTTAGTCACCATCTCGCCAAGTGAGGGAACGCGATGGTGACTGAGCCCGCGGCCCACTGATGAAAGCCCTCGTGTTTGCAGTGTAATGAATGTTACACGCTGGGCGTCGGAGGCAGCTTTCCATGGATTCAGATTCCACCTGGCGCAGTAAGTGACACGCTATAAATCACCCAGCTGCGGTTGTTCCACCAGAGAGAGTATGGCAGAGCTGCCGCAACAGACTCGCTCTTCAACTCACTCGTGTGTGTGTGTGTGTGTGTGTGTGTGTGTGTGTGTCTGTGTGTCTGTGTGTGTGTGTGTGTGTGTGTAGGCGCATACTGTTGTTTCCCCCCCATAGGGGCCGCCAAAGACAACTAAACAGAGCCCTTGGAGAGCGTCGCTTTAATGAGCAGTTGTCCGATGCTGTCTGTCACAAATCTGCTGGCTCCGGAGGGGCAGAGACCGGCTGCAATCATAGCATTTTAATTCTGCCATGTCTCGCTCTTGCGCGCACACACAGAAAGTTGGAGTGGTAAGTGGACGTAAAACAAACAACAGGAGGGGAGACACAGACACTCAGATCGACTGGGGGACAGCTCAGTGTCCCTGACAGCGCCGGCGCGGGTCAAACGGCGCTTATTGTAATTGCTTGTTTCTAAATGGGCTGAAATTGTGCCAGGTGATTGTCAATTGCCTCCCAAAAACTATGACGAGTGCCATCGACGGGCACTCATTGTGTTACAGGATGGCGGGGAGGACAGGAGCCTCCAGAGCTCATTGAGGGGATAGGGCTGTAAGGCACCATTAATATAACGCTATAGTGTTTCAGGGGCACACACACACACAATTCACATCTGTGGGACCAATTAGTACCGATTAGGCTAACCTGCAGGTCTTTGTAGATGGGAAGGAACAGTATATACTGTATATATATATATATATATATATATATATATATATATATATATATATATATATATATATATATATATTAGAGGAGAACATTGTGACACACAGACAGGACAGAGTACAGACTCTCTCGCTCCTGCTCCCACACACACACACACACACACACACACACACACACACACACCAAAACAAAAAAAACAGTCCCATGCTGCGGCTGTCATAATCACACAGAGGGAAATGTCAGTCTTTTTGTCAAGCAGGAGAGGCTGACAGAATCAATTAGCAGCCAGGGTGAATAGAGGATACTGCTTCAGCCATAGGCTCACCACTCGCTGTGCCTTTATACAGCCCAGCTGTGTACCGGAGTGTGTCGCTTTTGGGTGTGATTTTCTGGATAGATGTTGCAGTCGTGTATACGCAATTCTGTTGATGTGAAGTGTGTGTGTGTGTGTGTGTGTGTGTGTGTGTGTGTGTGTGTGTGTGTGTGTGTGTTTTTGTGTGTGTGTGTGTCCGTACGTCTGTTTTGTGTGTGTGTGTGTGTCTGTGTGTATGGCTTTGTCTGTCTTTTTTTCTGTATGGATTATGCATTTGTGTATACTGTATGCAGTCCTGTGGGTGAGATGTGTGTGAATGTGCGTAGTTTTGTGTGAATATCTGCGTGTATGGCTTTGTGTTTTTTCTATGAGTGTGTGTGTGTATATGTGTGTGGGTGTGTGTATGTGTGCATGTTTGGTTCGGTTGGTGTAATGTGTGTGTGTGTGTGTGTGTGTGTGTGTGTGTGTGTGTGTGTGTGTGTGTGGGTGTGTGTATGTGTGCATGTTTGGTTCGGTTGGTGTAATGTGTGTGTGTGTGTGTGTGTGTGTGTGTGTGGGTGTGTGTATGTGTGCATGTTTGGTTTGGTTGGTGTAATGTGTGTGCGTGTATGCACACAAGTGTTGTCTATATCCATGTCTCTATCTGAGTCTATATCCTTGTCTGTATCTGTATATCCATCTGTGTCTATCTGTATCTGTATCTGTACATCTGTCTGTCTCTATCTGTGCCTGTATCCGTATCTCTATTTGTGTCTGTATACTATCTGTGTCTCTATCTGTATGA
>JAXIVH010000011.1:1229866-1247366 GCA_036785325.1 Urophycis tenuis
TCTTTCAGCTCCTTCCGTCAGGCTTTCTTCAGACGTTTCACTTGCTTTGTTCGTCTGTGTGCGTGCCCTGCCTCTCTCCTCCTCCTCCTCCTCCTCCTCCCCTTTTCTGCTTAATTGTTCTCTCTCTCTCTCTCTCTCTCTCTCTCTCTCTCTCTCTCTCTCTCTCTCTCTCTCTCTCTCTCTCTCTCTCTCTCTCTCTCTCTCTGCTATAGTCCGAAGAGAACCTTGATGAAGAAAAAAATTTGAAAATTTGAGTGAAAATGAATGTCTTTGAAGTTATTGTAATTCACGAAGGATAAAAGCAGCACCAATGCTTCAAATGGCTATGGAAATGTCCAGGAAACACCCAAACAGTACTCTCAATGTCATATTTGCCCACTGTAACATTTTGAATGAGGATTTTATAATTAGTGGGAATAAATTACAAGACTGAAGGATTTTAGCTACCACTTTCAATACAAATGGGAATAATTATTTTTGCCCCTTCTAATCATATATTTATTTTATTCAGTGTAACAGAATTAACTTGAATTAATTTATTTTCCCAAACTCAGATTTTATTCTACGTTTCTGTTTATTGGGAAGCTTTTATGCACTAGAATGGGTTATGCATTCTACAACAAAATACAAAAAAAAACCCTAAACCTTTCCAGATTCAATATTAGAAAGAAGTAATTGATAAATGTGCCACACATTTTTGTAGTTTAAAATGAAAGAAAAACTATTGTGGCCAATACATAATATATCGGCATTAGATAATATATTTGCCTACAATTTCTAAGTACAATACATTGCAGTTTTTTTTTAATATGGTGATGTACAATCCTGAGAAATAAATCAAGCTCTTCAGAATACAGATGTTACAGGCTTAACCTCTGTGGGGCTCAGGGCGACAACAATGGGAACTTAATGGGGTCAAATGGATTAGAAAGCAATTGGCAGAGATGCGAAAGCCAGGAAGCGCCAAATAATAGCAAAAATATAGAGACAATGAGAGAGAGGCAAACAGAGAGCGGGGGGGGAGAGAGAGAATGAGAAGGAGGGAGATATAGAAAGGGGAGAGAGACAGGGAGATGGTGGATAGATAGATAAAAGGGAGAGAGAGAGAAGAGGGGGAGAGAGAGAGGGAGAGGGAGAGAGAGAGAGAGGGTGGAGAGAGGGGGGAGAGCGAGAGAGAGAGAGCGAGAGAGAGAGAGAGAGAGAGAGAGAGAGATAAAGATAGAGGAATAAAACAATGGTTCCAGGTGATAAAAGCATTGATTGATTGCCCAGAATGCATCATGGGATTTTTTGTTGCCTATGCTTCGTTGTCATTTTTACCGTCATGACAAATCCTACATAAATGTAAATATACTGTATCCTAGGCATAGCGTTTTTTCCATGCTGCGCATGAGAAACACTGTGGCATTTTTAAACACAACACAGCACCACATAAAGACAAATAATTTCAGAATGTTTTACTTAACATTGACCAAAACACTGTTTCTATCATTAACATGCTCATGTTCCTATACTTCCAAAATGGAGGTATCATTGCGAATTGAAACCACAAACTACACGCCCTGAAGGAAAAAAATGGGGAGCGTTCAATGGACCACACCTGAAATGGAAGTTTCAAAGGCTTATCAAAGATCATATATATTTGTGTGTGCCTGAGCTTATAGATTTTGAATGAGCAACCAAAGAGAGAGAACGATGGGGGGATAGAGAGAGAGGTGGGGAAAGAGAAGACAGAGAGAGAGAGAGAGAGAGAGAGAGAGAGAGTATGGAGTTAAAATGCTGCATTAAGCAAAGGAAAATGATTGTCGTTCTGAAATATTAAATGAGTCCAGAGTACCTGCCATCGATAGGCATGAGTTATAGCAATGTCTTAGATGAGCTGGTGGAAGGGCTGAGTGCTCTCTACCATGTTGTTATCAACACACCTTTAAGCCTCTCTCTCTCTCTCTCTCTCTCTCTATAAAGGATAAACACAGTATGGTATGCTCAGCCAATGAAAGCGGATGCACTGTAAGAGTACAGAACCCTCATTTGCAGTGGATCCATGTGCCGCACAGGAATGTCTTATACTTTCCTTCCAGATAAACAAGAACATCTCGTGAGCGCCATGCCGATGGCCTTGCCCATAAAGTCTCTAAATATGATAAATATGACGTCTCCATGGTTACGATCGATGTCTCCGGCGTAACCTTATTCAAAAGATGTCCCCCATCTCTCTCGGTGATGGAATGTGCTGACAGGTGGATGGCCACCTTGAGATTTAACACACGACCCAGCAGGGAGTTGAGGAAATGAGACCCATGTCGATATCGCCGCTACGACGACACGGAATTAAACCGGAGAACGAATGCTCCGTAGAGAATGTGATTAGCTCTTATAGGAACAATTGATTTTATGGGAGTTTTCAGTTTTCTTTCCTTGACGGCTGTTGTAATACAGTTAACCGCCGTTTGCCCCTCAACACAGAAGGCATTAACGCCACACTAAGCCCTTTCGACTCAGCACACAACACTATCCACCCGAAACAAGAGTATAATACATGACCTTTTTTTATTAACCTTTACCCTATATTCCCCCCCCTCCCCCACCCCCGCGGAACAATGCAGACGGGAGAGAGGAAGGAATTAAAAAAGAAGCCCCCAAGTTGGTTTAATCTGATCGAGGCTTAATTGAGATCGGAATTGAACTGCGACGTGCAGTGGATCAGATTAGACCGGTCTTGAATGGATCCCCAGGCTATCTGTTGATCCAGTCACACGGAGGGGGGGGGGCTCTGCTTATTGTTATCTGTCGCCCTGTGAAAGTAGCATATCACAGTGAAGTGGGTGGAGGAGAGCACTGGCATGTAACTATAGTGATACTATACTGTTATGTATGGTTGTATGGAGCGGTATGTACTGTGTGTGAGCGGAGCGCACGGCCATTGTTCGCTTGCATGTGAGATTTTCCTCAAGATGGACGTAGCGAACGATCCTTCGGGGATAGTGAGGGGGGGGGGGGGGGGAGAGGTCAGGAACTCCTCTGTTCTCCCCCGTCCCCGTTGGGAAAAGAGGGGAGCTCACCTCCCACCGCCTCCTCTGCTGCGGTGGGTGCTGAGAGGAGGCAGGATGGAGGAGGAGGAGGGGGGCGATGGACACGTGGGAGAGGGACGGGGGGGGGAGGGAGGAGGAGGAGCATGACGAGAAGGGAGGAGCAGGGTGGGAGCGGGTGAGGAGCACACACAGGGAGGAGGACAGAGGAGCAGGGAAGGGCGGGGGGAGGGGCAGTGGAGCAGAGAGCAGTGGTGGCGTGTCGCAGGGTAATTAAACATCGATTGGGCTGATGATGGAAACAGCAGCAGGGAATCCAAACAGGGGGATTATGGGTAGCGGGCCAGGCGACGCCCGTTCCGCAGAGCTGGGCAAATATGCCACAGAGTAGGAGCAGGTGGAGGGCGGGAAGGGGGAGGGAGGGTGTCTGGGAGCAGGGGGGGGACTGCCTGAGAGCCAGAGGGCTGGGAGGGTGGATGACATAATGAAGGCAAAGGTGGACTCAAAGAGAGCAAAGCACCACAATGGGGAGAGGATCTGCCATAGAAACCGCAAAGGCTCGCGGGATGAGAACTAATGACAGTGTGGACGAGGGGAGGAGAGAGGCGGGGAAAGACACGCTTGGGATATAGGGAAAGGAAGTAGGAACTCTGTGGACATACCTAGATTCAGACAGTAAACATGGACTGCAGCGAACAGAGAGATTGACGGCCTAGATAGCTGAAAAAGGGCTACCTGGTACTACAGAGAGAGAGAGAGAGAGAGAGAGAGAGATTGCTAAACGTGTCTTTGAACTTTCTTTCTGATCCAACTCACATGTTGTCCTGTAGTTAATTGGCAAAGATCCAACAGGTAGGTGTGTATGTGTGGGTGTGCGTGTGGGTGTATGAGTTTATCCAAACTGTGTGTGTGTGTGTGTGTGTGTGTGTGTGTGTGTGTGTGTGTGTGTGGATGACAGTGAGTTGCCATTAGTCCTCTAAGCCATTAGTTTATGCATTCCTGGAACACCCACAGCGAACTGCAACTCATTTTCCCACCTCTGTGCATCTGATGTGTGTGTGTGTGTGTGTGTGCATGCGTGTGTGTCCTGTGTGTGTGTGTGTGTCCAATTATGTTAATGTGTGCGCACACAAGTCTGTGAGTGCTATAATCTGTGCGGGGCCTCGTGTGCATCGCGTGTAGCGTCTGCGGCAGCACATGGGTGGCGAGTATTACAATGGAGCCGAGCCGCTGTAAAAAAAACTGGAGTCATCCTTCATCCTTTCCCCTCTAACGCTGTCCCGTATCATATGGACCCACGTGGAAGAGAATAAAACACGGGCGGCCCTGGCAGCAGCCGACGCATCAGATCTCTCCTCTCGCCGCTCCACGGCGTCAGCCAAGACAAACTCATTATCTATATAATTCTGGGTAACCCGGAACGCAGCTCCTGTGATTCTGTGTGTGCGCGCCGTTCTGCCAGGTAACCTACAGTCTCAGCAGAACAGATGGCGGCGAGTGATCCCGTGCGATCCATCCACGGGCCCGCCAACAACTCTGGACGAGGAGAGAGAGAGAGAGAGAGAAAATGGCCGTGGTGTTGTCGTCGCCGTGGGATTAGGTCTGGCTACTCCCGGCTCCCTGAAGTGGCCGGCGGCGCGCGAGCACTTGAGAATCTATATAAAACATCACCGGCCTGCGTCTGGGATACGACGGAGGATAAACTGCTCATTATATGAAATGTGGAGATAACAAGTGCAGGCAAAAAAAAGTAAAGCCCTCATCTGATGTCTCCCACTCACAGGCGCGCACACACACACACACACACGCACACGCACACGCACGCACGCGCACACGCACACACGCGCACGCGCACACACACACACACACACACACACGCACGCACGCGCACACACACACACACACACACACACACACACACGCACGCACGCGCACACACACACACACACACACACACACACACACGCACGCACGCGCACACGCACACACGCGCACGCGCACACACACACACACACACACACGCACGCACGCGTACACTAATACTTACTGTACGTTACTAATATGATAGCAAAGCTACAGAGGTCTCTCCTTACCACGTCCATAAAAGCGCCCATTCTCTGGGCCTCACGGAAGCAGGCGCTGCCCTATCCACGCTCCTCATCTCAGCTCCTGTCATTTCGGGGAGGCCACCCGCTGTTCATTTGTCCCTGATAATACCGTTCCTCCACCTCCCCACCTGAGCCCGCGGCATCCGTGACCAGACATCCATCATCTCGTCTCTTTCCTCTCCCTGCTGACTGCGGGAGGGGGGTGTGGGGTGGGGAGGCAAGTGGAGGGTGGTGGGTGGGTGGGGGGGGGGGGGGGGTCTGTGTCTTGATAATATGCTCAGTGGTGTGCAGGTTCATACTCATGGGCGACATGGACTACATTAACATTTACACAGCCCAACTGCTCTGGACAAGCTGCACGGTTATTGCCTTGCATTGTTAACATCGCTGTTGGTGTGTGTGTGTGTGTGTGCGTGTGTGTGTGTAAGTGTGTGTGTGTGTGTGTGTGTGTGTGTGTGTGTGTGTGTGTGTGTGTGTGTGTGTGTGTGTGTGTGTGTGTGTGTGCGGGTGTGTGTGCTTGCATGTGAATGGCTGAAAGTGAGGGGCACTAATTGTTATTGGTTGCAAAGGCACTACATAAATGCAATATTATTTCCAACTGTGGGCCAATTAGGCCTGACCCGCAGCTAGGAGTTACACAGGCAGATTCTTGAGTGTCGGGATGCAGCTGGGGGTCACCATGTGGTGCTGCTATGGCGACAGAGATCAGCCATTCATGCCGTTGAAACAGGACACACCGCGGTCGTTGCGGAAGTAGGTATAGCTGAACCACATGTATGGGAAGCTAATCGCATTGGGCAACTCTGTCCACAATCCTTTTCATATACCTCACCAGATGTACAGTTATGGAGGACATATCTGTGTATCACTGGTGTAATCACTGGTGACTCCTATCTAACTTGCTATTCAATTCAATTAAATTTATTTATAAAGCGCATTTCATGTGCAAGGCAGACTCAATGTGCTTCACGAGAGGTATACATAGTTACAGTAAAAACAGTTATAAAAAAATCAATTAGAAATCAATTGAAGAGTGCAAGTGCAAGTAAACAATCATACTGTATGTATGCCATCTTCACCACATACACACTTAAACTCATACATCTATCTAATTAACCTTTTCTTCTGTTACATGCGTTCCTAATTTCAACAAGTTAATGGTGCCCATATGCGAGAGAGAGAGAGAGAGAGAGAGAGAGAGAGAGAGAGAGAGAGAGAGAGAGAGAGAGAGAGAGAGAGAGAGAGAGAGAGAGAGAGAGAGAGAGAGAGAGAGATGAGTGTTTTTGCCTAGACACACTATATATGAAGATACAGACAAAGACACAAACAAACACGCACCCAACATCTCACATAGACATATATAAAGACACAAACACAAACCACACACACACACACACACACACACACACACACAACCATACACCTCCACACCTCCTCTCCCACACCTATTAACACGCTCAACTAGGTATTGATCAAATACGCTGAGATGGTTGATAAAACAGATCACTGATTCAGCCACACACAAGTGTGGGTGTGTGTGTGTCTGTGTGTACAGACACGCTCACACAGACACACAGGTAGAGACACAACTTTGCAATGATCACAGAGAACAGTCATTAGAGGGTTTAGAGGACAGTGTCTTACATGCTGGGCGAACTAATAACCCGCTGGTCCACTGATCCATGTCTCCCTCTCTCTTACTCTATTACTGCCTATACATTGAATCGGCACCAATCAATATTTCCTCTTTCGCTGCTTTTCTCTCATGCATATTGTCTATGAAAAGGTGTGATTGATGCACTGATTCAAAACTACCTTGGACGAGCAGAGGAAATATCAGGAAATATAAACTATCTTGCTAATAAGGTGTCTGTCGAGTGCTAAACACGAGCTCATTAACAGAGATAGACGGAGGACAGGAGATGGGCTCCATTATTGTTGTTATTTTTGCTGTTTTGCCGTGTTTCTTAGCTGTTTGTTTGCACTGCACTGGTCAAACCAAGCGTTCGTACTGCTTTAATGATGTACATTGAAATTTGATAATAAATAAAATGATCTAAGAGCTCAGTGCACACACACACACATCACTATGTAAGAAATCTGTCTTAATACTCCTCTCTCTCGCCTTCCTTCAAGCCCTTCAGTCCCTAATGGGTGACCCGAAACAGACAGAATCCATTAACAAATAGGAGCGCACGCACACACACACACACACACACACACACACACACACACACACACACACACACACACACACAGCTTTTCTCTCCTCAAAACATGCCAGGCATTAGCAGAATATATTTTGTGTTTCTGTGTCATCCTGTGTGTGTGTGTGTGTGTGTGTGTGTGTGTGTGTGTGTGTGTGTGTGTGTGTGTGTGTGTTTGTGTGTTTATGTTCAGTGTTTCCCTTTTATTATGTGAATGTGGGAGTTACATATCCATGAGTCCATCTGTGCATGTGTGTGTGCATGTGTGTGTGTGCGCGTGTGCGTGCGCGCGTGTGTGTGTGTGTGTGTGTGTGTGTGTGTGTGTGTGTGTGTGTGTGTTTATGTTAGAGTGCATATTTCTTTTGTGATTCTTCTCTGTGTTGATGATGATGAATGCGGTGTGAGTGGGTGTTAGCGTCGTCTGTCTGCAGTGCTTTGCCACATTGTTCTGAACCTTGGGTGGGAGTGCACTCAAAGGCAAGTATACATAATCATTATATTAAATGCTTATATAACGTGTGTGTGTCTGTGTGTGTGTGTGTGTGTGTGTGTGTGTGTGTGTGTGTGTGTGTGTGTGTGTGTGTGTGTGTGTGCGTGTGTGTGTGTGTGTGTTTGTGTGTGTGTGTCTGTGGGGGGTGGGTCAGTGTCAGTGCTGGCATATGTGTGTGTGTATGTGTGTGTGTGTGTGTGTGTGTGTGTGGTGATGAATTTGGTTCTAATTAAAAGTAATGATTAGTCTAGACAGACAGCCGGTCGGTCTAAGGGCAATGCGACAATACGGCCCTCACTAACTTCAGTCACCTGCAGCTGTTTCCCCCGGCATTCACATACTGTACAACACTAATTGACAATAATCACAATGATCTATAATCACCTTTATTCATTAACTGGAATAGCTCCATCAAACAAATCATCTCACCTCTCCAAATGACTTCCTGGCCAAACAGAACATAATTTAATTTTGTTCCTAATTGTGCAGTAATGTGAAATGTCACATGTCACATGTCACTCAAAACTTCCCGTTCCAGCCGGCGTCTTTCATTGCCAGATGCACAGAACAGAAAAGAGTCAGACATTCTCATGACAAGTCACTGGAAACTACCTTTTAATGGCAAAATGTTCCAGAAATATAAAAGCAACATGTGAACTTACAGGGTGATAATATAACAGACAGAATAAACCCAAATCCAATTATATGCTAAATCAAATGTGTGCAGGTGCAGATATGATGGGCATGAGTCAAAGTTAGACGCAGTAATGAGGGTTGGGTTAACGCGGTCGGGTTAATACGAATTCTGGTTCGGACAATAGCAGTGACAGAGGAGATTCTCCCTCTTTGCGTGCGGACAAAGAGGGCTTTTCCCATCCGTTGAGAGAGATTTCAGGGGATATTGCATGGAACCTTGTGGAGGCCCAGACACTTTAGAGGGAAATCTAATGTTCCCTTCTCACCCTGTTACACGCAGCCAGGCCTTTGCACAGCATACTGCCTCATCACTGGGACCCAGCAGCAACTTATCTAGAAAGGAATATCATGTGCCCTCATTCAACAGTAAGTAAACCATCGCCCTGCCCACGCCCCCCATCGGAGACATCCGCATAACACGTGTTCTGCTGTCAGGTTTGCAAATTTCTTACTTTGTTTGAAGCGTTGCTACTTTTCGTTCGGCTGAACATGAATTTGCAATGTTTAGTCTGTTTCCATAGCGACATAGCAAAACCCATGCTTTATTATATTTATCTGGCATGTATTACTGAGACATTATGCATCCTTTGCATTCATTTTATTTCACGACCATGAAATCATTACGATAATTGGGCATTTAGGGTTTTTTTTTTTTTCATGAATATGAACTGTGAAAATGATATTGTATTATATGGCATGGCCTTTGTAGACTATCCCTGAATTAGTCATTATAATTCAACATAGTTGGACCATTAGAGAATAAAAAGATAATTTTGTTTCAGCAACTTATAGTTTTCAAATGCGGTTATCGCTCTTATCTAAATGTACGAAAGCCTTAAAGTAAGCCTTAAAGCCTGCACTCTAGTCTGCTCAGGAGACACTAACCCCACATCAAATCTCTCTCTCTCTCTCTCTCTCTGTCTCCCCTTCCCTTCCTGTCTCTCCTCTCTCTCCTTCGGTATCTCACTTTCTATCTATCTCTCTATCCCTCTCCCTGTCTGTCTGTCTCTCTCACTCTCTCTGTCTGTCTTCCTCTGTCTCTCTCTCTCCCTCTCTGTCTCACTCTCTCTGTCTGAGCATAAACTCTGATTTGTGTCGCAAGTCATTGTCATTCCAGCTGATTAGATATAGGTTTTTTTTTTTTTTACACGGATGACAGGCTAATCTCCACTGGTATCATCTGTCAACAGCTCTCTGCCTCAGAGCAGATGCTTGCGGCTAATTCACTCACACACACATGCAAGTGTTTGCACGCACACACACACACACACACACAAACACACACACACACACACACACACACACACACACACACACACACACACACAAACACACACACACACACACACACACACACACGCACACAATGCGATTTAATATTCACTTGCAGTCGTGTTCTTAAGTACCAAGACACACACACACACACACACACACAAACAACAGACCAAGACAAGTAAGCTCATAGGAACGGCTCCCAAACTGAACATTTGTGGACGTTTCCGGGAACACACCTGTACACCAGCGTGTCGTCCCCGGAGCTGTTGTACTGGACCTGGAACATCCTGACGCCCGACGACAGGCTCTGGCTGTTCCAGCGGACCAGGGCAGAGTTCCCCGTCAGCTCCACCAGCGAGACCCTCCGCTCGGGCCCCCGGGTGTCGTTGCCGGGCAGCGCGGCCTTGGAGGAGATGAGGATGTCGGAGGGGGCGGGCTCGGCCGAGGGGTCTCTGCTCCGGCTGGTGCTGTTGGCCAGGTGCGGCATGGCGGTGACCGTCAGCTCCACGCGGCCCGTGGCCTCGCCCGCCGCGTTGGACGCGATGCACGTAAAGTTCCCAGAATCCTTCAGGGCCGTCACGTTGACGTCCAGGCTTCCGTTGGGATACACCATGGTCCTAAAGGGCACACGTTTGGGGGCGGACGTAATCAGGCGGCGAATTTCCCGAAACGACCAAAATGTGGTTGTTGAACCTTTGTGATTTTTCAACACACCTGGAGCTGTTGGAAATGAGCCTTCCCTCAGGACTTATCCAGTGGACTTCGGGTTCGGGGTCACCGTTGGCTTTGCACTTGAGGCTGGCAGGCTGGCCCTCAAGGGCCACCGTACGAGGGGACTTCCTGGTCAGCACTGGCGGGTCACAGATGAACTCCTTGGAGAGGATGGAGACTAAAGTATCACAATATGTTCTTCATATTCACTGAAAATACACAAACTAGGCCACCTATCTCCTTCCACAATTGTCGGGCAATGTGTTTCCTTCGTTGATGATGAATTATTATGTATGGCTCTTGATTCGTCTTTTTTCTCGTACTGTATTCGTTGAGTAATTATAGTTGCCAGACTGCCTGTTTCTATTATTCATGCATGTTCTGAGTGAGGGGCAGGCAAAATACAAAGTTTCTTCTCCCTGCTCCCGTTTCAGTCCTGGAACGTCTAAATAGAGTTGTGTTATGAATGTGAATCGCTTTTTTTTTTCCTCCTCTTTGTTTCTGGAGTTGTGCATCACAATGAGCGGAACAAACGAAAACAAAAACAACATGAAAGTATTTAACTTTTCCGGTTTTTAGCTCCTTCATGTTCATCCCGGGACTTTTTTTGCATGGAGACCCTCACCTCCTCAGAGATGGTCCAGAAGTACTTGGCGCTGAGATCGTCTGGCGAGGCGCAGGTCTCCAGGTCGTCCTCGCGGGTCAGCCGCCGCAGCCACAGCAGCTCACAGTTGCAGTGCAGCGGGTTCCCCCCGAAGCTCAGCACCAGCGAGGACAGCGGCGAGCCCCTGGACTTGGCGTACACCGGGATCCTCAGGAACAGCGGGTCGGGGGGGATCTTCTTCAGCTTGTTGGACGTCATGTCCAGCCTGCCGAGGAAGGGGGGGGGAAGAGGGGCGCACAAGAGGGACAGACCGAAGAAGAATTACTCTTTTTATACCGCGAGGGAAATTTGGTCTCTGCATTTAACCCAATCGTGAAATAGTGAAACACTCAGAACACAGTGATGGTGAAGCACACAGTGAGGTGAACCACACACTTAAACCCGATGCAGTGAGCTGCCAGCCACAGCGGCGCTCGGGGAGCAGTGAGGGGTTAGGTGCCTTGCTCAAGGGCACGTCAGCCATTCGTACTGGTCGGGGTTCGAACCGGCATCCCTCCGGTTACAAGTCCAAAGCCCTAACCAGTAGGCCGCGGCTGCCCCAATGGATGGATGGATGGATGGGGGAGGAGGAGGGGGGAGAGAGCCGGGGAACAAACCCCCCTCCGATATGCAATTTACTATCATTTAATATTATGAAATAAATGTAATAATTTATGACGACATTCATAATAAATGAACTGCGTTTCCCAATTGCCGCTTTTCCCCATTAACTGTGGATAATAGCATCGCGTCGATCACCGCCTCGCCTCGCCCACGTCTTGATTTCCGGGCCGCGTCGTGCCGTTACCTGGCCAGCTTGTGCAGGTTGGTGAACACCCCCTGGGGGACGTTCTCTATGAGGTTGTGGTCCATGTTGAGGGTGTTGACGTTGGTCAGGCGGCCCACCGTGTCCCAGGGCACCTGCGCCAGGTTGTTGTAGCTCAGGTCCAGGTCCTCCAGCGTGGACACAAAGTCGTCGAAGGCATGCGGGGAGATGAAGTGCAGCTGGTTGTTGGCCAGGATCAGGTGACGGAGGTTGGTCAGCCCCTTGAAGTGGTCGTCCTGGAAGGCGGAGGAAAGCGGAGGCAGGTGCTCAGGCGACCGGGAACGCATGAAAAATGAAGATTAGCCGTAATGACGGCGAACGCGGGACCCTGCTCGCGGTGTCGCACGCAGCCTCGCAGCTGTTTGCTGGTTTGGCGGGTTTGTTGGTCTCACCTTTATCACAGTGAGTCTGTTGGAGTCCAGGTGGAGAGCCCTGAGGCGTCGCAGGTCACTGAAGGCTGAGGGGAGAATCTGACTGATGGTGTTCCTGGATAGAGTCAGGTGGAGCAGGCTGGTCATGTTGGCAAAGTCCCTCCTCCGCACAGCTGTGAGTTAAGAGGGAGAAACACACGACCCTTGGCTGTACTCACACGGCTGGTATGAACACTGTGTGAAGATGCATTGTGCTAGTGGTTAAAGGATATAAGTATGGGTATGGATTAGCTCACTGCAAGCTAGGCTTTTTCTGCAGCATTGAAAAGTATGCATTAGCTGTGAGCACTTAAAGGTATAATATGTAGCACTTCTGCATTAAAATATTTATGAACGACTGGACCGATGTTATATATTTTGTGTGCTTAACATCATCTCAAATGTTGGCAGATGTGTGTTGGCAACACACGGAAAATCGGAGTCCTATTTTGTTAATTTTTATTTCTATTTATATTTGATTGATGAATTAATGTCAATATTGATGTCGTTAACGTCACTGTACCACTCTGATAAGTGGCACATGCCAGCCACCAGGCTCATGCTGATGTTTGCCATACATATACTTGACTTGGGTGGGCCAACCGGGCTTTTTTTTTAGTCTTTTTTTTTTTTTCATCTTGGAGAACGAGGCCAGCTGCAATTGACAGTGTCACAGCTGCTCACCCAGTTACTTCCTTTGAAAAATAAATACATATCTGAGAGAATGAGGCCATATGCAATGGTGTTTCCTATACATTTACTTAGAAAAAAACGAAACTATTTAAAGTTGGTCAAATCTTATGTCATTGAAGAGCGGCTCGCAACACAACCGCTCCCTCCCTCTCTCCCATCAACACATTGACAATGGGCTGTGGTTCATGTGTGGGAGGGAGGATTGTGTCCCTGCAGGGAAGACAGCTGGCCAAATTTATTGATAGAATCAATACAGAGTTCACAAGGAGTACAAGGAGTGTCAGAAATACCCCAAAAACTCGAAATCGAACAGATGTGCTCGTTTGGTAGGAAAAAAGGCAGCGATAGTCTCCACCAATGTACGCACTTTGAAAATCAGTTTAACCTGTATTATACAGTCTATGTTAAGTCAGTTTAACCTGTGTTATACATATGTTAAGTCAGTTTAACCTGTATTATACAGTCTATGTTAAGTCAGTTTAACCTGTATTAAACAGTCTATGTTAAATCAATTTAACACTTATTTTGTAGCTGCTTTTTACTGCCGTAGAGCTGGTGGGATACTCTTTTAAACTGCCATTTTAATCCAATGGGAACCTTTTGAAACGTTGGACGTCTCCAGTTAAATAGCGTTTCAGCTTGGAGAGTACTGTGTAATTTGCCCATTGTGTAGAAATATTGACCAAACGATGGCTTTGTAGAGAGCCGTGCTGCTGCCTGGCCGTCTCCTAGGCGAAACACACCACTGGACTCAAGGGACTCATACAGGTGATCACGCCTTTAGCTCCCGCATCATATAACTGTAATTTAGAGTGTGAATATCAGTCGGATACCCACTATCTTTTTAACATTATAAAGTCACAGAAATGTTCAAAACACTTAAATGCTCACTCCCATGATCGCGCGCTATTTCACGAAGGCATCAAACTATGTATTTGGTCATTGTTTTGCTTAAGAGACCCCGAGCAGTAGAAATGACATACTATACCTTTAAGCACTCACTAATCATATGGAAAGTCAGAAACATTACATACACATTGTACCTAAGATGCTCACTGTACTGCATCGACTGCATGGATGCATTCATTCCTACATTTAAAGGATGCAACATGTAATATTTGGCCAACTATTGACTCAGTCCCCCACAAAATGTGGGGCAGCAGATTCCCAGAGGGTCGGGGTGTCCACCCCCAAGGTAAGACACCACAACATGCACGGTCCCTCCCAAAGGTCTTTGCTCCCTTTGCCCTCCCAAACACATCACCCCACTGACCACGGAATCTGTGCTACGGCGCCGCAAACTCTGGCATCGACAAACATCGTGAAGTGATAGTTTTGTTTTTCGAGACTAATTTTCCAGTGAAACTAATTTACTGTAAACTACTTTTGGGCAGCAGTAGCTCTGTGGAAAGATAGAGCGGGCCGTCCAGTAACCGTAGGATCGACGGTTCGATCCCCTCGATCCCCGCCTCCAAACTGTCTGCATGCCAAAGTGTCCTTAAGGAAGACATTAAACCCCAACTTGCTACCCGGGTGCTGAACATAGCAGCCCACTTATGTACCATAGGATGGGTCAAATGCAGAGAACAAATTTCGTTCCCATATCTAACAAATACTGACAATGACCAATAAAGACCAAAAGGTCCTCTCTAGTTTTCTCTAAAGACATTCAATCTTAATTCCAGAAAACGTATCAGAGGACGCTCAGATGTTTTGACGACATGGATGTTTGTTCAAGCCTGGAGCCGCACCCTGGCAGGGGGGGGGGGGGGTGGGGACGTTTGTACGTTACCGGTGATGAAGTTCTCCTGCAGCCGCAGCTCAACGGTGCGCCGGTCGATGGCCGAGGGCACGAACAGCAGCCCCGTCTTGGAGCAGAGGATGGCCAGCGACGGGGAGAGGCTCTGGCACATGCAGCGCTTGGGACACGGCTGGCCCTCGCAGGCCACGGCCAGGAACAGTACGGACAACCACAGCCGCTCCATCATCGTCCGGCGGGACCGCGGCAGCTGGAGACAGACGGCAGGGACACAACACAACAACAGCGCTGATGAAATGCAGTTTTTTTTTTCTTTTTTTTCCGGCATTGCTTTTCGGGACACAGACGAGATAAAAGACGTGGGAGAGAGGGAAGATGGATTTTCTTGAATGCCGAAGGAAAAAAAAGGAAGAAAAGAACGGGGGAGTCCACAACCACCATTGGAAACACGTTGCGCCTGTAAACAGTCACACTTTTCATCACATTTCTGTCAAGTGTGAAACATTCTTTGGAATGAAATAACAATTAAAGTTGTTCCGGCAATTTGGCGGGTAGCAAACCACACCTGCTAACATTTCTGGCACATTAGGCTTCTAATGCTTTGACCTTTTTTTGTAAAATGTTACAAATATCAGTTACAATTTGCGTCAATTACTTTTTGCAGGGAATTCGACTTTTTTTTTTCTTCTATATCTCAGCCTATGTATTTTTCCATCTCAATGAATAGCCAGAGGGACAAATGGCATATACCAAGAAATTCCCATTAGAACATTTTTAAACAATGAATAGGACTCATTTTCACCCTGTCAGTGCAGAGAAGTGCTGGGAAATTACACAAGGTGAGGTAGCAGATGATGAAACTCTGGATTCTACAGAGCCCCTAACGTGGTTTGAATGGCACGCTGCTACAGTGTTAGCTGGTATATGTTTCAATATAGATGAATGGACAGGAAGACGGTGACGGGGACGCAGCATGGAGCAGATGCACGAGCACTTTGTACTCTTACATAACTCGGTCTTTGCATGTGCGTCACTGAAACCACATTAGTCTCCTCTGTATAGATCCATCCATTCTCCCCTCAAGAAAGAGACGGGCCAATGGGATTTTCCAATAATATCACGACATAAAGAGTGTCTATGTGATGCTATTTCTAAACTCTGACGTTGACCAATACAGAAATAGCTTTGAGTGCGTGTGTGCACATGTGTTTCAGAGGGGAAAAAAGTTCTCAAATGCGTCATAATTCATGATCGATGCATGGACAATTGTGTGTGTGTGTGTGTGTGTGTGTGTGTGTGTGTGTGTGTGTGTGTATGTGTGTGTGTGTGTGTGTGTGTGTGTGTGTGTGTGTGTGTGTGTGTGTGTGCGTGCGTGCGTGCGTGCGTGCGTGTGTGTGTGTGTGCGTGCGTGTGTGTGTGTGTGTGTAAGCGTATGTATGTGTGTGTGTGAGCGTGTGTATGTGTGAGTGTGGGTGTGTCTGTGTATGTGTGTGTGTGGTGTGTGTGAGTGTGAGTGTGTGTGTGTGTGTGTGTGTGTGTGTGTGTATGAGCGTGCGTGTGTGTGTGTGTGTGAGTGTGAGCGTGCGTGTGTGTGTGTGTGTGTGTGTGTGTGTGTGTGTGCCACTGTGTGTTTTCTCCCCTTGCACTTTGTGTGCATCCAGACCATTTACCAGCATTGCATTAGTCTTTCCTATGTGTGAGTGCCAAGCTCATTGACAGTATTGAACTGCAAGTATGCAGGGGGCCTCACTGATGCACCCCCCACCACCACCACCTCCGTCCCCTCACCACCACTCCCCCGTACCAACCCCCCCACCAACCCACCCCACCACCACCTCCCCCACATATATCCACCCTCCTTCAATTTCCCCTTTCAACTTTCCTTTTTTTCTTCTGGTTTTCTCTCTCCCCTGCCCGTCTTTATTCCCCCTGCAGGCTACTGATGTCTGGGCAGTACGTGAATGCACTCCTGGCATCAAGCTGAACTATTGCTGAACTGATACAAATGATATTGTGACAAACGAGTCCAGTAGCATCGTGGCGAGGCATTACACGTGAATGTAATGACTTTAGATTGGATCACTACATATGAATTCAAGGCTATGAGAAACTAGACCCATTCTATTCATCATGTTTATGTATCATACACATATATATTTGTGTGTCACTCTAGTGTGTTCAAGACCTCCACATATGTTTCACACCACGCAATCACCAAACCATCTATAGTGCATGCTGTTCATCATGTCTCATGTGAATGATTAACTTGATTAAAGGGAAGCATAGGTTTTACATGTTTTAAATTGTATGTATACACACACACCTTTACATTTGAACAGACCTTCATAGATAGACCTTCATGTAAACCCACATCCCCTCTCTCTCTCTCTCTCTCTCTCTCTCTCTCTCTCTCTCTCTCTCTCTCTCTCTCTCTCTCTCTCTCTCTCTACCTCTCTCTACCTCTCTCTACCTCGCCACCTCTCCACACACCAACAGTGCACTACACACACAACCACGACAGCAACATGTCCCCCCCACCCCCCTCCTCCCCCCCCCCCACTGTCACTCCCATTAGTCCTGAGTCCTGTTCCTGCTGCGCCTCTCGTCACTAACATTGTGTTGTCTATTATCTACTGCCTGCCTGACTCACAGA
>JAXIVH010000011.1:1252366-1264866 GCA_036785325.1 Urophycis tenuis
CACTCGTACACTACGCACCAAATGTTACATTGTATATATTTTCCTAACGGCTGCACCATTGTTGCACCATGTATTAGTGTCTTGGTCTTTCTCGATACCCTCTGGTCTTGGTAGTGTCTTGGTCTCAGTTTAGGCGGTCTTGACTACAACTCTACAGTTCAGTAGAGTTGTCTTAGCATCCACAGACACTAAGAGCTTGGACCCCCCTGCGAGATACGGTCCATTTCCATAAACAGAACACCTGAAAAGGGACCGCATGTTTCAACTAGTGGAGGAACGTGGTGTTCAGCATAGGAGAATGAAAAGCATTCCCAACAAAGCCGGTTTCAGCCTGCTGGTTGAACAACTGACTAAGGCCTAGAGCCTCGAGTTGCCCGTCACTCCAACAGCTTCCAGAACCTTCCTGGAATGGGCTGACGTAGGTTCCCACCAGACTATGTCCTATGGCGGGAAGCTCATTCTCCACCTGCTCTAGGCGGTGATATCTGGCTTCTGCACTGTCACCCCCCGATTACAAATGGGAAAAAAATGTGGTATTTAAGCAGCAGGGAATGACTAAAGAACACAGAAAGGTATTCTCATTACGTTAGGAAAATAAATGTACCAAAAAAACACTGGACCCTGAACACCATGTCTGTGTCTGTCAGTGGAAGGGATGCTGCCTCCTTGTTTTCAGCTCACAGCCACACTCCTAAACACACAATGGTCTTCCTTCCCACACCTGGATGCCAAAACACCTGCACACAGATA
Organism: Urophycis tenuis; assembly: GCA_036785325.1. Lineage (NCBI taxonomy): Eukaryota > Metazoa > Chordata > Actinopteri > Gadiformes > Phycidae > Urophycis > Urophycis tenuis. Next base: position 1,253,117 of record JAXIVH010000011.1, read on the forward strand.
CGCACAATTCCACCGGCAGAGGGAAATAAACAATGCCAATCCCACAAAGACGGCAAACAAATGCAGGCACATGAATACACAAGACACAAACAAAGTCTTGAGAATCAGCAGAAATGCTCAGACACAAAGAAAGCTCTGTTAGCACAGGCACACACAAACACACCGACACACAAAAAAGTCAACAGAAAAAGAAAGACTCAAAGAAGGCCTCCAGAAGAATACAGTAGGGTACAGGTAGCCTTTGGACGACCCTCTCTCTTAGCCAGATACTGCTGAGGGCTGAAGTTTACCATCAAACACACACAAACCCTTTGTGTGTGTGTGTGTGTGTGTGTGCTGGGGGGGGGGGGGGGGGCTGTGGCTGTGTGGTTGTGTGTGTAGTGCACTGTATAGTCTCTCAATGGAGATTTGAGAATCACAAACAACATACCCACATCCGCGCACACACACACACACACACACACACACACACACACACACACACACATACACACACACACACACACACACACGGCCTGACCAGTGGGGAGATGGGAGCAGAGGAGGGCTAATGGAGCCCTTGTTACGTGACACTTTCCTCTCTTTCCCTATCAGTAAAGCAGATAATGAGGTGATTGTCGGTGCTAGCACAGCACATCAATGCTCCCTGCTCTGTGGCACACTGCTGTACTAACCACCGCTTGCAGGTAACCACATACACGCACAAGCACATGCACACACACACACACACAGGCCGATGCATATGACCGCACACACACACACAACCACGTGTGCATGCACACACATGCACGCACACACACAGGCCGATGCATATGACCGCACATACACACACACACGCACAGACACAGACACACACACACGCACGCATGCACACACACACACACACACACACACACACACACACACACACAGTGCAGGCATGAGGCACCCATGCCAACATGAACCCCTTCAATCTGCTGTGTGCCTTCTGTTCCTCTGTCTTTCTCTCTGTCTCCTCTCTGTGCTGTTCTCTTCTCAGTCCATGTCAGTGCATCTCCTCTCAAATGAAAACCCGACCTCAGTGCCTCCGATCGGGGGGCACAATCTCAATCAGCATCCGTGGTGTCTATTAAACATCAGCATTGTGTTTCCCGGTTGCCAATGTCCCATGCCAGTGTGTGGGCGCTTTTGTCAAGGAAATGTACCAGTGTACCAGCCTGTCCTGTCACTGGAGAGCCATTGTAAAAATATATATAAAAGGAAATAACACCCATGTTCCATCAGCATGAGTCAGTTTTCCTTTTTCCCCTTCTCTCCGTTTCTTTCCAGTGAATGACCATGCTTGTATTTTCACCATGTTGGTCTTAACTTTGCCCGGTGTTGTATGAGGTGGTACAGCTGAGACGGAGATCCATGATGTTACCGTCACTTTACACGCTGACAGTCTGATGATGAAGTAACACTGTCAACAATGTTCTGAAGAGAACCAAAGAGACACTAAGAGGGTGGAGAAAACAAGAGAGGAGAGGAGATGAGAGGAGAGGAAGAGAGCGGGCGAGAGAGGAGGTAAGAGGAGGAGAGGAGATGAGAGGAGATGAAGAGGAGAGCGGAGGAGAGAAGACTTTACCACTTGGTAGTCACTAGACTGCAGAGCTTCCTTCATTCCGGAATTGAGCATGCAGCTGTCGCTTAAGGCGCGCACACACACACACACACACACACACACACACACACACACACACACACACACACACACACACACACACACACACGGACGCACGCATGCACGCGTGTGCGCGCACACACACACACACACACAAACACACACATTTCTCTCTCTTATTTAACCCTGGCCTGTCTCTCACTCTCACAGAGACATGCATGCTGCAGCTTAGGGCTGTTCTTTGAACTGATCCTGCCATTGGAAAAACACACACACAAACACACTGCATTGGCTGTTAAAATATGATCCTCTGACTCTCATGTGGTATATGATGTAGTAGGGCCTCTATGGTTAAAGGGGCACTATGCCTCTTTCAGGTTTCAGAAGCAGCCTGGGGAATCAGATGGTAACATGGTCCTTAGCATCAATAGAATATTTAGATTTCCCCACACTTCCCATCTGCAATATCTGGGAGGGGAATGCTGTCATGAACGTAATATGATGCGTGAACATGGTATTTAGTGATGTGATTATGAGCTAGGATGCCAGGATGTCTACATGTACACACAAGTGGAGCTCACACACCCAAGTGGAATCAATCCATGAAATCTGTCAAGCCATCGTATGAGTGGAACCAGCATTGTGAATAAAAAAAATATATATATATATATATACAGTATATATACGTTTATCAAAACCTAAAATGATGGAGACCAAGAGGAAGTTAGATTTGTAAAAGCATCATAAATCACAGCTTGAAGCCAGCCAAAACGGTACCTGCACACCGACTATCTGACTTCCCAGACATTAAGCAGCTCTGACCTACGGCTACAGATATGCCCACGTGTGCTCAGCGCTCCTTATGGCACAGAGTGGTCCAGCTGGCAATGAAATACGGGCTGCCAAGGAAGTGGTGGCTATAGACATGGAACAGAAGGGGAAAACCTACTTTAAAAAGGCTTGATGCAAAGCAGATGACACGAAACCCAATTAAAACGTCGAAGGTTTTTTTTTACGTCTGTTTCCAATAAAAAAGTATTCTCAAAGTGTCAACGAGGGGATTGCTGTATGATTCCAATTAGCTCACAATACTTTTTTTTTTTTTAAAGCAAAGACTGAGACAGTATCATTTCTTATCCGTTGCTCTTCGCCCGATACCAACAGGTCACGTTACCTCAGTAAACATGTGCTCTCCGTGTGTCTTCCATGGGTGCTCCCACATGTAAACTAATTAATCCGACAGCGCTGGGATGCAGCCGGTTAGCATCTTGCTAATTAGTGGTGGGGGCTTTGCTTTCCAAAATGAGAAAAATGAAAATAGCATACTGCTTTCAGCCCATTACACAGATAGAAAGCCACAACAGTATCATTCAAGTGTAGGGCTTTAACAGCTATTGGAAAATGGATTACAATTATCCATTAATGACTTCAAGCGAGGAAATACATCAAAAGCTGAAGGGCACCATTATTTTGCTTCTAGCTGAAATATTTTGGAAGGGCAGCTCACAATGTGACGTTCCTCAAGGTACGGAAAAGATCACTTGGGAAATATTCTCTCGAAAAATGAATAGTCCATGTTATCCATCTATTGGTAAGTCTAAATGTGTTTTAACATGCCTCTGAACACACCATGTCACACAGAGAATGTACATCTGGTGCAACCAGAGGAAACCAGTGCATTAAGTTCTCTGTTTGCAGAATGCAACGCCAAGCAAGGAATTCATGATTGATGGAAGTTCATTGCATATACACACACACACACACACACACACACACACACACACACACACACACACACACACACAGACACAGACACAGACACAGACACAGACACACACAGACACACACACACACACAGACACACACGCACGCACGCACACACGCACGCACACACGCACACACACGCACACACACGCACACACACACACACACACACACACATATTGGTAACGCAATCTCTTATCACTCACTTTGAAGTCACTGATGGGGGGGGGGGAGAGGATGGCTCAAGTCATTTTCCCCCACGCCTTATCGTGCTGAGCTCTGTCTAAACCTTTCTGGAGGGCCTGGCGGGAGCACGTCGCCAACACGCACCCTTCGTCGCACCCACACAAACCGGGCCGCGCGCGCATGCTAGCCCCACGCTGAGCATCATGGGTAATCTATTCCGCTCACTCTCTCCACCCCCCTGTGAATGGAGGCGTCTTTAGCTCTACAGATGTAGACTTCAGATATCTGATTCCCTTACATCCCGGTTCTTTTGATTTACCAGATAATCATTTTGTGCGCACGCCAAAAACGCGGCGCGGGCTCCCGCACTTTGTTCCTTTCCGATGTGTAATCTAAGATTTCCTGAGCGGATAAATATCCTGTTAAGAAGACTGTAATGTAACTGATATGAACATTTTTCTTGGAGGATAGACATGGAAAATACTTTTCACACCCTGAATGTCTGAAGGCTAAAACAAAATTGCCTTTATTTTGTTGAAAAAATATATTGGCTTTGTCAAAGTATTCCTTCTGGGGACACATAACTTTAAAGAAGCACTCTGGGTTTCCATATCCGGCTGTTGTCTGCACATCTTAAAAACAGAAACGTGTTTACAGTCAAAGGCTATTAGTAATTGGGTGTCATGCCTCTACTGTGCACATATAGATTATTCCATACATAATAATAATATTGAGAGGCTCCAGGGACTAAGGAATTACTTATAATTTTCAAATTACAAAACAAAGCATGACTAACATAACGCACCGTAGGTGGAAGTGTTTGCGCAATGTTTGTGCAGAGCTGAACGTATTATTACTTCCTACGCAATACTTCTAATTTGCTTGGAAAGAAAATATAACTTGTTGCAAAAAGCAGTAAATGGATGATACCTGGGATCATACACCCACGTGGTGGTGAACGTGGTGCAACACCACGACGGGATCAGGATCATGAGGTTCAATGACAAGTTTGTTCCTGACTGACTCCAACTGGGGAAAAACGCATTACCCAAACCAAACTTGAGCAATCACAGTGTTTTCTTACTTTCTTTATTGCTGTGAACCCTCAACCACCTTGACCTCCTCCTCCCCCTCCTCCTCCTCCCCCTTCTCCTTCTCCATCACTGCTTGGAGTTGTTATTGTGTGTTATTCACGCTGGATGGCGCCTGGTTTCAGAGTTGACCTTGCGCTGACCCCGTCCCGCAGCGCTAAAGCCGCGCTGTGGGCCGGCTGGCCTGCCGCCAGGAACCTAACGACCCCGCCCGGTGCAGGCCGGGGTGATTCAGCACCCCGGCGTGCACCACCTACAGCTTCATAAGCAGAGCAGACAGGGTCAAATACCTCCATGCTCCGCTCCCTCTCTCTGTGTCTCTCGCCCTGTCTCGGGTTCCGTCAAATGGCAGCACTTTGCCCCCCCCCGTATGGCTGACCGCCAGTGTGAACGGGGGTTTCTCTCTCTCTCTCTCTCTCTCTCTCTCGTCTCTCTCTCTCTCTCTCTCTCTCGTTCTCTCTCTCTCCCTCTCTCTCTCTGTCTGTCTGTCTCTCTGTCTCTTTCTCATTGATTCAGAAACAGTGATGGAGTCGTGTATATATACGTCTTGCCACGAGAAAAGAAACAGGATAGATCCGGCGACCTGTAAGACAGTGAAACCCCACCAGGGGTTGGCCGGCGGTCAATACACCAGCTTTTGGCTCCGCTCGAGTAGGAATAGCTAACCGAGTCAAAGGGATTTATTAAAAGAAAGAATGAATTGAACACGGGTGGAGGGGGGGGGGGGGGGGGTGGGGGTCGCAATTCATGAGGTGATATTGACTCGGTGTAGAGAAAAAAAGAAAAAGAAAAAAAAGAATGAAAAAAATAAAACCCACCAGATATCTATTGATCGGCTCAAAATTGTTTACTCGTTGAATCAATCACAGATGAGGAGGCGCGGCCCTAACGACATGATGCATGCGGCCGGTTGGCGCGGAGCGGCGGCCATCGTGGTTGCCAAGGGGTCCGCGGTGGGGTTTCCACGCCCTGTCATCAGGTGGATTAATCCCCTCTCTCCCCCCCCCCCCCCCCCCCGCCGCCCGTGAGGGGCTGGACCAGCGGTCGGCTCGGGAGTGACCCAGAGAGCCACGCGGCCCCCCCGGCTGCACAGAGGAGCAGCAGAGGGTAACGAGACTGAGTGGTCCGTCACGCCTTTCAATATCCGCTAAGTCACCGCCACGTCGCAGGCATGCCGCCGTGGGAAGCTGCTCCGTTCCTGCCGGGTGCTGGATGAAAACCTATGGGTGCTGCAATGGCTCTGCAATAGAGAAACTCAATGGCTCCCTGAAACAGGCACGCTTCAGGCAGGCACACACACACACACAGGGAATACATAACGCATACACACATACACACCTGGGTGAACAGACAAAAAGTCACACACACACTCACACACACACACACACAAGGTGTGAGAGGTGTTCCTGTTGTAGTCGCACCGATGGCAGAGATGCACGTCTTTGGACTGAGCGTGCGCAGGCTATCACCACCAGCCAGCCTGGGAAGCAATGTGGGGCCAACTGCCCTCGTCAGGGAGTGTCACCCACGAGACAGAAAATGATGTGTTGCAGTGTCTTGGGGAAACAGAGTTGTTGTAGCAGTCACTAATGAATAACAGCGGGGCGTGTATGGAATATTTAACTGCAGAAGGGTGCAGGTTACCTTTGGGGGAGAGTAGTGACCGGCTGACTGGAATATTCAGAGTAATATGAGGGGTCTATACTCCTGCTCAGAACAGGTCTACTTTGCAATATATATGATACCCATGAGAGAGAGAGAGAGAGAGAGAGAGAGAGAGAGAGAGAGAGGAGAGAGAGAGAGAGAGAGAGAGAGAGAGAGAGAGAGAGGAAGAGAGAGAGAGAGAGAGCGAGAGAGAGAGAGAGAGAGAGAGAGAGAGAGAGAGAGAGAGAGAGGCATGAAGGTGTGGCAGGAAGAGAACACAATAAGCCAGAAGGGGAAAGAAGTATCAAGGTGTTTATGAATAGGTTTGACGCACTGTTCTCCTTTCAGTCCGAGTTGCTATTTTGGTCTGACATTGTTTAAACAATTTAAGTGATGAGATTACATTACAACCAGGATTGCAGTCCACTCTTGCTCTCTGCTGGACACATTCAAAAGTGTGGTTTGCTCCATTAGTTTGCATGACTCATGAGCACACATAGGATAACTGTAGCCTCATATATGGGTTTCTTTAAATAACTTTTAAAGTTATATTTTAAGGTACAAGTTGGGTAATTTCAAGAAAAATAGTCCTCGGTAAACAACACACCAGAGATGCCATGCGGTGGTTATGGCTGACTGAGCCGACAGCAGATTGTCCTTACCTCTATCTGGTGTGGCGTTGTGCTTTATCAAGACTTAACATGAAGACGAATTGCAGTGACTGGGAGACAGAGTGGGAACAGTGAAGGCCTATCGGCTGCCTGCACAGACCTGGAGGAGAGAATGGAACAGAGAAACAGCCCCGTCAGGTGAAACAGAAACAGAAGCAACAAATGCAACTGTTTAACTCGCATTTGTCTGCCTTAGTGTCACAAAAGCAACATTAAACACAGTACATTACCTCATGTATGTGGTGTTGAAGTGGTTAATAGGGTCACTTTGGGTACACAGACAGAGCATGAGGGCTTTAACACAGCATGGCACGGTTATTTATGAGACAAACATCAACCACTTCACCATGGTCCATAGTCCCCTGCACCACCTCACCACGGTCCATAGTCTCCTGCACCACCTCACCACCATCCATAGTCCCCACACCAGCTCACCACCATCCATACTGTCCTGTTCTACCTCACCACCATACATACTGTCCTGTTCTACCTCACCACCATCCATACTCTCCTGCACTACCTCACCACCATCCATACTCTCCTGCACTACCTCACCACCATCCATACTCTCCTGCACTACCTCACCACCATCCATACTCTCCTGCACTACCTCACCACCATCCATACTCTCCTGCACTACCTCACCACCATCCATACTCTCCTGCACTACCTCACCACCATCCATACTCTCCTGCACTACCTCACCACCATACATACTCTCCTGCACTACCTCACCACCATCCATACTCTCCTGCACTACCTCACCACCATCCATACTCTCCTGCACTACCTCACCACCATCCATACTCTCCTGCACTACCTCACCACCATCCATACTCTCCTGCACTACCTCACCACCATACATACTCTCATGCACTACCTCACCACCATCCATAGTCTCAGAGCCCACCTGGCAGTCTCCCAAAGGTTCCAGTTTCTTTGCACAACCAATGATCCCATTCAACTTGTTTTCTGGTTGTCCTATACTTTTCCACTGTTCTTCCACGAGATTGAGTGTGCCATACAGCATGTATCAGTAGTATCAGACAGTAACGCTACACAACGGGGCCCCTAATCTTACCTGAGGAAATTGAAAATAACAAAAGCCAAGTCTCAATGAAGTCATGCAAACAGCGTCTGAAAATCGATCTACACTCATTCACATTCAAGACTACATCTAATGATAGAGTGAAAGTACATCTGTACGCAAATGCTGGTACTGTTTACAGATAGGGCTGTTTTTCCTGTGCATATAATGTAGATCAAAGTGGCATTGAATTAAAGCTGACAGCCTGCACCACCCATGTTTGTGTATTTTACATGATTTGTGTATTTACTCAAATCCACACCCCCATACACACACTCACACAGACACACACACACATACTTATGAACACAGACACACACGCATACTTATGAACACAGACACACGCACACACGCACACACACACACACACACACACACACACACACACACACACACACACACACACACACACCACACACACACGCAGGCGCACACACGCATACACTCACACAGTACAGGACACACATAGTTTGGCAGCCACAGCTCAGCCAGCTGAGCTAACAAGCTGCAGGTTATTAGGTTAGCACTCCTTCCATCAGAGGCAGGCCCAGGGGCGTCTCCTCGCTAAGACACCAAACAGCAATATGCCACAACAGTGGGACAGCTAATCATTAGCGGCTAGCTCTATGTAGTGTTTTGCACACCAGCTTCATTGTGCTAAGATTACTGACAGCTACTTGGAGTAACAATGTTGGGTCTACTGTAAGACTTGGAAATATAATTTCAGGATGAAATTGCATGCACACTGACAAATAAGACCACCACATTGCACTGCTTTACAGAGGGGAATTAGATCCCCAGCGGTCAGCGCTGTGTGTAGACAGCTGGAGTAGACCAGCAAGGCGACACAGAAAGGTGAATTTGGTCCATTGGTACATTCATCGCCCCAATGCATTCCATCATGAATCAACTTAGGAAAATCTAGCAAGCAGTTAACAGGGAAAACATTTGTTAGTCTCGCTTGACTGTGACGTGTTTTAATGTATCAAAGGTTCTTATTGTTTCAATATGATCGAATTATCAAAAAATATGTTGGTGTCAGTTGGATTCATGGTTACTTTTTCAAGGCTTCTTCTAGGTTTTTCCAAATGTTCAAAGTATGGACAATCTATCCAAACAGACCTTATCAGACTTTGAGGGGAAAAGGTTAAGCACATCAATATTCTGTCCTCAGTGTGTGTGTCTGTACACAAACCGACAGATAGCTAACAGGCTCCAAGAGAAAGTCAGAGGCTGGAGTAGAGTTGAAAGCTCTTTCCTGTCGTCATTCGTCAATCTAAAATCAAATCAAATCAAATTCTGATGAAATGATTTTTGTACCAATTACTGGATGCTATTTAAACAATGATCATAAGTCCACAGACATAAAATTATGTAACTTGCAAAGTTATAACACAGCTACAAAGTTATAACACAAAAATACCACACTCAAGTAATATGTAAATAGCTGTGCATAACCTGCAAATATCCTGTAAATTATGTACATAAAGTTCACAAGCTTAGATATTAATAGAAACTGAACTGGCATACTTGCATCAGGAAAGCGATCAATAAACAGGAAATGATACAACAGGAAACACTTGTAGCTAGTTTAACGTTGCCAGTATTGGCATGTAAATAAATTTAACTTTTAAATGTAACATAACCGAATGAGTTACATGACACTTGTATATGATAACGGGTAAAGGGGCATTTAGCAGATGCTTTTGTCTGAAAGCGACTTACAACCAGTACATTTGTGGGGTTTGACATGTGGACAGTTTGGGGAGGGGGACCAAGGGGATTGAACCGCCGACCCTACGGTTAATTGCTTCAAATTAATAATACATTAGTCTGCTATAGAGTTCATGATCAATCTTATAGTAAACCTGCACCTTTGCCCAGTGGAGAAAAGGCAAATGGAGTATAAAGTCCTGCAATTGCTTGTAACCTTGTCCTCTGATATCATTTCTGAATTCTAAGAGCACACTTGTGAAAACAATACATATTAAGTCATAAAAGGGGCCGATGCCGTTGTTATTCCCAGAATTGTTTTGTATACTAGCAGTCAAAATGATTACCCTCACGGCAGTTCTAGTGTTCAGTGCATAACCAAGTAGGACAGAAACTGTGAACTAGTGTTCACATGCTGGGTTTAATGGTCTAGATCAGATGTGGGCAACATTTGTATCCAGAGGGCCTTCCTGACTTCCTGAGCTAAAGTTAGCAAAGGCCATTTGAATTGAAGCACAGAGTGCCGAATAATGTTCAACTACATTAATTTGTACATTAATTTGTGACGTGACAGATTACTTGACAACAGGCTGGTGTTACCGCGGTTACCGATGTTACCGGCGTTACCTGTATTGGATGCGCCATGGATAGTACTTTGTTCACACCATCCCCACCATCATTCTGCTATTATTAGCTTTTTCTTTTATTATTGCGCATTGGAATGCACAACCTAGATATTGCTTTTTGTCATATTCTTCTTCTTCACACCAAATTTGTGCAATTAATATAAACGTTGTTAATGGAGCTGCCCCTACCTACCTCCAAGTGTTAGTGAAACCCCACGCCACTGCTCGAGCACTCTGCTCAACTACCTCAGCTGGCCGACTGGTTCCTCCATCACTAAAAGGAGGAAAAGGTCAGGCGGCGAAATCACAACTCTGTCAGGACTGCAGAGTCACTCCCCATCTTCCGGGAGAGACTCAAGACCCACTTGTTCAGAGTTCACCTGAACCCTGCATAACATCCATCCCCCCCCCCCCCCACCAAAAAAAAAAAAAAAACACCAAAAAAAACCTACCCTCGTGCTCTTGTATGTTGTACGTCTTGGCACTTTATAATTGCTCTTTGTAACTTGGCACTGCCAGAGATGTTGTATACTAGCAATGGTTAACCTCGCAATTGAAATGCTTAAAACTTGTTCTGGTGACTTTCTTATTGTATTAACAGCTATGAAATGTTTTACCTTCTGACAAATTGACTTTTTGTAAGTTGCTTTGGATAAAGGTGTCTGCTAAATGCCCTGAATGTAAATGTAAATGTTATTGTAAATGATTGAACCTCGAGATTTCATTCAAACTGCATTACAAAGGTCCATACTCCCGTATGGCTGTGCTATGCAATTTTTATTTTTGTAAACTTTATACTTTTTCAGATATTTGCTTCCGATTGTTACGTTTGAGTCTGCTAATTGCTCTCCAGCTTTAAACTTGGTGGCATAGCTCAGTTGGTAGAGCGAGTTGTCTGCTAGCCGGAGGCTTGGAGGTTCGATCCCCACCACAACTGTATTTTACTCAATGATTTTGGACATTCCTATATGCACAAGTAATTCCTCGCGTGGAATTACATTTTCTAGTTATCATTACTATTATGTTGAAATATTTTTTGGCTTAGCTATATTTGTCAATCAACAAGTGTTATAATTGTATATATTCAGTGCTCCAGGGTGCTCTCCGGCATTGAGCTGTCATGGCGCTGCTACCACTAGTAATTTGCGGCCATAGAAATAAGCAGGGTGGCTTTAATAAAGTCTGATATTAAGCAGCTATTTCAATGTTTAAACAAAGGCAGAATTTACAAAAAAAAAAAAAAGCTGTACCTACTAATGTTGATAACGGTCATTTACTAAACATGAATAGAATCGGGTGAATAGCCTTTATCCCTGCCTTGCAATT